>JAPVLO010000176.1:6000000-6600000 GCA_027257055.1 Cephalopachus bancanus | reverse complement strand
ACGTGTGCAGGTATCTTTTTCACAGAGTGACTTGAGTTCTTCTGGGTATATCCCCAGTAGGGGAATTGCATGGTCATATGGAAGGTCAATTTTTAGAACTTTTAGGAATTGCCACACTGAATGCCACAGAGGCTGTACTAGTTTACACTCCCACCAACAGTGTAGAAGTCTTCCATAAAGAACAAAATCATGAACTTAGCAGCAACTTGGATGGAATTAGAGTGTGTAATACTGAGTGAACTCTCACAGAAACAAAGAGCTGAGTATCACATGCTTTCACTCATAAGTGGACCTTGAACAACTACCGTATTAATATAAGAAAAGGATTGAAAGTGCCGGAAAACTGTGGTGGGACATGGGCAAGTGGGGAGGTGGGATTGATAGTAGTCGATATCTGCCTGGGAAAGAGGGGAGCATACCTCATCAATAAGAGTACTTGCACGGTGAATATTTATACACCTAGCCCTGAATCATACCCCACAAGTTTAAAATAAATATTAAAAGAGGAAAAAAAGAAAGAGGACTGGATAAAAAAATGTGGTACAAATACATGATAGAATACGATGCAGCCATAAAAAGCACAAAATTATGAACTTTGCAGCAACTTGGATGGACTTGGAGTCTATAATACTGAGTGATCTATCACAGAAACAAAAAACTGAGTACCACATATTCTCACTCACTCACTTGAACAATTATCATAATACCATAAGAAAGGAATTGGCAGTAGTGAGAAACTGCCAGAGGAGAGGGGAGGACACCTCATCAACAAGGGTACCTGCATAATGAACATTTGTATATCTAACCTTGAATTGTACCCCACATCTTTAAAATTAAAAATTAAAAAAAAAACAGTTTCAGTGAGCTCTAGGATTGAAGGGCTATCCTGAGTTGTTTGGTAGCTGGCCCTGGGCTGATTAGAGCTGGTGGATATTGGCAGCGAGCGTTAGAGCCCTGTGGCAGCCTGATCAAGGTAGTGGTTGGGAATGTAGGAGTTGGTTGATTGTTTTGCATAGAAAAGCACACTTTCAGGAGCTGTTTGCTATCTCTAGAAATTAACTAACCCTGAGAAGTTTAGTCTCTCCTGGGTCAGCAAGGCTCTGTGTCCGGCCCACCAGAGTATTTTTGAGAGTCTTATTTTTTCTCTATTCCAGCTCCATGCACTTAACCTTGACCATAGGCAAGCCCAAAAAAAGCTTTGCAGTTCATTCTTGGTTGAGAAGCAATGTCAATGCTTCTGCCTCCTTGGTGTTCAGGACAAGCAGCCCCTCCCATACAGTAGCAATGGACAGAAAGACCACCGACCTGCTGGCATGATGGAAGGCTCTGGCTTCCCCAGTGGCTGCCTGCAGAAGCCAGGCGTTATAACCCTGAAGAACAAGAGACATAAATTCCTGTGTAGACCACGTGCGCCAATGAAACAGTAGGCTTGGGATGAAGCCAGAGAATACACGAATCTCTCTTCTTTCCCCCAGATGTACTGTTTTACGACAGTCTATATCACCTTTATGAAGATGACCTATGAAACCAAAAAACTAGCTCTGTTGATAACAAAGCTGTGCCATTTCGGTAAGTCACCTCTCATAAAGCATTAAGGTGAAAGTTTTGCATAGGGTTTTGCTTTTGACTTAGGAAATTTGAGATTTGTTTGTTTGTTTGTTTGTTTACACAGGGAATATCCTGAAAGCACAAACTTTGGAGGGACTTTCCAAGTATTACTAGGAAAGGAATGGGAACAGATAGTGCTAGAAGTAAAATGAGACAGTTCCTATCAGGAATTATAGAATAAAAGTAGCACATCGAAGTTACATTATCTTCTGCTTGGATATTTTCTACACTTTAAAAACTGCATTTTATTAGCTATATTCTGAGCACACTTCTAATTGAGTTTTTTGTGGAGTGTGAACGCTGAAAAATGCTTTCCTTTTAACTTTTGTCTGACTCCAAAACTGAAACTTAACTGAATGCCTAGGTAAGTACAAATTGACTAAGTCATCTCGTAATCTTAGTCATATGATTCTGTTTAGAATAATCACTTAGAGATGAAAGAGAATATTAAAAGTGAGGTTGCTTTTTATTTCACAAATTCTTTTATATTCTTGATATGTTTGCATCACTTTTTCAGTTATTTATTAGACAATACAAAGTTTTTCATAAGTACAAAGGATCCGGTTTAATTTTCTTTCATGAATTCTGACTAAAGTTTTCTCATTTGCGAAACATTTATAAAAATGAGCAATAGAATTCCAATCTTGGATACAACCAAAATTATGCCAATAATTTAGGTGCTTTGATCTTGTTCTCTTAAAACTGCTGAATAATTTTTGTGAAGATTAACCAGTATGTATATGAATTTGAATAACAATTCATGCATTCTATTCTATTCTATTCTATTCTATTCTATTCTATTCTATTCTATTCTATTCTATTCTATTTTAGAGTTGGAGTCTCACTCTGTCACCCAGACTGGAGTGCAGTGGCCACTCCCAGTCACTGCAGCCTCGACCTGCTGGGCTCCGGCGATCCTTCTGTCTCAGCCTTCGGAGTAGCTGGAACTATGCGCTGTAGTTTTTGATTTATTGTAGAGATGAGTTGCTCAGGCGGGTCTCGAACCCACGGGCTCAGGCAATCCACTCACCTCAGTCTCCCAAAGTGCGGGATTACAGGCTGAGCCACCGAGCCTGGCTCATGCAATTTATTCAAAGTCATTAATTCTCTCTGTTGGATCCAAAGGATTAATATATTTACATAAATCTATATCTATATCTATCTATCGAAGATTGATGATAGAAAGCTAAGGAATAATTGTTCATCTGAATGTGGAAAACTCATGAGATATATCAGTTTCCAAAACATTGGGGGAGTAAGCCAAATATTCAGATCACCATGCTGAAGTGAAAAATGAGAACAGAGAGCTGGAATGAAGGACAATTGTTTAGGAAAATCCTCAGGCTTCAAGCTTTTCTTGTTATCAACATGAGTTTGAAGTTCTCTTACATTTTCCACATCCTAATGGAAACCAACATCACCTAGTTTTTGTTGTTTTTGTTTTATATATATATGTATATTGATTTAGCGAAATAATTAGCCAAACAAAACACATTTGCATACCAAAGGCTGTCAACTGAGGTCGACTATCTCAGCGTTCTTTTATTTTTACACAGTTAATTCCCTCTGGATTTTCTGTCTCTCTTTTACTCCAGATTGTTCCCTACGTTTTCTGCTGATGAACTTTCACATTTGGTTTACTGCTCTTTTAAATCTGTAGTCTCTGAAAGTATCTGCCCTAGTTAGTATCAATGCAATTTACAGTATATAATTGAAGCTTACCTGTCTCATTTGATCATTGCATATTTCAAAAGGAGCACACTTGCCTAAATTAATTAGGGGAATGCTTTGGTTCCCATTGTCTCCTTTTCAGTGTCAAGTTCTCAATTCCTTGTCTCATTCATGAAGGAGGAAAATGCACAACATGTTCTCCACAACTGATAGAATCATTCATTCTCCAAGTGGTTATTGATCATCTGTACTATTTCTGAGCTACAGAAGATTTTGAAAATATTATAATCTGTTAAATTAGGATAATAATAAATCTATTTAAATGTTACTATTTCATTGTGCAATATATGCCAATTTTGATCATATATCATATTCATTTAGGACTTACAATTTTACCATTTTAAGGTCACAGAGATTGAAATTAATTTCATACGATTTTATATGGTGTGACATCCAAAATTGCTGCTAGCCAATTCACATTTGTCATTTTGTTAATGAATAAAATTCATTATCACCCTGTAGTAAAATTTTAAAATTATGAGTAGCAACTTATGTTTGATTCAATGAAATACAGTATAAGATTCTTGTAACAGCTACATTTCGTTTATATTTTCAAAAACATATGAATCAATCTGAATGCTTAAACCAAGGAAGAATTTACTGAAACTCAAATGAAAGCTCAGATATAATCATTACATTATTAGTCATGAATTTATTTAATAGTTCAAATGATATCACCAAGTGCCAAGATTCTCTTAATTGTTTACATCTGCCTTCATAATATAGTCTTAATTGTCAGAGCACATATGGGACCTTCCAGGTCTCATATACACACACACCTTGCTCAGTCTTCATGGTGGCTTCCAGATGTTTTTTTACTGTGCATAAATAGTTGCATTCCTCAAATGCTCACAGCATGACATGGAGAATATTGAGAGCATTCTCTCGGCATTCATATTCTCTTTCACAGAAATTGGAATAAATGTTATCTTGCTTGTCTTATACCTTAAATGGACCTTTTTTTTTCCCTCTCAGAGCCAAGTACTATAACTAAGGAAATGCACTGAAATATTAGGGCAACTAGGCCAACATTGGAACTAACAGTTGGGTGAAACCCACACAAAATTTGATTGATTCATTTGTTTACTCATATTATCTTCACCTCTCTTTTGAAAGGACTCTTGTCAAGGTTAACAAGCACTTTTATGTAGCCAAATTTGACAGTTAATTTATAATCCTTATCTTATTTGAATATTCAGTAACATTCAGCTTATTACTTTGTCCTTTTTTTTTACTGAATTTTGAACATTAAATACCTTCCTGGTTTTTTGTCTTTGTTTTTTTCTCATTCGTACTGGATGCTTCTTCTCATGCTCAATGAATTTTTTTTTCACAAAAAGACATAATCACCACTTTTTCACATCATTCTAAATGACAATGTCTGTGATCTCCTCTGTCCTCTTTTTATGCTTACTCTATAGGTGGCCTCATGTGGTGTAATGGCTTTAAATACCGTCTCAGCACTAATGATTCCCCAATGCATGTCACCATCCCTGACTTCTACCTTGAACTGTAGATTGATATATCCAACAGTTGATGTGACATATTCACTTGGAAAATAATCGTGCTTCAAAACAATTACAGTGAAGATTTAAATGAGTTCTCTTGACCTCAAACTTGCCTCTTTCCCCTGTATTACCCCTCTCCATAAATGATAACAACATTCACTTATTTGCTCAATGGCAGAATCCTACATCCAATTAATGTGTAACTCCTGTTGACTGTACAATGAAAACATATTCCAAATCCATATCCAAGATGTTACATTCCCAGCTTCCACTATAGTCAAAGTCAACATCTCTTACCTAAGCTATGTAAGTGGATCTCTGAACAACTCCTAAAGTACATTCTACAAAGAGTAGTCAGAATAACCTTTCATATGTATATGTCAGATTATGTGACTTCCCTGTTCAAAACCTTCCAGTGACTTTCTGATCACATTTTTAATAAGTCCAAAGTAATTACTATACCCGACAAGGAATCACATGGTCTATCCCCTTACCTAGTGTTATCACCTATTTCCTTTGCTCAAATCATACTGACCTCCTTGCTGTTTTTAAAAATATCCCCCATTTACTTTTACTACACGGCTTTATACCTCTTGTTCCTTCTATGTGGAAAGCTTGTTCAGCCTCAGCTATTCATGTGATTTATTTCTTTTCAACATTCCATTTCTGCATAATTTCAGAAAAACCTTTCCTAATCCTGGATTTAAAGAGTGCTCTCTTCTTCATTATACTTATGGCCTGGCACTATGCAGTATTACTCATTTTTTATGGATTTATTCAGTAAAACTCAAGACATAAGTGAGGGAATTTTGTCCCTTCAGTTTAATTATCTATCCCCAGCATTTAGGTACATGCGTGACACATCCTAGGCACCTCTCCTCACTTTCATTGGTGTTCATGGTTTCCCAACTTTACTAATCTCATTCTCCAAGCCAGGAAGCCTCTATTTTATGTGTGTGTGTCCTTCAAATTGACCACTGCTGCTTACCCACAGATTAAAAACCAAACCTATGGGAAATTACCTGTTTCTTTTTCTTCTAGCAAGAGGTCATCTGACAACAGTCTTTCCCCTCTACTGTACCATATTTACAGGGTAACAGATCATTGCCTTGTTGACTCTTGTGTTGAACTGCTTAAAGTTCATTCTGAGCATATATGTTTGAAGCATAAATCAGAAGTCTAAGCAGACGGGACTAAAAAAACCCTCTTGGCTTTTTATAAGGATTCTCCCAATTTCTTCAACATTCATGGTTTCTTGGATCAGAAAGATTAAATGTTTTGCTAGATATCCAGTTATTTTGAGCGAGTATAAACTCCCACCAGAGTTCGTCTCTTTCAGTTCACTTATATTTTGGAAGTTATGTTTTATTTTATCTCCATGTTTCAGAGGATTTTTCTCCACTTCAGGCACAATATGTACAGTGGGATTTTAGTCTGTCAAGCTCAGACTGATGCTTTCTTTATCCTTAAAACCCTTTAAAATTTTTAATTGAGTGATTTTTGTTTTTTTTTGTTTTTTTTTAGTTTTATCCTGGGCTATAAAATACCACATGAATCAGAAATGTTTTCTTCCATTTCATTTTTTTATTTTAAAGCTCTATTGGGGTATATTTCACATATATAAACATGTACTAATTTAAAGTGTTAAATTAGGGGGGGTGTAATATATTCAAGAAATTGGACAGCCATCACCCTCCACAATTCAATTTTAGCATATTTTCAATACCCCACCAATGAAACCACAGCCACAATAGCAGTCATTTTTCATTCTCACTCCTACTCCCTCACTGCAATCCTAGACAACCATTAATCTTTTTATCTCTGAAGATTTTTATATTGAACATTTCATATAAATGAAATCATACGATGTGTGGTCTTTGTGACAGACTCGTTTCACTGAGTAATGTTTTTAAGACTCATCCATGCCATATACTGGATTGGCACTTCACTTTATTTTTATTTTATTTCTTTGCTGAATAATAATCCATTGTGTGGAAACAATATATTTTGCATATCCATTTATTAGCTACTTAAAAATTAAGTTACTTCCAGTTTTCTCTTTTATTATTGTTGTTATAAGCATTACAAGTCTTTGTTTAAAAGTTTCACTTTTCTGGGGTATGTACTGAAGAATAGAATAGAATGAAATGGAATAGGATTAGTTTGTTTCGGTAACTCTAAGCTTACAATTGTGAGGAATTACCAAACTCTTTCCAAAGAGGCAGCACATTTTACATTCCCAGTAGCTATGTGTGAAAGTTACAGTTTCTCCACATCTTTATCAACACTTATTAATATCCTGATTTTTTGCCATCCTAGTGAGTGTGAAGTGGCATCACATTATGGTTTTGATTTGTGTTTCTCCAAAGGCTACTGATATTAAAAATTGTTTTTTATATCCACTTGATTTGTATATCTTTCTTAAACAGTTATTCAGATGATTTGCCCTTTCTTTTTTTGTAATTGAGCTATTTGCCTTTATTGTTGAGTTGTAAGAATTCTTTATATTCTAGATATAAGTCCTTTCTCAGGTATGTGATTTGCAAATATGTTGTTTATTCTGTGGGTTGACTTTTTATTTTCTTCAAAATATTTTTTGAAGGATTCAAGTTTCTAATTTTATGAGGTTCAATTAACATAGTATGTTTTGTCATTTTTGCTTTTGATTTTATATTTAAGAAACCCTTGCCTAACTTAAGGTCACAAATATCTACAATATCTTATTCCAGGAATTCTTTAGCTGTAGTTCTTACAGTTATATGTAATATCAATATGATAATTTTTGCATATGATGTCAGGTGGTGGTCCAATTTTAATCTTTGCTTTTTATTATTTTATTTAAGATGTGGAATACAATTCAGGATTAGGTATACATGTGGTCATTGTACAGCTAAAGTTTGGGCTTCTCTTTGGTTCCCACTTTGCCCGGTTTGAGATCAGGTACCCTTAGTGATGTTATGTTCCACTTCCCTGCTACCTCCCAGCAGTTTCCCACTACTACCAATCCCTTTCTTGTAGTATTATGATAAGTGTTTAGGGTCCACTTATGAATGAGAACATGAGGTACTCAGTTCTTTGTTTCTGTGACAGATCACTCTAAATTATAGACTCTAAATCCATCTAAGTTGCTGCAAATAATTTTGTCCTTCTTTATGGCTGCATAATATTCCATTATGTATATGTACCACCTTTTTTAAGCCCAGTCCATTTTTGATGGGCAGTATGGTTGGTTCCATGTTTTTGCTATTGTGAATAATGCTGCAATAAACATGCATGTGCAGTTATCTTTTTTAGAGAATGAGTTGAGTCTCTAGATATCCTTGAAGGAGGATTGCTGGGTCATATGGAAGGCCAATTTTTAGGTCTTTTGGAAATCGCCACACTATTTTCCATAGATGTTGTGTTAGCTTACACTCTACCAACAGTGTAGAAGTGTTCCCTTTTCCCCACATCCTCTCCAGCATCTGTTGTTTTTGAGTTATTGATGATGGTCATCCTGACTGGAGTTAGGTGTCATCTCAGTGTGGTTTTAATTTGCATTTCTTTGATGACTAGTGAGGCTGAGCATTTTTTCAGGCATCTGTTGGCTGCTCCTATGTCTTCTTTTGAGAAATGTCTGTTCATATATTTTCCCACTTTTTAATAGGGCTTTTTTCTTTTTTTCTTCTTGGCATGTTTAAGTTCTTTGTAGATCCGGGATGTTAGGCCTTTGTCAGATATAGAGTTGGCAAATATCTTTTCCCCCCATTCTGTGGTCTGTCTCTCCACTCTCTTGATGGTTTCTTTTGCTTTGCAGAAGCTTTTCAGTTTGATAACATCCCACTTGTCTATTTTATCTCTTCTGGCATGGGCTCTTGGGGTTTTGATCAGGAATTGGTTGCCTATTCCAATTTCTCTAAGGGTGTCTCCTGCATTTTCTAAGGTTCTTATAGTTTGAAGTTTTATATGTAGGTCTCTGACCCATTTGGAGTTGATTTTTGTGCATGGTGATAGGTAGTGATCCTCTTTAATTCTTCTGCATGTGGTCAGCCAGTTTTTCCAGCACTATTTACTGAATAAGTTGTCCTTTCCCCAGTAATTGTTGGTAGAGGCTTTGTCGAAGATGAGTTGGTTGAGAAATTGAGGTTTTGCTTCCAGAATCTCTACCCTGTTCCAGAGATCTATATGCCTGTTCTTGTACCAATACCAGGCTATTTTGATTATTGTAGCCATATAATAAAGTTTAGTCTGGAAGTGTGATATCTCCTACTTGTTTTCTTTTGCTGAGGATCAATTTCAGTCTTTGAATGTGATTATCCAGTTGTCATAGTACCATTTGTTGAAAGACTATTCTTTAAACCATTGAATTTGCTAAAAAACATTTGTAAAATCAATTTTTTATCATATTGACTCAATAAATCAGTTATTTCTGAACTCATAGTTCTATTACATTTATCTACATGAGTATTCTCATGATAGTCCCACAAACTCTTGATTATTATAGCTTATAGTAATATTTAACAGCATAAAGTATGACACCTCAAGCTTTTCTTCCCCAAGATCATTTTGGCTATCTGAATTGGTTACATTTCCATAAGCATTATATAAGACAGTTTGTTAGTTTTTAAAAAAGTGCTGTGATTTGAATATGAATTTCATTGAATCTATGAATTAATTTAGGAAGTAGTATACTCTTAACGACATTGTCTTCTACTTCATAATAATGGAATATCTTTCTATTTATTTAGATTTTTAAAATTATTTTAAATAATATTTTGTTCTTTTCAGTGGAATAGTCTTATATATTAGAAATTATAATTTTATATCTTTTATTATCATTATGAATTGAATTTTCATTATTAGTATATAAAAACACAAATTACTTTTAAAACTGAACATATATCCTGACAGTTTGCTAAGCTCATTTATCCTAATGTATTTTAATAGATTTTTAGTGTATTTCTTATTATTTTTTGTGTACAAGAAAATGTCATGTGTATCATTTCCCTGGCAATTTTCTCAAGTACAATATTGAAAGGAAATGATTAAAACAAACATTATTATCTTATTACTTACGATAGGGAGAAGATTTTAATTTTCTACCACTAAACATCACTTATGGAATTTTTGTAGGTACCCTTTATTAAATTAAGAAAACTTTATTTTATTCCCAATTTGTTGAGTATTTGTAGTGTTAAAAAATAGATTTTTCTGGATACTTTTTTCAATATCTCTTTACTTTGCCTTTTTTAAAGCATTCATTGGACTTTGCAGTTGTACCTTGTCTCTGGATATTTTTAACCACTTTTTGGTATAAATGGATTGATTTCGTTATCTGGATTACTGCTAATAGTCAACCACATTTATTGATGAATTTGTTTCTGATTTACTTAGACACTTGATTAAATTTTACCATTTTTTAACTCAGATCACATTATAACCTAAAGGGGTCTTTCATGAAAGAGCACTCTCTAAGTCTACCTTGACTCACAACGGGTCAACCACAAGCATTCAACCTCAATTTAGGAAGCCTGAGGAAGCCCTTACCCAATCAGAACTCTCAGAGGATCTTGACAGTTGAGTATTAATTGAGTAACACACCCAGTTTGGTAGGGTAAACATTTAACCTACTTGGAGAACATGTGTCATTGTGAGACTGTTCTTATAGAATCTATAGTTCAGGCACCCTCGCCGGTGGTTCTTTTATTCCCCACTAGTCTTTTATTCTTCACCAGCTACTATCTACTTCTCCTTTAGTTCTCAGTTTAAATACCATTTCTTCAAATATCCCTTTCCTAGTGGCTCAACCTTAATAAAGTTTATCATATGATTTCTTGTATAAAAATACTTGCTGGCTGGGCATGGTGCTTAAGCCTGTAACCCCAGCACTTTGGGAAGCAGAGATGAGAGGATTGCCTGAGTCTAGGAGTTCAAGACCAATCTGGGCAACTTGGCAAGACCTCATCTCTACAGTAAATAAATAAATAAAAATTAGCCAGGCGTGGTGTTGCATGCCTGTAGTTCCAGCTACTTGGAAGGCTGAGGGAGAAGGATTGCCTGAGCCCAACAGATCGAGGCTGTGGTGGCCATGAGTGCCACTGCACTCCAACCTGGGCGACAGAGTGAGGATCCAACACCAAGAAAAGAAAAAAATACTTTTTTATAGCCTATTCTTTGCATTCAAAGAACTTGTCACAATTTGTAAATAGTTGCAAATGGTGGAATTGTAGAACAAATAGATTAAAAGAGACCAGGAAGGCAAATTCCTCCCATAAACTCCAGCTCTGCCACTTATCATTTATGTCATGATCTTACACAAAGTAGCTAACATTTCTGCACCTCAATTTCCTCATTCTGTGAGATGGGGAAAAGAATAGTACCTACCTTTAAAATTTATTGCAAGTTTATATAAAACACTGAGAAAAGGAAACCATATACAGTCTTGTGCTCAGTAAGCATTAGCCATTACTGTTAAGTTTACTCATTATGTTTTTGTTTTTTCCAGTGTTCTGGTAAGTCCTAGGAGGGGAAATACATGGAATTTTTCTGCTTTGTGTTTGATTCCTATCACAGTAACTGATACATAGTTGGTGTTCAGTTTTTTGTTGTTGAGTGCATAAATGTATTAATTGATAGGCTGGAGGAGAATTTTACTAAGCTTCCATTAATTTTCTAGCTACAATTTTTTTAGGTTAGAAAATGTGGTTTATTTGGAAAGTAGATTTGGGAGAGAAAAAAGAGGGGATCCAACTCCTCCTGATTGGGGAGTGGGCCAGAATTTACAGAAAAGCATGGTCTAATTGAGTATTTATTTGTCTTATGTGTATTACTTATATTTCTTTTTACTATATATTTGTACTTCATTTTTAACATTTTTTTTTTTTTTGAGTTGGAGTCTCACTGTTGCCCAGACTGGAGTGCAGTGGCCGCTCCCGGCCACCGCAGCCTCGACCTGCTGGGCTCCAGCGATCCTTCAGCCTCAGCCTTCTGAGTAGCCGGAATGACAGGCGCGTGCTACCACGCCCGGCTGATTTTTTGATTTATTGTAGTGATGAGGTCTCTCTGCCCAGGCAGGTCTCGAACCCGCGAGCTCAGGCAATCCACTCACCTCAGCCTCCCAAAGCACAGGATTATAGGCTGAGCCACGGAGCCCGGTCTTGTACTTCATTTTTAAAAAAAGTATAATCTATGTGTATGTTCAATATTTTTTTTTCTCTTTCTCTCTCTCCCTCTTTCTTTCTCTCTCTTTCTTACTTTCTCTCTCTCCCTCTTTCTTTCTCTCTCTTTCCTACATTCTCTCTCTCTCTCTCTCTCTCTCCCCCTTCCTCCCTCCCTCCCTCTATCTTTCTTTCTTTCAAGTTGGGGTCTTGCTATGTTGCCCAGACTGTCCTCAAACTCATGGGCTTAAGGGTCAGTCCCTCCTAAACATCCCTGGTAGTTAGGATTACAAGACATGCACCACCATGCCATTAATGTTTTCTCTTTTATGTATATTGTATCTCTAAGTATAAGAACCACTTATGAAACCACTGTGACTGTCTCTTACTCAAGACCGGAGTGGAGGTTGGGTGAAGGTATAGCCAGTGTGGTAAGCAGCTTCCCTTCAGTAAGTGTTCTGTAAATATTTCATTGCCCCTCCTCTTTGTAATCCCCTGGGGACATATTTTTGCACCATCCCACCAACCCAATTCTATGTTTGAGGATGCATAGACCATATAACTTCAGGTTTATATGTGATGGTTTTAATTTAGATTTGTCTTATCATTTTTCGGATGATCGACAACTATAGGACTGCATCTACATTGACAAGCACCTGCGTGTAAATTAGAAAAATGTGCCTTTTCCAAGTGGACCTAAACTGAGTGTAAGTTTGGTTAACAGAACACAGGCCAAATTTTTGTCCCAACTTGTCCCTTGTAAGTGCACAAACTGTACAAATGCACGGGCTGTTCTTGAGATACCATAATGCTGATTGCTACTCTTCGTTTCTCCTTTCTTTTATTTCATCACCAGGCAGCCTTTATTTGTATTTATTTTTCTCTTTTATCCAGTTAAACTTATTAGTTGATTTTTTGTTACTTTTAAAAAAAATTGATGCATAATGATTGCACATATTTCTGGGCCTCTGTGATATTTTGATACCTGCATGCCACATATAGTGATTAAATCAGAGTAATTAGACTATCTATTACCTCACATCTTTATAATTTCCTTGTGGTGGGCATATTCTAAACCTTTCTTCTACTTTAAAATATATAATATCTGTATATTAATTAACTGTAGTGGCCTTACTGTCCTAGCAAACACTTTAGCATACTCCTTCTATCTGACTGTATTTTGTAGCCAACCTGTGTTTATCTTCCTCTCTTTATCTTCCTCTCCTCACTCCCAGACTCGAGTACCACCATTCTACTCTCTACCTCCATGAGATCCACTTTATTAAATCCCACATGAGTGAGAACATATGATATTTGCCTCTCTGTGTCCAGGCAAATTTTGTAGGTTGGGAAATAAAGATGGCATGTCAACATGTCCCCTTCATCAGTCTCTCTTCCTTTGTCACTCTATGGAATCATCTTTCCAAACTCCTGGCTTCCCATGGATCTTTTATATTGAGATACTCCACACATTCTGCAATGCTCCAGGGAAAAGATCTTTTTGAGTAAGGAGAAACTACCCTGGGGAGGCGGTTGCTATGCCTTTATGTCTGCCTTCAATTTATTTCACATTTCACTCTATCTTGGCAGAGATATTTCTCTTATCTTGTGCTTTAGAATTGCACCCATAACCCAGTTTCATTGAAGATGAAGTTTTCCTTACAGTTGTTCAGTGCTTTGATGCCTCTTATAAAATTCAGAAAGAGAAGTAGGGTTTAATATAATTTGATTTAATATTATTTTGATGGTTTACACATTTTTCAACCTGATTTTAAGTCCTTTACAATCCACAGTATTGGTATTGCACCATGTATTTCATAAATGTTCAATAAATAATAATTTAATGACTTAAAGCATATTAAGCCCATGTGCAGATTCTAAATTCAGTGAAAATTAAATTTACAATTTTAACATTTTTATAACAAGATTATTTCCATTACAACAAAGAATAATTGTTTGATTAAATATATCCTAGGGTTGAATAACAGTTTCTTCTTTTACATTTAAGAATATTAGAGTCCTGTGCCTCAAAAGTATTGGAGTTCAAGAGAGTGACTTTATAAAAACACACTTAATACTTATCAAAGAATGAGGTCATAAGCCACTTTGAAAGTCATCTCTATCATCCATTTTAGCCAGTTTAAGTGATCTCCATACAGGCTCACATTTTTAAAACTCTCAGCTTATTTATCAACCTGTCATGTATTACTTCATCAAAGGTTTCTTTTCAAGAAATCAAAAGAACTTATTCCATGTGCACCCTGAAAAAATACTTTATTCCCCATCTTAATAGAAAAAAGTTGAAAGTCAGTCAGTTACAAGGGTGTCTATGCTATGCAGTTAATTTATTCCATTTTGCCATTGCTTTACTAAACTCTGGTGTGGCCATGTGCTCTTTGAGCTATGGCTGCTGTTGTGTTTCCTAAGCTTTGGCCCCCTCTCCTACCTTGGGGAGGTGAATCTCTTTCTCTCTCTACTTGACTTTCTAAATAAACTATATTTTCCAATCTACAAAGAAATTTATTCCATTTATTAAGTTGGCATTTTCTTCAATTTATTCATTAATATGTGTAGAGGTATATGTATGTCATGTATAAATATGAAAAATCAAAATTATTCAATGATTTATTTCTAGTGTAATTTGTTAAAACATAATTCAATTGGGTGTTTATGGCAAACTGTGGTCTCAAAAGTAATTATAACTGTTTTGTCTTTCTAATATTTATTTAAGAGATATCATTAAAATTTGATTGAAAAATGTATATCATATTCACATAGTGACAATATTTTATGAAATTTGATGTATTCATGATTTGTTGCAAGTATTCACCCAAAACATTCAAGTAAAGTTGTTTTAACAGCTTGGATCAACATTATATTTTTATGTATTTTAGATTAATGCCATCTTATTCTGGTTTATATATATACATTGTTATTTTATGTTGTATGAAACACCAGCTAATTAAAACATAGTCTTTCTGTATTATTCCTCACTTTTATATACCAAAGCTCATGACTAGGAGCTAAGTAAGGCAGTTTCATTACAGAGAAGCCTGCCATAACAGTATCATAGTATGTGAGAAACCTAGTAGGAAGTTCCTTCATAGAGTTAGGGATGTAATTCCCAGGCTAAAGTCACTCCTCCCATTAATTATACTCCTGGACCCCTGGCAGACTATCAGGCTGCAATCCTAGCTCTGCCACTTAAAGGATCATGAAGCAGAATATTTCCTGTCTTCCAACATCCTACTTGCACCCCCTTCCTGCCACTCTGTTCCAAAGTAAATACCACCTTGATGTCTAGTAGCATAGATTATCTTTGCCTGTGTTCTACCTCACCAGCAAAATCATGGAGAATGTGCTCTTTTGTATCTGGCATATTTTCCTTAATGTGATGGTCTGAGGTTCATCTGTTCCCTGTAATTGGAAAAATTCTAGAGAATAAAGTGGGAAATTAGTGTTAAGAATAAAGACATGAAGATCAGAGTTCATTGAGGGATTCTTGTTAGCTGCTATAATAAAGTTTTTAGTTTAGAGCAAAGAAAGAAATGTATCATGATATTCTCTTCTGAGGAAAATACAAAAGTTAACAGGAGGCCAATAAGCTTGCATTTTTGAGTAATTGTTAGTTGCCATCTCCTGATTCTTCCCCTGGGGAATTTAATAAATAAATAATAAATAAATAACTTAAAACTTCTGACTGATTTATGACTGTAGCTATATTCACATTTGTGTAGTTCAGCCTTATGAACTCAGGGCAGAAATTATATTTAATAGTGCCATTAAGGTAGATCTGTTCAGTCACTGACAGAGATACCCTACATAGGGCAAATTAATAACATATAAAGAAACCGTTGCTGTTACAATCTTAATTTTGCTAAAATATTTTTCCTATAAACCAAATTTCTCTTCTATTCTGCATATCCATAAACATGAACAGTACTGTAAGTCGCGGGAAAATTACAGTAGCTACAAACATAAAGAGCTAAGATACACTGGGGAAAAGATAAAAACACTCATTTAAAATGTGTGCTTTCATCCAGAAGAAAAAAAAAGTGGTCATATTCTTACAGAGTATGAGTGTAGTCTTTTGCACAAGTGAATTTTTTGGTGTGATTAGGTTTATGGACAGGGAATCTTAAAAGTAGAAAATAAAATTATTCTTTGCAGATTATATTATTGTATACGTAGAAAACCCTACTGAGTCTGTCAAAAAGTCTTCTCACACTGATAACTGACTTGGTGAAAGTTTCAGGATACAAAATCAATGGAACAAGTTGCATTTCTATACACCAACAACAATCAGGCTGAGTACCAAATAAAAAACACAAATCCACTCATAATAGGCACACACACACAAAAAAATCCCTCTACATTCATGTAACTAAAGCAGTGAAAAACCTCTACTGAGAACTACAAAACACTGCTCAAAGAAATCCAGGATGACACAAGCAAATGAACATACCATGCTCATGGATTGGAAGAGCCAATATTGTCAAAATTTCCATTCTACCCAAGACAATCTATAGATTCAATGCAATTCCTATCAAACTGCCAGCATATTTTTTCACAGACCTAGAAAACAAAATGCAGAAATTCATATGGAAATAAAAAAAAAGCCCAAATAACTAAAGCAATCCTCAGCAAAAAATGACAAATCTGAAGGCATCACACTTCCAAACTTTACTTTGAGACTACAGTAACCAAGACAACTTGGTACTGGTATAAGAGTAGACACATAAAGCAATGGAATAGAACAGAGAATCTGGAAATAATAGCATAGTCCTGCAACCAAGTCATCTTTGACAAAGCTGGCAAAAACAAACATTGGGGAAAGGAAACTATATTTAGCAAATGGTGTTGGGAAAACTGGCTAACCACATGCAGAAGAATGAAACTTGACTGCTACCTATCACCATATACAAAAATTAACTCAAAATGGGTCAATAACTTAAATGTGAAACCTCAATGTGTAAGACTCTTAGAAGAAAACTAATGGAATACTCTCCTGGACAACAAAGTAGGCATAGAATCCATAGCCAAGTCCTCAAAATCAAGAGCAGCAAAATCTAAAATTGATAGCTGGGACCTTATCAAGTGAAAATGTTTTTGCACAGCAAAATAAATATGAAAAAAAAGACAATTCAAAGAATGGGAAAACGTCTTCACAAACTATGCATCTAACAAAGCCCTCACATCTAGGAGCTATAAGTAACTCAAATGAATTTACAGGGGAAAAAATGTGCTAAAAAATGGGCAAGCATTAGGCATACAAATGATCATTATGCAGGTACCCTTGTTAATGAGGTGTGCCTCCAGCCCTCCCTGGTAGTTTCTCACTATTGCCATCCCTTCCTTACAGTATCATAACAACCATTCAAGGTCCACTTATGAGTGAGAATGTGTAGTACTCAGTTCTTTGTTTCTGTGATAGATCACTGAGTATTATAGACTCTCAAGTTGCTGTCCATCCAAGTTGCTGTGAAGTTCATAGAATCTATAATACAGTGATCTATCACAAAAACAAAGAACTGAGTACCACATGTTCTCACTTATAAGTGACCTTGAACGATTATCATAATACTATAAGAAAGGAATTGGCAATAGTGGGAAACTGTCAGAGTGAAGGGTCCCACCTCAACAAGTGTACCTGTATAATTACTATTTGTATATCTAACCCTGAATTGTACCCCCATTTAAAAAATAAAACATTAAAATAAAAAAGAAACTAAAAAAATTGTTTAAGTGGGCAAAGGACTTGGATAAACAATTCTCAAAGGAAGACATACAACTATCCAACAAACATAAGAAAAAAATGCTCAGCTTCACTAATCATCAAAGAAATGCAAATCAAAATTACGATGAGATACCACCTCACACAGATTAAAATCATTAAGAGGTAAAAAAATTAAATAAACAATAACAGCAACAACAAAAAAGAGGTGTTGGTGAGGCTGTTGAGAAAAGGGAGTGCTTCCACACCTTTTGCATAAATTTAGCTAGTTCAACCTTTGTGGAAAGCAGTGTGGCACTTTCTTAAATAACTAAAAATTGAGCTGCCATACCACCCAGCAAACCCACTTATGGGAGTATACCTAGAGGAACATAAATTACTCCACTAAAAAGACACCTGCAGACATGTGTTCACTGCATAACTATTCACAATCACAAAAAATTAGAACCAACTCAGATGCCCATCATAAGTGTACTGAACAAAGAAAATGTGGCACATATGCACAATGGAATACTATTCAGCCATAAAGAAGAACAAAATCATGTTCCTTGCAGCAACGTGGACGTAGCAGGAAACCATCATTCAAAGTGAACTATTGCAGAAACAAAAAAACTGAATATCTCTTGTTCTCACTCATAAATGGGCCCTAAACATTGGGCACATGAGCATAAAGACAGGAGGAACAAATGCTGGGCGCTGCTTAAGGAGAAAGCAAGGGAAGAGGGCAAGGGGCACCACTTATTGGGTACCATATTCACTACCAAGAAGAGACAGGGCTCGTCCAAACCCTGCCTGCATGCAATTTACTTATGCAGCAAATCTGCACATCTACTCCGCAACTCTAAAATACATTTTTGAAAACTAAAATAAAAATAAAAAGAATGTGATTGTATGATAATACATGGCGTTTATTCAGCCACATTCATTACACAGACATTTTTATTAAGCATTCACTATGTTCTAAATTCTGTATTAGTCACTGAGGATACAGAAGTAAAAGATACAGGGAACACGTAGTTTAGTGGGGATATAAATGATTAAATTAAGTGTGATAAGTGGAAAAATAAAGATGTTCAGACAGAACATAGGAGTGATACCTAATCTTGACTGAGAACAGATTATCCACTAGCAAGAAGACTTGCCAGAGGTGGGAAAATCGAAGATGAAGAGAAATGAGAGAGGTAGGCAAGAATATTCCAGTCACAGAGTAATGTATTTATGAAGGCACTGATTTGGCACTTTAAAGGGCTCAAAGGACCTATTTTAGTGCATTATAAGGGAAGAGTAGTATGAAAATAGGCTGGGAACAATTGTCTTGATCAGGTCATGAGGGTGCTCTATGTCATAGGAAATAGAGCTCTTTTCTTAAGGCAATGAGGAGCTTCTAGAAGATCTTTAAAAGAGAGTGATATCATTAGAGTTGTGTTTTTTTGGAAATATCAATCACTTCAATGCATTAAAAACAGATTAGGAGAGAACCTAGCTAAAGTGATAAATATAAATTTATAGGTTATGTCAATAGTATAAGTGAGATATTGCAAAGCCCAATACAAGCCGGTGGTACTTGATTCCAAGACTATAGATGTAATGGAATAATTTTAATTGAACTTTATTATTATTTGGTGATAAAATAATAACATGAAGGACATATAAGACAAAGAAATTCAATAAATACAATGAAAAGGAGCAGAGTTTTGGAATGAGAGAGGATAGTTATGAACAAATTAACTCTGAAATACATATGGGACATTTAAATGAAGATGGCTGTGTGCTAGGTACTAAATTGTGCCTTTCAGAATTCATATGTTGAATCCCTAACCCCCAATATGATGGTATTTGGAGATAAAGTCTTTGGGGGGTAATTTAGATGAAGTTTGGATAAAATCTTGAGAGTGGGACTTTTGTGATTGAATTGGTGTATTTATAAGAAGAGATACCAGAGAGCTTGCTTCCTCATTGTCTTTCCACAAACACATATCCAGGAAATATCACATGAGCACACAGTGAGAAGGTGGCCATTTGCAAGCTAGAAAGAGAGCCCTCACTGGGGAACCAAATCGACTGGAACCTTAACCTTGAACTTCCCAACATTCAGAACATAAGAAATAGATTTATGTTGTTTAAATTACCAGCAGGTCGAGGCTGCGGTGGCCAGGAGCGGCCGCTGCACTCCAGTCTGGGCGACAGAGTGAGACTCGGACTCAAAAAAAAAAAAAAGTTACCCAATCTATACTATTTTATTATGGCAACTTGAGCAGATTAAGTCACCTAGGAAGGAGTATTATAGATTTACTCATCAATTCCATTCCATGGTCCTTCTATTGGAGAGGGGTAGCTAAATGGAACATCTCTAAAGTTCCCTTGAGGTTAGGGTTTTGGATGGGAATTATATTTTACCAATTAGATGCATGTGTGTGAAATATGAAAGACAGTGATAAAGTCAAAGTCATTTTCCTGCCCAATTTGCCTATTTCTACATATAGTTATGGAAATGTAAGCTTTTTCTGAGATAGTTTTCTGAAGCCCATTTTTCACCTTGACTGTATGTCCGGGACCAGCTGGGGCTGCAGCTGCTGCAGCAAGAACACCTAATTTATCTTTCTTTCTAATCTTGAAACTGTAGTTATGTGTGTCCTTTTCACCCTTCTTAGGTATCAAGTGGTTATTATAACAGTGGCTGGTATATAACAGTCCTTGAGTCTTACATAGCTTCAGTGGTGGCCTCAGAGAAGTTGCTTGCTTGATGTACCAGTACTTTATTGCTCTGGAAGTCATTGGAGGCCCTTGATAGAATGCCCCATCAATACTTCCAAATGTTTGTAAGCACTCAATTTAATGGAACATATCACTGCCTGTATAAAGCACCTACAGTAAATAGACATACAATTCCAAATGTTATTTTTCTTTTTTCCCTTAAATCCATTAATAACAGCTAATATTTAATTGAAGAATTACTATAAACAGCACTCTTCTAAGTGTATACATATTTATCCTCTCAGCAACAGTACTAATGAGGCATTGTTTTAACTCACATCTTACCAGCGGGAAATTTAGACACAGAGAAGTTGTCCAACCACATACAACTGTGAATGGCAGAGGTTAGAATTAAACTCAGGCATTTTGACTCTTGAGTCATTCTCTTATTGACTGCAATATACTCCTTGTTGATACAATTTTTGATAAATATATTAAATATATTTCAGGGAAAAGGTTAAGGGGAAAAAATTGATGCTCAAGTCATCAGCCCATAGATGGGTAACTCATAGAAGAGGAATGAGATCACCCAAGAATATCATTGTGTAAAAAAAACAGAAAAGACCCTTATAGAATAGCGATGTTTGAGAGATGACAAGAAGAACCTGAAAGATGGAGAAAAAGCAGCCCCCAAACAAGATATCACAGAAACTAAAAGAAGACTAACTCTAGGATAAGTGCATTATGCTAGAGTCGAGTAAAATAAAAATAAAGTTTTTATCAAATATAGCAGCTAGAAAGCCATTAATGACTTTTGCAATGATAATTTCAATGAAGACGTAGCGAAATAAGCAAACAAAAAAATAAGGCTTGGACGTTAAAAACAGAAGACAGTTTGTGGAAAATTATAGCAGTCACTTTTATGAGATTGAAGTTTGATGGGGAAAAGGCACAATAGAAAAATAGTTGAAAGAATATGCAAAATAAATATGTAGCATGTGAAAGGCAGGGAGGAAAAGTATTCAAATATGTTTTGAAGGGAAGTTGGAGGAAGTTGAATATATAGAAAGTACAGGAAGAAATGATGCGTCAAACTCTCAGGAAGAAGAAAGTAAATGTAAACCAGAATATGTGTAGATATATTTACTTTAATATAGTAGGGAGGAATCAGGTGACACACTGAAATCTGGAAAAGTAAGGTCAAAGCAAAGTCTGGTCATAGTCTAGACTACTGAGGAAAATGGTAGGGCAGGGAACTAAAGAATATCAGTGAAGTTCTGAGGAAAATGTTGTGAGAATGGAGAAAACAGCTGGCCAGTAGCATGTACAAAGATCTCCAGTGAGTAATGAGATTTTGCTGATCTTAAAGACTCAACCTGTAATCCCAGCACTTTGAGAGGCTGAGGCTAATGGATTGCATGAGTCCACAGGTTCGAGACCAGCCCGGGCAACTTGGCTAGACCTCGTCTCTACAATAAACTAAAAATAATAATAATAATAAGTCAGGCATGGTAGTACATGCCTGTAGTTCCAGTTACTTGGAAGGCTAAGGCAGAAGGATCACTGGAGCCCAGCAGGTCGACACTGGGGTGGCCTTGAGCGTGCCACTGCTCTCCAGCCTGAGTGACAGAGTGAGATGCAACTTAAAAAGAAAAATAAAAGACCCCATTATTAATGGAGCTATTTTGATAACATTTAACCAAATATTGAGTGATTCATGTGTGAATTAAATATATGAATATATGAATTAATCACTCAGACTGTATTTATTGGAAAAGGCAAGATTGTTAAGGAAGTAAGCTGGTGAATGGATTTTTTTTTAATTATGAGAATTAAGCTAGTGAGTGACATTACCAAATCCAAGGAAAACGTGATTGGTTGATTTTTAAAAAGGATGTACAAAAGACTGAAAATGCTGGTAAGACTGGAGAGCATTTTTTTTTTCTGAAAAAGTGTGAAAGTTAATTTAAAAGACAGAATATGTAATCAGACATTGGATGATCGTGTTGAGTGTGTAGTAACAGAAACTAGTGGTATAAGAAGATTAGAGATAACAAGTTATAATATGAAAAGAGATAAATGATTGTGTGAAGAGTATTCAGAGACCACGCATACATATGGTGAAGTCATGTAAGAAGAAGCCTGATAATATTCTAATTATCAAGGTTGAAAAGGGACACATTGGAAAACTGATACATGAGGATGGTGAAGAGTAACGCAGGATATCAGATGCCATGAGCCTTCAAAGGTGAAAGACATTCGTGCAAGGTAAAAAAGCAGCGATGGAGAATTATAAAAAATCCAATTTACTCACTTATTCTTTCTGAACTACACGGAGAATGGTAGAATGAGCACTCAAGAAAATTCACAGGCAAAATAATATTAGAGAAAATCTATTTCCAGTTAATGGCAAAGATTGCTGGATAATATTCAAGATGTTAAAAATATGTGGAGAATTATTTCTTATGAAATGAAACTATAGAGAATAGTAGAAAAGGTGATAGAAGAAGGAGTTTGGGTGGGCATAGAAAGAGAAAAAACATCACTGATCCACGTAGGTTTTAAATTAAGTCAGCGATCAAGTACCCCAGGCTAGATTCTGCTTTGGGCCATCAGCAACAAAGGCAAACATCTCACACATGGTGGAATATATTGAGTTACATTTCTAACTGATTGCTGGTGGTTTTGTGTAACTGCTATGGCTCTAAGCCAGGGTTTTTTAGATAACTGGCAGAGAATACACTGAAAATTTTTCTGAAGACAGCAAAAGAAATGGTAAGAAATTGTTATGGTCCTTCCAAAGAAGACTACTTTTCTTGGGCAAGATTAGTTATTTGCTTGGACATTCATCTGAATGAGAAATAATATCTACTCCAAGGCTGAAATAGAATATCAGCCCCTCATCAGGAGGTTGGCTAGGCAAGGTTGAATTTCACTGGTAATGAGGACTACTCATAGCATTGGGAAGACCAGCAGCTTCTAGCAACTGGGAGAAATCAGAACTAGTCTTGACCTTACACTGTCTAAATTCCTGGGAGTCAGACAAACTGCTTTTTGCACAGGTAATGAAATAGGAATTGGTGAAGGTTCATGACTTAGAGATTGATGGGCAATTTTTTCTACAAACAATGTTTAAAGTATTATATTTAGGCAACTATAAATGACTTACATGCAGAGTATAAAACAAAATATTCTATCTATGGTTCAATGCGTTGGAAATAACAGAGGCTTTAGAGTAAAGCAAACTTGATTAAACATTTCAATTGTCACATACATATTTGCTCTTCAATATCCAAAAATTTATGTTGTATCTTAGATTTTTCCGTTACATATAAATTGGAGGTAATAAAATTATTCTTAGAAAAATGACTAGTGGTTGGCTTGAAATATTGTTGGACTCTGTGCATTTTGACTATCCCCTAAAATTGGATTGTAAAATAACCAATCATGTAAAATTTGATTTAATGTACTACAATGCCACAATGAACTATACAAAATTCACATGGCATTTTTATAGTTTCTAATTTGTGTGTGTGTGATAAACCAAAAGTTGAAAAAGCACTTTTATTAGTAGCAATTTTTAAGAATTTCTTTAGGAAGATTTTGACAAGGTTGAAAATTTGATGAATTAGAGATACTTACATTTTTTTTCCATTTAAAAATATTTTAAAATAATTATAGATTCACAGGAAGTCACAAAGTTAGTACAGAAAAGTCCTATGCATTTTTCACCTAGGTTTCTCTAGAATTACATCTTACATAATCATAATATATCAAAACTAGGAAATTGACATTGATGTAGATTCATGTAACCTTTTCACCAATTAAGTTTCAGAACCATTAGATCACCACAAAGATCTCCCTGTTCTTCTCTTTTACTAGTTATACCCTCATGTTTACCATTCTTAATCCTTAAGAACCATTATTCTCTTTCTCATCCCTATGACATTGTCATTTTGAGAATGTCCTATCAATGAAATCAATGGAACCAAAAAGGTTACAAGGTGACCTTTTAAAACTGGCTTTTTTTCAGTTAACATATGGCCTTAAGTCCATCTTTGTTTTTGCATATACCAGCACTCTATTTTTCTAAATTGCTGAATAGTACTCCATAGTGTGAGTGTATCACCATTTGTTTAACTATTCATCTCATTCAGATATTATTGTTTCCAGCTTCTGTCTATTACTATTTAAGCTGCTATAAACAATTGTGTGCAGGTTTTTGTGTGAATATAACTTTTCAGTTATCTGAAATAAATTCCCAGGAGTACAACTGCTGAGTTGTAAGACTAGTATATATTTAGTTGTCCAAAGAAACTGACAAACTATTTTCCAGAGTGTAACTGACAAACTGTTTCCCAGAGTGTTTGTATCATTTTGTATGTCAACAAGAAATTTATGAGATACAGTTTTTCTGCATCCTTCCAACATTGACATTATAACCACTGGTTTTTTTTTTTTTTTTTTTTTAACTTCAACCTTTCTGATCAGTATATAAGGTATATAGTAATATTTCTTCATGGTTTTAATTTGCATTTCCCTAATGACTGATAATGTTGAACCACTTTTCATCTGCTTATTACTTATGCATATTTCTGGCAAAATGCCTCTTCACAGCTTTTGCCCATTTTCTAACTGGATTGTTTATTTTTGTTGATGATTTTAAGTCCTCTTTATATATTCTAGATATGAGGTCTTAATTCGATACAGGGTTAGAAAATATTTCTCCCAGTCTCTAGATTGTCTTTTCACCCTCTCCATAGGATCTTTTGTAGAGTAAAAGTTTTTAATTTGATTTTTGAATTTTCTTTTCTTTATGGTTTCTGAGGTATTAGTGCCATTCACTAAGATCAATGAATTAAATTATGCATGATAATGCAAATATATGCTTATATATAAATAAAATGGATGGCAACAATGATACAAGGAACAGGAGGGAAAATTAAGATTATTTTGTGCGTGGTAGTGCGCGCCTGTAATTCCGGCTACTCGGAAGGCTGAGACGGAAGGATCGCCGGAGCCCAGCAGGTCGAGGCTGCAGTTGCTGGGAGCGGCCACTGCACTCCAGTCTGGGTGACAGAGTGAGACTCCAACTCAAACAAAACAAAACAAAACAAACAAAAAACAAACAAACAAACAAAAAAGATTATTTTGTTATTATAAGGTATTCATACAACTCAATGAGTGGCATAACGTTATTTGCAAGTGGATTTGGGCTAGTTGTAAATGTATATTTAAAACTCTAGGGAACCACTAAAAAAAGTCAAAAAGAAGTATAACAAATTTACTTAAAAAGGAGAGAAAAGATCTCATATAAAAATGCCCTATCAAAACAACAAAAGCAAGAAAAAAGTGGAAGACATAAATGGGAAAAAGAACATGGGGAACTAATAGAAAACTGTAACAGATATGGTAGATATTAATTCAACTATATCAGCAAGCAGTTTGAACAGAAATCGTCTAAATAAACCAATTACAAGTCGATAATTATCAGAGTAGATAAAAAACATGACCCAACTAAATGTTGTCCATAAGAAACATTTTTTAAAATGTAAAAATACATATAAATTAAAGGGAAATGGATGAAGAAAGATATATCATGCTAACACGAATCAAAAGCTGTATTAATTTTGGACAAAGTAGTCTTTAGAACAAAGAATCTTATCAGGTAAACGAGGAGCATCATAGTAATAAAGGATCAATTATCCAAGGAGGTATAACAATCCTTAATGTGTATGTAGCTACCAACAGAGCTTAAAATATGTGAGGCAAAAACTGACAGAACTGCAGAGAGACACAGATGAATCCACTTTGATAACTGGAGTTGTCAAGACTCCTCTATCAGAAACAGAGAAAAGCAGCAGGCATCAAGTCAGTAAGGACAGAGTTGAACTCAACACTGGAAATTATTTGACATCTATACTCTGCTTCATCCAATAACAGAAGAAAACACATTCCTCTCAAGCTTACATGAAACATTCATCAAGTTAGACCACATTCTGAGCCATTAAGCACAACTTAACAAATTTAAAAGACGAAAAATTATGCAACGTCTACTCCCAGACCACAATGGAATTACACTAGAAATCAATAACAAAAGATAGCTAGAATATTCTCCCAAAGATTTGAAGAATAAACAACATACTTCTAAATAAAATATTGATCAAAAAGAATCTTAAAATACACTTAAAATATTTTGAACTAAATAAAAATTAAAATATAATTTATCAAAGTTTGTGGGATGCAATGAAAGCAATTCTGAGAGAAAAAAATTACAGCCTTGTATACATTTATTAGAAAAAAAGAAAAATCTAAAATCTGTCATAGAAGCTTCTATCTGAGGAAATAAGAAAGGCAGGAGGAAATTAAATCCAAAGTAAGCAGAAACAAAGAAATAATAAGAATTAGAGCAGAAACCTCAATGAATTGAAAACAGAAAATCAATAGAGAAAATCAATAAAACCAAAAGCTGGTTCCTTGAAAAGATCAATAAAATATATAAGCCTTTATCCAGGCTAACTAAGAAAAGGAAAGGAAAGAAAAAATAAGAGAGAGAGAGAGAGGACACAAATTAATATCAGAAATGAAATGAGGGGCAGTACTATATAGTCCATGAAAATTAAGAAAATAAAGAGGAAACACTGTGAACAACTCTATAGCCACAAATTTGATAAGGTAGATAAAAGACACAATCTGCCAAAACACACAGAGAAGAAGTAAATCGTATGAATAGGCCTAAATCTATTAAATAAATTGTGCCAATAATTAATAACCCTTCAAAACAGAAAGCATCATGGCCACATAGGTTATTTCAAGCATTTAAGAAAGAAATTATGCTAACTCACCTTTTGTTTTTTGTTATCCATTTTATTTAACAAACCGAACTTCAGATTTTAATCATTTAATCATACTGATGCACTTCCCTAAACTTTACCAAGTAATATAAATTTAACCTTTTTTATATGAAAATATACAGATTGCTTCAAGTTCAAATGGTCTTAATGATACTAAAATAACAATAAGATAATGGCTCATATTTTGACTACTTTCTTCATTTACATGTCAGGCCATTGATTTACTCCCACAGAGCATCACATTCAATAGTTACAGTGACCCTATGAATTCTGTTCTATTATTTACTCCCAATAGCAATAACTAAAGCTTAGAAAGATTAGATAAGCATTCTTATCACAACACCAAGCATCAAAGCTAGCTTCGCCTGGTTTTTGTATATATAGTTCATGACAAGGCACAGCTCTTCTAACCATGTTGCTGTTCTCAGTTTATTTGTATTGCTACATGACTTGGAAAACCTATTTAATATGTTTCAAAAATGTTGTACTACAACTGTACCTAAATTCCACTGGCATAATAATTCAAAACAATTGGATTTTAGAAAGAAATAATTTGGCTATAGAGAAAATTATGACTGAGTTTAGTTATGATTAAAAAATAATTTAGTTATAGAGACAATTATGACTGAGTCTCTATGAATAATTAAATACAATGATTTAGAACATAGTTGAATAGACAGATAATAAAAAACAACCACATAAATAACAAACATTCAATTTCCTTCCTATTATGTTATTCAAGTTAAGTTATTTTTTAAAATTTTTTAAAAAAATATTCAAAAATTTTTTTTCATGAGAGGAATGATTTATCATTAACTCATCATAATACTTAGTGGCATGGTTAGTGCATAATATTTTCAATAAACTTTCAAAATGATTCATTCTATTTAACTTATGAATTTTCCAACATAAAAATGAAAAACATTATTTCTTTCCTAACTGACATGTTAATGTGCAACAAAAACAACAAAATCATACTTACAAAAAAAGAGACATTTCTGAGGTATAACAAATTATCTTTCTCTCATCATAATCTTTTCCCAAAACTGAATGTAATTTATAAAATGAACAAATATTTATATTTTTATGCTTACATAAGTATCTATTACATATTACTGACCTACTATAAACTGTACATTGGAATTTTTTTTAGAGTTTTCATCTCCATTTGACTTCCAGTTTCCTAGTGGCAGTTTCAGGCTCCTGTGTAAGTACTGCAACACCGAGGAGGCCTAGCTGAATCCAAAGTCTCAAGCTTTGACATAAAGGTAAAACGAAATTTCCATGCATCCTTTTATTGATGTGCTTTAAATCCTAGGAGTAACTAAAACTCCAAGTAGCAAGCATTGCTTTCCTTGAGTCTACTCCCTGAAAATGTTCATCTGGTGAAGATCAGATAAAAGGGTACAATTTTACATTCTCTAAATCTTGTCATTAGATGTGCCTGTCAGTGTGATTTTTTCACTACTGCCTCTTTCTAACCTGTCTTCTAAAGCTCAGTCATTTCTCATGTCCTCAGTATGTATCTGTACTAGATAATTGCCCCAAATAAATTTTATTAATTTTGAATACTCTAGAATTTTCTTTGCACTTTTACAATTATTGCAAACCTACTACACTAAGCCATTTACTTCAAACACTCTCATATATGAAGCTCTTGTCATGTAATTCTAATCCATACAATGACACAGAGAGGTGACTATAATTCTTGTCATTTTACAGATGAGAAAGCTACAGCTCCAAGACAAGTACCCTGTGTTAAGGAAGCAAGGAAAACACGGAATGGGGCTGTCTGGCTCAAAGCCCAGTCTTTCTACTTCATCCTGTTGCCTGGGTGTATGTGACAGGTATATCATAGAACATCACCAGTAACTTCCACGTTCTTGCATGGGGGCTGGACTCTATGATTCCTTTCTAAAAAACAGAATACGTCAGAAGCGATGGGTTGTCATTTCTAATATGAGATTGTAAGAAAGACTGTGGTTTCTGCTTCCGTTGTTCTTTCTCACTTTTTCTGGAATTATGTGCTTCTGGAAGAAACCAACTTCATATCATGAGGCAGCCTTATGAGCAAACCTGGAAGGGGATATTTTGAGTCTGGCTATCAGACAAGTGAGTGAGCATTGAAATCAGATTCTCTCCTGGCTAAGGCTTGGGGTGACTACAGTCCTGGCCAATACCCTAATTGAGGCACCTTGAGAAAGCCTGAATCAGAACCATTCGGCAAAACTCGTCCCATCTTCCTGACCCACGGAAATTGTGAGATAATAAATGTGCTGTTTATGACACTAAGTATAAGGTAATTTGTTATGTAGCAACAAATAATATACGATTGACTAAGAAATACATATTGAAAAAGTAAACAATGAATAGATGGATGAAAAAGTAACTAGGCTTTGAGTACTATATCTAGATCTAATTCCGATATTGATTACACACACAACAATAGTCATCAAATAGAAAAACATATAATTAGGAAATAAAATTTTACCTAGTCTTTATGATTTAATTGTCTATAGATATAATAATGAATAGTCATTGCATGGTGAATGAAATTGGGTTTAAAAACAAGGAAAGTTCTTAAACAGAAATGATTAAAATAGATTTCTCAAAAAAAGTTTCAGACTCAGGCAGTCTCTCTTCTAGCTATGATGGCTTAAGCCTGATGCCCGAGGGCTGGATTAGATGAGGTGCCTCTTGCCCTTTGATATTATGATAATTAGCACTTACTGAGCCCCCATGGGGTGTATGTCCCATCCTAGGTGCTACTTGAAAGCTAGTTTAGACATGATCCTTTTGATTTGATACAGAGAATACTCCATACATATTAATTTTACAAAATCTTTCCAACTCTTTTCATTTGTAGTCTCCTGTTTTTCTGAATTTACTGCACAAATTGTCTGTATAACTCATTTGGCAATAATTCATGTACTGGCTTGTAAATTGTTGGTTTTATTGATATTTAATTCTTCATGAAAGGAAACCTTTCTGACTCATTATTTCTTAATGTGCAGCTTTGCATTTTTAACCATATCAAGCCATGCAGTCAAAGCTATGGGCAGTGAATTCTAAATATTTTGGATGCAATGATGATAGAAATACCCATCGTGGTATCAAAAGCAAGCTCTGCTATGCATCTGTGCAATCTTTTGTTTGAAGTCCAGGTCTCACAATTGCATTCTTTCCTACTCTTTCAGTTGCACTCTCCTACAGATTCCTAGGTCACTTTCATTTCTGGAAGATTTGGATCATGTCTCATTGTCATGATTCTCCATGATGTCAATATTTATGCTGCTGGGGAAGCATAATTAAAAATTAAATCCTTTCCATATAGGTAGTAGAACAAAAATAGATTTACTACTGGATAAGTATTAAACCAGAATGTGATACCATCACAGACAATCTGCTAAGAGACTGCAAGAAAGAAAGAAAGCAGATATAGCCCATTACATATATATTTTCAAGATAATAACTACTCTTCAAGGAAGAGGACTAGATAGCACTGCTTGTCACACACAGTTCATCCTGAATTCACCTAGAAACTGAGATGGCCATCTATGTTTGCTAATCTGCTTTATACACAAGAAAAACAAACTTCTCAAATCCTTATAATCAAAGGTAATTTTGCAGCAGGAACATGGTACATACCGAAATTCAACTCCTGCCCTCCCACAGAAACAGGGAGATGGGGCGCTCTCTTTATTGAGGTTTACATTTCAAAGAGATGGTGCCCAAATTCCTGAGAAGGACATTCCCAGATCATAAAAATGACAAGAAACTTGTATAAATTCCAAAAATATTTACATGCATTTCAAAGAAACAGAGAAAGAAATGAGGATTATAATTTTTCTAAAGCAGATGCTCTAAGAAAAGCAATAGAGAGGGAGTCTATTTATTTTCAACAGGGAGAACTAAGCCTCTCATTTTTAATTTTTGCTTATCTCTGTACTGCAGATAATCCTTCCCAAATATTGGCTTCTCTGAGTATACTCTGAGTATGTCCAGTTACTATAGCTATTCACTCTTGAAGTTATACAAGGAAGAACCCAAAAAAGCCTAGAATTATCTTTTGGAAGGTAGGCCTCTTATAGTACAGGCTTCCTTCACTACTTTCTTGTTCTAGGAACCCATTGGCATCAGTGTACCTCTCACAGTGTTGTGAGAGGCTGTATTCATTGAATTTTTTTGAAGAGTCTTTCAAAACTTTTGCCCACTTCATGATAGGCAATTTATGAGCACACCTTCCCACACCACATTCAGCAGTTTTTGACCAAAAATAGCATGATCCCATGCCCCACCCAATTTCACCCTGAGCTACTTTGCGTATTTCCCCCAGAGGAAAAAAGTCCTCAAAGGGAAACTTTTGCCAGTGTGGAAGAGGTAAAACCTAAAAATGGCAGAAGCACTAAAAGGCATCAAAATGGATGAGTTCAAAACTGCTTTGAGCAGTGGAAGAAGTGTCTTGATGGGTATATTGCATCAAATGGAGAATACTTTGAAGGTGACAGAAGTTTAAACATGTAAGAATAAATATACAATATTTTATAAATAAATTTCAGCTATTGGGGGACCCACCTCATATCTTTAATCTTATACTTACCTAACTATAAATTCTACACACTCTCAATATTAGTTACCTCCTTCTTCAACAACCACCTTCAATTTCCCACCTCATGCCCTTGTGTACTCCAATTATGTCCAGCAGGATCTAAAATCCTAGTCTATTCTTCATCCCCACAACATTCCCAATTTCCTGACTTATCCAGCTTTGATTTCCTAACCCTTCATTAAAACTACTCCAATGTATACAGTTTTTATTTAAAAATCAAAAACTTTTATTGTGTTAAGTTCCTGAAATGTCATATTTTTTCTAGAGATCCTTTTTCCTCCCTCTCCTTTAGAGACAGAGTTCAGCACTGAAGAAATCCCATGTTCTGTTCTACTTTTCACATACATCCATGACAGCTGAATGAGGTGGGAAAAAAGCATGTGGCTATGCTGGCTGGTCTCACTTTAAACTTATGACCACCAACTTCTAAGGCATCTGGATACTGCCTAGCAATCCTACTATGTGTTTCTAATTAATTCAAAGTGCTTATTTTCTAGACAAGCATTTCACACTCTCCTCTCTCTTTCAACCCCTTTCCCCATGAATTTTTTTCCTATTTCAGTAATGAAATAGAGTAATCATTGGAAATCTGTCATATGCTCCTGCATTTACTAAGTTACCTGCATTTTTACAAATGAATTCTTTCTATCCTCTGGTTAATATGGCAGAGATTTCAACATTGCTTTTGAATACTGTCACCTCCACTTATGCAATTAATCCATTTTCTCTTGCCTCATCAATAACATTAACCCAACAACTTCCCCTCTCATTTGTATTTATGGCAGCATTTAAACTGGCTTTAATAAATGTCTGCCTAGCCGGGCTCGGTGGCTCAGCCTGTAATCCCATGCCTTTGGGAGGCTGAGGTGAGTGGATTACCTGAGCCCGTGGGTTCGAGATCCGCCTGGGCAGGCGAGACCTCATCTCTACAATAAGTCAAAAATTAGCCGGGCGTGGTAGCGTGCGCCTGTAATTCCGGCTACTCGGAAGGCTGAGGCGGAAGGATCGCTGGAGCCCAGCAGGTGGAGCGTGAGCGGCCACCGCACTCCAGTCTGGGCGACAGAGTGAAACTCCAACTCTAAATAAATAAATAAATAAATAAATAAATAAATAAATAAATAAATAAATGTCTGCCTTAAAAACCAGAGCAATATACAAAACAAAAACAAAGCCATCTCTCTTTAAGCTGCATTCTCTTGAACTACTCTCTTATTTTTTGATTTCTAGTACCTTATCTATCCTTGATGCTTCCTGTTACTTTCTTTCTTTTTTCCCATATACATATGGAAAATATATATATGGAGACTTTTTTCTTTCTCATCACTCTAAACAGTGCTTGTCAAGTTAAATTAATGACCTCATTTTGCAAAATCTCTCTGTTAACAACAGTCTTCAGCATGCTATCCTTGTAGTAATGAATAACCAAGGATTTTAAAGTCTACCAATCATAATCTGTTTATATTCTACCAATAGCCTATCATCTCATGCAGAATAAAAGGAAAAGACTTCAAACTGGATTAAAAGGCCCTACATAATACACTTTGTCCCAGACTCCACTCACACATACGCACATTGACCAGAACCACGGCCACTTATCTCTCAGCCATCACCCACACTCTCCCCTAGTCACCCTGACTTCCCTGATTTTTGCACACAGTGATAGCCTGTATCAGGATTTGCACATTTGGTATTTTTTGGTGACCACTATTCACCTATATATTTATATTATTCATTACCATATATTCTTTAGGTCTCAAATTAAGTTTAGTCTTAACAATAAAGACTGGGAGGAGCTTAAGATGGTGACCAACAGAGTGGTCTGTGAGAGTCTCTGCAGAGGCAAATGTCCATAAAGACTCTCTGCATGAGTAAGTGTGTACTGTTGGAAGAATGAAAGACTCTCTGCATGAGAGTCTTAAGATGGTGACCAACAGGGCGGTCTGTGAGAGTCTTTGCAGAGGCAAATGTCCATAAAGACTCTCTGCATGAGTAAGTGTGTGCTGTTGGAAGTGTGTGCTGTTGGAAGACTGAGAGGATACTCAGGTTCATGCACCCCTCTGAGGGAGACTGCAAGTCCCCACTGCCCTGAGATTGGAGCACAGCTGGCAAGATTGCACACAGGATCATGTGCTGTTCACAGGAATACACTTGAAAAAAAGTCTATGGAATCCTCATCAACAGGTGATTCTCATCAGCTGGTGCCAGGCCCACACCATCACTTGTTATAGTGGATGAATTGGAGCCCAGATCTGTTCAGTGAAGAGAGAGGATCAGGGAAAGTCAGAGAGGAGTCTGTGCCTGGTAAGGAGACAGCCACTGCAGCCATTTTCTCTGTTCCAGGACCTGGCAGAGATTTGCATTACCCCGCATAGCACCTGGCTCCACCCAGCTCTGCTAAGCCTCCAACTCAGGGCCTAAAGTAATCTTATCAAACCAGGAGAAACAGAAACCCCTCCCCCAATGCTGGATCAGACACAGACAGGTCAGATCTGAGAGGCAGACCTGACAGGCAGCAAACCAAGTGAGGTCAGATCTGATCCACCCTCTCTCCAAAGTAGGCCTGGGGCATCTATCCAAAGTGGTGAGACATATAAATCATAAGAGCTATAAATCATAGTGAAAAGACATCATACTTACAGGAATGACCTCAGAGTCAGTCTGGTTCCTTGTTTTTATTTTTTTATTTTGATTTTTTGACTGTTTTGCTCACTCTTTTTTGCTTTTTGTTTTAGTTTCTTTTTTTTTTTTCTTTCTGGCTTTGATAACATTTTCATATTTGCTTTGTTTCCATTATTTCACTGATTTTTTTTTTTCTTCTTTCTATTCTTTAGACTTCCTGTTTGTGTATGGGAAGAGTATATCAATAGGCAGGTTTATGTTGGACTGTGTGTTTACATGATTACCTGTATGTTTTAGGCTTTGTTGTTTTATTTACTCTTTTCTGTCTTTGTGTCTCTTTTCATTTGTTAGTTGGTAAGTCTGTATGTTTTCCCTCTTACTTTTCTCTCTCTCCACTTTCCTCTTGCCCCTCCTCATTCCTTCTTCCATTATTTTCCCTTTTTATAACTCACTTTGCTTTCAGGGAACAAACTTGTACCCCCACTTCATGGACAGATTGTAAGGCAGCAGGAAGCGGGTTCCAGGGTGCCCAAACACTTGTCAGTGGATACTGGGATCCAAAGATAGATTCTGATTCATAGCCCCCCCAATTAAATCTCAAAACTGCAAAAAGTACAGCCCCCAACCCACAGTCCAGCTTCAGAAGTGAACAAAGTCAGAGGACCCAAATAAGGAAGAATAAGAGATTGAACAAACAGAAGTAAAAGTAACTCTGCCACTCCTGAACAATAGCATTAAAGAAGAGAGGGGAAAAATGTGTGTGTGGGGGAAGGAAACTCTACACAAATGAAGAAAAACCAAAAGAAGAATATGGGTCTCACACAGACCCCCTGGGAGGTCAAACACTGAGAAAATAGACTTTGGAACGCAAACAATGAAGAGTCCTCAGAATGATTGGTCTCAAACTACAAACCCATATATCAAGACATTAATAGAGAGATTAAAAAGAATTGAGGAGAGACAAGAGGAAAATAGGAAGGAGTTGATAACTGAGATCACAGCAGTAAAGAATACTATGAATGAAAAAAATAACAAACAGATAAGCATGGAAAGCAGAATTAGCCAAGCAGAATCTCAGAGCTTGAGGACCAAAATATAGAACTACCCAACCTTCAAGAGATGAGTGATTATTTTAAGAAGCCAAACCTAAGAGTAATTGAACTTCTTGAGGCAGAAAGAGAGACAGATCACCCTGGAACAAACATTCCATGAAATTATTCAAGAAAACTTCCCTCATCTCATCAGTGATGTGACTATTAAAATACAGGAGATTCAGAGAACACCTGCAAGACAACAAATGAAAAGACCAACTCTTGGACACAGAGTAATTCACCTAAAAAAAAAAAAGTAGGTATAAAAGAAAAAAATTCTAAAAGCAGTAAGAGAAAAAGGTCAGACTACCTACCAGGAAGATCAATTAGAATAGCAGCAGATTTATCTACAGAAACACTTCAACCTAGGAGAGCTTAAAGCCCGATCTTCAAAGTTCTCAAAGATAAAAATTTCAGCTAAGAATAACATACCCAGCTAAGCTAAGCTTCATCAGTGAGGGAGAATTAAAATCTTTCCCATTCAACCCCTAAGAACTTATCCTGCCTCTAGATCAGTGCTACAAGAAACACTTAAGAAAGTCTTAAACACAGAAGAAAAGGAAAAAAAAAATAATGACAATGTTCTTCATAAGAGTGCAGAAAAAAGATTGAAAACACATGAGTCAATCCAAAAATCAAAAGAAAGACAACAAACAAACAGGAACAACAAAAACTCTATAAGTGTCTCATGACAGAGCTAAACTCTCACATTTCAATAATTAGCCTGAATGTGAATGGACTAAATGCACCACTGAAAAGACGTAGAATGGCAAAACAGATACAATATCATGAGGCAACAATATATTGTCTCCAAGAGACTTATCTCACCAGAAAGGATACTCACAGACTCAAAGAAAGAGGATGAAAAGCACAATTTCAGGTGAATGGAACACACAGAAAAGCAGGAGTTGTGATCTTAATTTCAGACAAAATACCATTTAAGATATCAAAAATGGAAAAAAGATACAGATGGTCACTACATAATGATAAAAGTTTCAATCCATCAACAAGAAATATCCATCCTAAACATAAATGCACCCAACATAGGAGCACCAACTCTCATAAAGCATCTTCTAGGCAAACTCAAGAAAGATATTGACTCTAACACTATCATAACTTGGGACTTTAATACCCTATTCACAACCCTAGATGGATCATAGGACAAAAAATCAGCAAGGAGATCCAGAACCTCAATGTGACTCTTGACCAAATGAACTTAACTGATGCCTGCAGAACACTCCACCCAATGACCAGAGAATATACATTCTACTTATCACCACAAGGAACATACTCTAAGATTGACCACATCCTTGGTCATAAATCAAGCATAAATAAATTTCATAAGATTGAAATTTTGCCATTCAACATCTCAGATCACAGTGGAATAAAAATAAATATCAACATCAACAAAGTTCCCCCAAAACCCTCAAAGACAGGAACACTGAACAGCATGATGCTAAGCAGCTACTGGGTCAACATGGAAATCAAAACAGTTATTAAAAGATACCTGGAAACAAATGAAAATGAAGAAATATCTTACCAAAATCTCTGGGATGCCATGAAAGCAGTAATAAGAGGGGAATTCATATCTCTACAAACACAAATGAAGAAAATGGAAAGGTCACAAGTTAACAGCCTAACAAGTCAACTAAGGAAGCTGGAAAAGCAAGACCATAAAATCCCTAACTTAGGCAGAAGAATTCAGATACCAAAATAAAAGTCCAAATCCTGGACATAGAAGACAAAAAGATAATACAAAAAAATCAATGATACAAAAAACTGGTTCTTTGAAAGGATAAACAATATTGATGGTCCCCTAGCTAGACTGACAAAGAAAAAGAGAGAAGAAGTTCAAATAAACACAATCAGAAACACAAAAGATAAAGTCACATCTGACCCTGAAGAAATACAAAAAATTATCAGAGACTACTATGTACACTTGGATGGAAACAAAGTTGAAAACCTAAAGGAAATGGAGTACTTTCTGACATCACACAACCTCCCTAGGTTGAAACAAGAAGAAATTGAGACCCTAAGTAGGCCAATAACAATCCAGGAAACTGACTATGTCATAAGAAAACTGCCTACAAAAAAAGTCCTGGACTAGATGAGTTTCCAGAAAAATTCTACAAAACATACAAGGGGGAAGTGATATCAATTCTACTGAAAGTATTCCAGGCAATTGATAAAGATGAAACTCGTCTCAAATCATTTTAAGAAGCTAACATCACATTGATACCCAAGCCAGGTAAAGTCCCAACAAAGAAAGAGAACTACAGTCAATATCTTTGATGAACATAGATGCTAAAATCTCAAGAAGATCCTAGCAAACTGGATTCAGCAACACATCTCAAAAATCATTCACCACAGTCCAGGCTCAGTGGCTCAGCCTGTAATCCCAGCACTTTGGGAGGCTGAGGCAAGTGAAATGCCTGAGCCCACAGGTTTGAGACCCACCTGGGCAATTTGGCAAGACCTCATCTCTACAATAAATAAAAAATTAACAGACCATGGTAGCATGCACCTGTAGTTCCAGCTCCTTGGAAGGTTGAGGTGGAAGGATCGCCAGAGCCCAGCAGGTTGAGGCTGCGGTGGCCAGGAGCATGCCACTGCATTCCAGTCTGGGAGACAGAGAGAGACTCCAACTCAAAAAAAACCAAAAAATAATAATCATCCACCACGACCAAGTAGGCTTCATCTCAGGGATGCAAGGCTGGTTCAACACTCGTAAGACCATAAACATAATTAAATACACCGACAGACATAAAAACAAAAACCAAATGATTATATCATTGGATGCAGGAAAAGTTTTTCATAAAATCCAGCACCCCTTCCTGATAAAAACCCTCGAACATCTAGGCATAGATGAAACACACTTCAAAATAGTAAGAGCCATCTGTGAGAACCCCACAGCCATCACACTGTTAAACAGACAGAAATTGGAAGCATTTCCCCTGAAAACTGGAACAAGACAAGGATGCCCATTCTCACCCCTCCTGTTCAACATAGTTTTGAAAGTCCTAGCTAGAGCAATCAGAGAAGAAAGGGTGATCAGGGGTATCCAAATAGGAAAAGAGGAAGTCAAGTTATCTCTCTTTGCAGAAGACATGATTCTATACCTTGAAAACCCAAGAGAATCTGTCAAAAACCTTCTTGCACTATTAAAGAAGTTTGGCAAAGTGTCTGGGTATAAAATATGCAAAAGACAATCGCGTTTCTATACACCAATAATAAACAAACAGAAACTCAGATAAAAAGCACAATTGTATTCACAATAGCCACAAAAATATGAAATACTTTGACATCTTCCTAACTAGAGATATGAAAGCCCTTTGCAATGAAAACTACAAAACATTGTTCAAAGAAATCAAAGAAAATACAAACAAATGGAAAAATATTCCATGCTCATGGACTGGGAGAATTAACATTGTTAAGATTCTACCTAAAGCAATCTACAGATTTAATGCAATATCCATCAAATTATCAGCAACATTCTTCTCAGACCTAGAAACAACAATACAGAAATTCATATGGAAACATAACTGACCACGAATAGCCAAAAAAATCCTCAGGGAGGAAAGAAAAACAAAGCAGGAGGTATCACACTTCCAGACTTTAAGCTTTATTATTCAGCTGCAATAATCAAAACAGCCTGGTATTGATACCAGAACAGGCATATAGACCAATGGAATAGAATTGAGATTCCAGAAACAAAACCTCAATTCTTCAGCTAACTTATCTTCAGCAAAGACTCTACCATGTACCACTGGGGAGATGAGAATCTATTTAGTAAAAGTTGCTGGGAAAAGTGGCTGACCACATGCAGAAGATTGAAACAGGACACTTACCTATCCCTAAACACAAAAATTAACTCTAAATGGATCAAAGACCTAAATGTAAAACCTCAAACTATAAGAACCTTAGAAGATTCAGGAGACAGCCTTATGAAAGTTGGAACTGGCAACCAGTTCCTGAGCAAAACCCAAAATGCCCAGGCCATAAGAGATAAGCTTGACAAATGGGATCTCACCAAACTGACAAGCTTCTGCAAAGCCAAAGAAACCATCAAGGGAGCAGGGAGGCAGCCCACAGACTGGCAAAATATATTTGCCAACTCCATGTTTGACAAAGGTCTAACATCCAGGATCTACAAGGAACTCAAATGTGCTGAAAAGAAAAAAAACCAAACAGCCCCATTACAAAACAAGCAAAAGATATGAATAGACAGTTCTCAAAAGAAGACATACGAGCAGCCAACAGATACATGAAAAAATGTTCAGCCTCGCTAGTCATCAAGGAGATACAAATTTAAACTATTCTGAGATGCCACCTAACTCCAGTCAGAATGACCATCATCAATAACTCAGAAAATAACAGACGCTGGAAAGGGTGTGGCGAAAACGAAATACTTCTACACTATTGGTGGGAGTGTAAACTAGTACAGCCTTTGTGTGACGATTCCCCAAAGATCTAAAAATCGACCTTCCATATGACCCCAAAACCCCCTACTGGGAATATACCCGGAAGAACTCAAATCACTCTATAAAAAAGATACCTGCACATGTATGTTTAGCGCAGTCTTATTCACAATAGTAAGAACATGGAACCAACCATGTTGCCCAACAAAAGAGAACTGGATTTAAAAAATATGGTAATATACACGATGGGATATTACGCAGCCATAAAGAAGAACAAAATCATTAATTTCATAGAATCCTGGATGGAATTAGAGATTTTAATACTGAGTGATCTTTCACAGAAACAAAGAACTGAGTATCACATGTTCTCACTCATAAGTGAACCATGAACAAGTACCATAATACTATAAGAAAAGGATTAACAGTAGTGGGAAACTGGGGGGGGGAGATGTGGGAGTGACAGTAGTCAAAATCTCCCTGGGATGGCAGCACGCCTCACCAACAAGGGTACCTGCATGATGAATATTTGTGTACCCAACCCTGAATTGTATCCCATAATTTCATAATAAAAAAACTTTAAAGTTAAATAAAATAAAATCAAGACTTTCCCAAGCATTGTAAATAAATAAGCAATAAAAGAAAGCAAACAAAACAAATAAGAAAGCTCCCTTTTCTCCTGTCTGATACTTCAACTCCCCTTTTCTCCCTGAATTATTACCATAGAGATACATGTCTTTGTCTTCCGCCCCCACCACCCACATTAGAATAGAAGTACTATCTGGTAGAGATTTATTTTTTCTATTCTACCTTTTTTAGAACACTGTCTGGCACAGAATGACTACTCAACAATTGCTTGATGAATTAGTTAATGTTAAACTGTTCACGGTAACACCTTACACTGTACATGATATTTAATCATTTTTCTTTACCTAATAATAAAATAGTGCAAAACTATTAAATTTAATAATTGCTAGAATTTTTTGCATTAATAGGAAGGTACTTGATTATTTAACAATGACTTACTTAAAATATAAGCTTATGAAAGTCCAGTCATTATGTTATATTTTTAGTGCTCCACGTTATCCATCACTAGGTTTTTACTCAATATGTGCTCAATAGAAAATAGTGAATTTCTTTTTGATTGCTTAGTTTATTTTCCTAACTTAGTCATAACATACCTATAAAATTAAGATCATGCCTTAAGACATAATTTTCTATATTTCCCATACATGAAGTACTATAATGACTCTACTAAAATATTTTTGTGCTATTTAATAGCTTCCACAATAGATCTTGTTCTTTCCTCTTCAAAATGATCTCACATCATCTTTCAACATTCCCACTGGAATCTAGTCAAACCTGTCCTCAGAGTCCTATATCAGGAGTCTATGAATGTATACAGGGTTGCACAGCAGAAGGTGAGCGCAGGAATGGTGGGGTTAGTGGTTGTGTGGGGTACAGCGCTCCCTCTGCTGTCAGATCAGCTATGCCATTAGATTCTCAATGGAACCAAACCCTATTGTGAACTGCACATGTGAGGGATCTGGGTTGCATACACCTTATGAGAATCTAATGCCTGATGATTTAGAGAAATTGTCTTCCATGAAATCGGTCCCTGATGCAAAAAAAGTTGGGAACCACTGTCCTAAATATCCATTTCTGCCAACCCCACTGTATCTTATATCCCTACAGCACATGAGAGGGATCTGGGTTGCATGCACCTTATGAGAATCTAATGCCTGATGATTATCCAAAGAAAAATTGTGATGAAACTGGTCCCTGATGCAAAAAAAGTTGAGAACCACTGTCCTAAATAGTTCATTTTTGCCAATCCCACTATATCTTATATCCCTATAGTTCCAGAGTAAAATTGTCTTACACTGGACTATATCCTTGGCACCCTTCAAGGCTCAGGCTAACTTCAAATGCTTCTGTGATTATACCATTCTAAACAAATCTGGTACTTTTCCAAACACTTATTACTCTTATAGTTAGTACACTTGCAGCAATAATACTTGCCTTTCTTTCCCCCGTAACTCTAGAATTGTCTCTCTCTCTCTCTCTCTCTGTGTGTGTGTGTGTGTGTGTGTGTAATACTGAACTTCCATATTGATAGTCACCACGTTGTATTTTTTCACTGAACCTAGCACTTTGCTAAACACACTGTAAAGCATAATAAATTGACTAAGTTATCACTGAAATGTTAAAGCTAAATTATAATGTGGTTGAATAATAATTGAAAAGAAATTTTATTCTATCAGTGTATAACATAATTTTGATGGAGACATTTTAATGTTGATTCAAAAATTTTGACTAGAGCATCAAATAGGAAAAAAACTAAAAAAAATTCTTTACCCTTTTTCTAAATTAAGTCAGATACTCTCTCCAGTGGAATTGAGAAATGTCTCAGGTGACCTTTAGCTCATGCTTCAATCCAATCTATGTAAGCCAAAAATTAGATTTATGAAGAAAAAATTAAATAAGGACTGCCGGATTTTTGGATTTATAGGAAATACTGTAAAGATTTTTCTTCCTCTTTCTTCAAAAAAGAAGGAAAGAATAATCCTTCTGAAAACTAGTTGTTGTGAGACTGAAGGAACATAAACAATGGAGAGAATATTACCTGAAATCGCCTCAGTCCAATCTGGTGTGGGCACAAAAACAGGGGATAATAAGAGAAAGTTTTCAAGATCTTAATAGCTAAATCCTGGAACTTGAGATAAAGGTATGAGCTTCAAAATGATGTTTTAGTCAATGACACAGGACATGTTATGATGGTGATTTCATGTGAAACTTCTAATGAAACATATATAGAAAACTGATACATGCACTTGATATTGTCAGTGCAAATAAAGCAGGGAAAAGCATTGCTATTCAGTAATGGTGCTGAGACATTTGATTTTTCATATTAAAATCTATCTATCTATCTATATATATATATATATATATACACACACACACACACACACACACACACAGAGAAATGTTATTAACTAACTAGGTGTTACTTCTAGTTGTAATCAGAAGTGTCTGGATGCTGATGGTAACCATTTTGAGCGCCTCTTGTAATTTCAGTAGTGGAATATGACTTGTATTAATCTTTTGTTAATGGCATATATTATTAAAATTTTAATACAATTTTTCTCCTTTCTTAAAATGTGTATATATTTTTGGTGCCCTCTGTGTATAGTGTATGTGTGTGTGTGTGTGTGTGTGTGTGTGTGTGTGTGTGTGTGTGTATCTATGTATTTTTATATGTGTGTGTTTCTGTACCGTGTGATGTTCATAAGGTGAGGAAATCACCGAACTACTCATTTCCATACGAGTGATACTACTCGTATCACCATCATCCAGGAGGCATTACTATATATAAGCATAACAACTGGTGTGTTCCTCTTGCTTGGAGATTCTGAAGTTAGGAAACAACACTGAGCTGCTACTGATGCCTGGCTGAGAAGAAAAGATAATGGAGAAAGCATGCATTCTCACTTTTTAGTATGACAATAATATGTGATTTTTTTCTCATGAAAAGAAGGACACAGCAGATATTAGCTAGGTTTGGGCCCTACAGAGGTGAAAGAAGTCTGAAGGAGAATTTCACAGTGACAAATAGGGAACATAGCCTCATGTCAGAGACGTGCAAAGACCCCATGGGGACTTTTGAAGAACTGTTACCTAATTTTCATGAAAAAAATGCATTTAAATAAATGCTACAAAAAACAAAAACAAACAGCAAAAAACCACTGGAAGTCGGCCATTGATAGCAAAGAAGAAGCTTCCTAAAGTGAGGCACTAAGAAAATATTATTTTTGGTAAGTAGTTTTCACTTACTGAATCTGTTTTGATAATGTTAACATATCTGCATTTTTGCCTGGTGCAAAGTAATTTTTATTTATTTATTTATTTTTGAGTTGGAGTCTCACTCTGTTGCCCAGACTGGAGTGCAGTGGCCGCTCCCGGCCACCACAGCCTTGACCTGCTGGGCTCTGGCGATCCTTCCGCCTCAGTCTTCCAAGTAGCTGGAACTACAGGTCCGCGCTACCATGCCCGGCTAAGTTTTTGATTCATTGTAGAGATGAGGTCTCACCAAGTTGCCCAGGCAGGTCTCGAACCCGCGGGCTCAGGCAATCCACTCACCTCAGCCTCCCAAAGTGCGGGATTACAGGCTGAGCCACTGAACCCAACTGCAAAGTAATTTTTAACACAGCATAGATGTAATTTTCCTTGTGGTTTGATTAAATTTGGTTAATTTCAGAAAGTTGTTCTTGGCATTGATCTAAGTTGTAATAAATTCCAATCCAAATTTTACCAATGATGGGGGAATGCAATTTCAAAAAAAAATGAATAGAAGCAATCCATTTTCTTTATCATTATATACCAACTCAGGAGCAAACCAATCATTAGAAAATGACTTCTACACCTTGACAATGAGTAGCGAATCGCCGTGGTTATACTCATAACTCTTCCAAAATGTCTTTTCATCTTGATAATTTTACTTAATTTGCTGAATCTAAACTCTACAGATCCCCAAAACCCAAAGTATAACATATTCTGTTGACTGCCACTTTTTCCAGATTAAATCGTGAGTTGACTGTTTCAAGGTGAGTTTCATTATTACTTTTAAGCAACCAATTGATTTTTTGATACCCACTCTTCTTCTACAATGCAAATATGATTTTTATTTTTTTTTTTGTTCACATCCTCCCCTTGAAGAGGTGATACATATCTCAGAGATGTTTTTCTGTAACAGGATGCATTGTCTCCTGGCTAGTTTCCCAGTCTCATGCCACACATAAGAACAAGAATAACACTATTTCTGAAATATTTAGGGCTAAAGTGGTCCTGGCTGCCTTATATGTTAGAAAGTCAGCCAAATACTGTGCTGATGTTCCTATCATGGTCTGTTATCACCTTGTTTGATATTAGATCAAAGGCTGCTGAAGTAGCTAAATTAGATTAACTATTTTGCTTTCTGCCATCGCCATCACCAATACCACCATTTGGCTCTAAACACAGTCTTGTGGAGTGGAGTGAATCTAAATTCTCTCTCTCTTTCTCTCTCTCACCTTTCTCTCTCTCTCTCTCACCTCTCTCTCTCTCATTCTCTCTTTCATCTTTCATTATAGCTTATAATTGAAAATGTTTTATAAATTATTATAAGCCACTTGTAATAAGTCATTTCCTATGTAATATCCATTGGGGCTTTTTTATGGAATTTTCTGGAGGAATGGTATGCCACCTGGATCCAAGATTTCTATTGGGAATCTGGAGAATTCCACAATCCTCATGACCAAGAGTATGCTATAACTTTTTTTTTTAACCTGGGCTAAGAAACTGTGTATCAGTGTCAAGATGAAAAGGAATTGTTGGCTGACATTTTGAAAAGATTTAAAGTTCTCAGATGCTGTTTCAGAGAAGAGGCTTATCTCTGCTTGGGTGACAAAATAGATAGTATTCAAGGATGGTTACACAAGGCTGAACGGGACAATAGTAGTATGGTCACGTTTAGCTGGAAAATGATTCTGAGATGTTTCCATCAATACTGACTCAATCAAGCAGTCCCTTGAAATCTCTGGACAAGTATACCAATGTCAAAACTACTTAGCCATTTCAAAAAGCTTAGGAACTTTTTATGATGATTTTTCCCTGTTTGTGATTAGATGCTCAATCTCTCTACGGGCACTTACGTATATGTCTGTCCTTTGACTCAGATTGTTATTTCTTAAAGGCATCAGTAAGCCAAAGTTTATGTTTTGGAAAAGACATGAGGAGCTTCACTGAAGTCTGTGGTTTAATTTTGAACGCAGTCTTTTAAAGAGGTTGGTGTATGAGGGGGCCTGCAATAACCCATGAGAAGAGAGCAATGTTATAATATCCGTTCTTAAGCGCACAAGCTCTAGACTGGAGCCTGGGAACGTGGTTAAGTTAGAAATTGTTGGAGAAGATGGGTAGTTTACAACACTCCTGCCTTTCACATCTAAAATTTATACCAGGCTAGGACCTCCAGGCACTCGTGTAACCATAGAACAGAATGGTTAAGTGTCCTTACTTTTTTGACCTTTTTTAATTAGTGTTTTGGTATAGCCTCAATTTACTCAGTTTACTTTTGCCTGCCTTGCTTCCCTAGGTTCTAGACAAGATGTAGTCTTTTAGATACTTGAGAGTGTGGTCCAAGATAGGGGAGAACAGGAAACCACATCTTAACTACTGCTACATCCCAGTGCCTAGCACATGGAAGATACTCATAAATTATCTCAGAATGAAAGCAACCATTTCCTGCTCCAATCTCCAAGTTTTTTGTTGTTGTTGTTTGTTTTTTTGAGTTAGAATCTTGTTGGGAGCCACCCACTGAGCGTTAGGGATCAGGAAGGTCCGTTGACCACGAGACAACTGGGATGCATTTGGGAGCTATTGACCCCATTTCCTCCCCCTTTCTACTCAGCACTAAACAGATTAAGCTCCTGTGAGCTCTGAGACTGGGACGAACACAAGCTAACTTTAGAAGCTCATCGCTCCCATTCTTCCTCAAACTGCAGTTTTGACTTTCACACAACTTATAATTCAAACTCGTGTCACATCTAAGAGCCATAGTATTCATCACAGGCTTCTGGGTCATGATCTTAGGATTTATTGAAGGTGTAAATTGTAGAATATAGTTTTAGAAGATAGCCATTTTGTTGAAAGAATGTGGCTGAGTTACTTGCAGGTAACCCACTGTGAACTTTGGACTGGGCCACATTCCAAACATTCTGGGATGGGCCACTTTCATTTGTAAAATAAATACTTAAGCTTCTGTAGAATTGTTTAACTTGGCATAAATCAATCAGTTTAGGATGAAAAAGGTTTATAGAATATGTCAGTAACGGATTAGGTTATCCTTTGTTATGGGATTTTAAGATTATCATATGAAAAGGGTTTAAAGGCAATCATTGATTAAGTTTTCATGGATTAAGGTTTCTGGTGGTTTTAAGGTTTCATGATTCTGGTGGTTTTAAGGTTTCATGATTAAGGTTTCCCACATCTGACTTTGTGTATAAAAGACCCGTTGTAATTCCCAATAACACACATCGCTTCTTCACTAGACTGGAGTCCAGTCTCTTTCTTTGTCTCTCTTTCTTCTTCCTCCCAATCGCTGATGCCGTCTCTACCTTTGGGGTACCCTGAACCCAGCTGGAGCTGGTCTCTGGCAGAGTCTCACTCTGTCGCCCAGACTGGAGTGCAGTGGCTGCTCCAGGCCACCGCAGCCTTGACCTGCTGGGCTCAAGCGATCTTTCCACCTCAGCCTTCCAAGTAGCTGGAACTCCAGGTGCGCACTACCATGCCTGGCTAATTTTTGGATTTATTGTAGAGATGAGGGCTCACCAAGTTGCCTAGGTGGGTCTTGAACCTGCAGGCTCAGGCAATCTACTCACCTCAGCCTCCCAAGGCGCGGGATTACAGTCTGAGCCACCGAGCCCAGTCTATCTCCAAGTTTATGACAAACCACTGTATGACTCAATTTTCCCCTCATGTCAACTGAAAATAATACTGGTATATATTTTGTTCAGTCATTTCAAGAACTGAAAGGGATAATGTGTATAAGCACATTTGAATTATAAAGATTGATAGATGCATAAGGTTTACATATTTGAAAAATTTCTTCATATAGGAAATATTTCCAAAATTAACATTATATTTTCTGATGTGCCCTTGGGCCAAAAATATTTTTTAAATTGTATGAAGTTTAGTATATGTTTACTTTTTTCAATAAACATACCAGAAGGAAAAAAATATATTTGTGGGAAACTAAAAATGAAAATATTTTGTAATTTAAAGTTTAAGGATCCTATAGTATCTGATTACTTATTCATTATTGTCTCTACATCTTCATAATTATACTTATTTTTAATTTTCCACACAAAGAGAGTCAAGTACAGTATTTAGATAATTAGACTTTGGCCTCCTAACAACTATAAAATACCAGCCAATGATAATCAGGGCTATCAATCATTTATCATGTATCCTTGAAGGAAAACTTTGAAATATGACAAAACTATGGTTGATTAAAGGGATTAAGCTATATCACTCAATCTTGGGGGAAGATGAGCTACATAATTAAATAATCCTTCATGGTAACATATCTAAAATATATACAATTAATGATCAAAGTTAATTCCTCAAAATCCATCTCAAACCTCTTGCTGTTGGATTTATTTGCAGATGGAGGCAAGAAACACTACTTTTTTCATTTGTGACATACAAGCATCTAAGCTTACCTTTCTTTTTCTTCAAAAGTACTTTGTTCATCCCCAAATTTGGAGAATTATTTCCTGCTTAGATTTGAATAAGAGGAAAGAGAAGAGTGCAATAGCTTAAATTATATTGTTGTTATTATTATTATAATCCTTCAAGCATACCATCTAAGTCATGATTATTTTCTTTTTATTTCAAGATCTAGGTTTTCTAAATTCAAAGATTAGTGAGGGGAAATGACTATTCTGTCTCTCTTCTCTCTCTCTCTCTCTCTCTCTCTCTCTCTGTCTCTCTCTCTCTCTCTCTCTCTCTCTCTCTCTCTCTCTCTGTTTCCCTCTCTCTCTCCCTGCTAACAAAGCTCCTTATTAAGGCAAAAAATGTCAAATAACTTAGCTACTACATGATTAAGAGAAGTCCTACTTAAACAAGAAATTCTTAAAATATAATGTCTAGAATATGACCTAGCTATACCTGAAAGTGAAGCAGGGAAAAATCCTGATGAAGTTTCATCCTCAAGAAATGCTTACTAAATTGAATTAAAATATGCATGATATGCATTGCAGAGTGAAATCTATTTTAAAAGATCCGTGCAGGTTGATATCACAATGTATTGATGTGTTCTCCCTTCTAAATTTATTAAATAAGAGTGGATATGAAGGTTCTTATAATGTAATAAGTATGGATTTTGCCCACCAAAGAATGAAGTCAGTAAAGAACTCATAAATTGCTGAGTGTAAATTATTACTGCTGAAGGCTACTGTTGCCTAATATTTTTCTTTAAGAAAGATTTAATTCTACTTACATTCATATGTATTTCATACACAAGAACTTGGAATATTCTTTCTTCAAACCTTTGCATATTTGTTTACAATTTCTCTCTTTTGTGAGAAATACAAATCACAAATAAGCAAAGATTAAATATATGGGTTTTTTCATTAATCACAAAATATGAGCTACAAAAGAAAGTATATATATTTTTCTGAACCTTTTATTAGATTTTTAAGTTATTTTCATAATCGCCAACGTATCTATATGAAAAATGCTGAATGTACAGATTTGTGAATTGAAATGCAATTATAATTTTATCTTGAAATTAGTTTCTCAATGTATTAAATAAATCCATAGAAAGAGTTTTAGTATGTATTGCTTCCACCTTCAATATTACCAGTTAATGCTCCCATTTTTTAATTTTGTTTGTGAGAATTCAAGAACTTCATTTATCATGTTTCTCCTCTCTTTTTGCTTATTTTTATTAACTTTAAATTAAGAATATTGAACTTTTTCAAGAAGAAAACTTTAAAAATATGAAAATATTGAGTATATCTGTTAAAATAAAAAGGAAAAAACAGATTTATATAAAATTCACAGCTTCTCACCCAATCCTGTTTACAAGGTCACCTTTCAGTAGCTTCTATTGTGAGTTTTTGCATAAGCCTAAACAATTTGTATAATACCTCTATGCCCTGATTTATCAATTTGGACTTTTCCCCCTGATTTTACATTAATACATGATGATTTATGTATTAAATGTCAGTCTGGAATCTATTTTTAATCTTCTAAGAGTTATCTTAAAAATAAATATTTCACTTAATGTATTTTTCTTTTTGTCATAGACTTCTTCTTTTGGCTTATTGTTCTGCATAATATGACTGTTTTATACTTCCTTCTATGCCTCTGTGGTATACTTATCAATAGCATTGCCTTAGGATAGCTAAATCATTGACAATGACATGGTTATTTATCATAATTCTCATTCACTATTTTTCATAATGATAATGTAAACATATTATCTACCAGAAACTATAATTATTGCTAAGGAGATATTTTATCATATAAAGAATAACATCCCTTCAACATATATTAAAGGCAATTACCTTCACACCTTTCAAAAGAAAATGTATTGAGTCCAGATCAAATATATTCTCTTTTATTATAGCCCAATAATTCTTTAAAAACACTATTACAGTTTGGTTTTGTAGTTTTGTCCTATACATTGAGTTGCTATTTTAACAGCTATACTTCGCATTTTTTGAATTTCTAAATGGTTCTTCTTAAAATAAGTCTGGAATAATTTGCATACCTTCTTTTATTTCATGTTGTCACTTCTACTGTGATGTCTTTAATCAAGACTCTAAACTTCTTAGCATGCACTCACGCTTTTTGTTTAGTTTTCCATTCATGGTAGATTTTTTTTTTTCATGTGAAAATTTGGATTACAATGCTGTCTTTAGCAGGAACTTTATGAGAAAGAATTCTGCACAGCTTGAGTGAAGTACTTGTTTGTCCAAGAAGGATTAGATTTTCTTCTGTAGGTTTCTGAGGGTTTATCACAGGCATGTTAAAATTTCCATTTGATGATTACTAGGTTTTAGAATTATATTTAGAGAGTGTATATTAAACTTCAGCCTTTTTGTTTTGTCTTGTTTTTACTTATTTAGCACAGGCCAATACTTAAGAATTATTTATGTGGGGCATTTTCAAAGTTATTTTTTAGATAGAAGTTTAGATATAACAATCTTATTTTCTACTTCTCATTTCATGCAAGGTCTAATTACTTGGCTATATACACATGAAGAGTGAAACTCCTAATTTTCCAAAGCTAGCAACTTCTCCTCAATCTGCATAAAATCAGGGTTGCATGTCTTTATTTTTTTTTATCTGTAATTTCTTTCAGATATTCATTTAAAATATCTTGCTTGCATTTTAGATTAGTAGTTGCAGAATTTTTTTTTCTAGTAGAAGACTTCAATTTATTCAGTCTACACATTTACAGTAACAGAAATCTCTCTTGTTTTACAAATGTATCTACTTTGACCATCCTTAAGCCTGTGTCCCCAGCATGACTCTTAACCTATCACTCATAGGTTAAAACCTAGTAGAATAGCAGAAAAAATTCTGAGAAGGGTTCAGAATACTGAAATTTATGTATTACTTATCAATTTCCCCATAAAACTCATAAAAAATTTTGCTATTATTCTTCAATTATCAAATTCTCTTACATCCTAATTGCAGCAATGCTGTCCATCTTATAATATCTAGAGCAAAAGTCCAATCTACTTCGGAAAAGAAAGTCAGCAATTCAGTTGCTTAAAGTACACTGAAGATTGTTTCTTATCTTCATATAGCAGTCTGTGTTGAATAGATGAGTTCATTCATGGATTTCAGAGTCTACTTTCAGGTAAAAATGCCTACCTGATCGTTATTTTGTTTTCTGTCTTATTACCAGGTCTTCCATCTGTAATTGCTTTGTCAAAGAATACCGCTAAGAGTTTTGATAAATTCTTTTTTTAATCTTTTACAAAGATAGTACTTTCAATTTTCATCAATAATTACCCAACGTTAGGTATTGGCATTTTTTCTACTTTTGTATTTTTTAGGTGATGTGATATTTGATTCTTGTTTTAATTTTCATTTCTTTGATAGCAAATGTAGTGTTGCAGAATATATTTACAAATCTACTTATACATCTCCCTTCAAGCAGTGGAACTGACTTACCTCTCCTTACATGTGCACTAACCTAATAATTCAAACAAATCCAACATGGTGGAAGTGACTCATTAGATGTTATAGGTCAGGCACAGAAGGCATTGTAGATCATCTTGCTCTCTCTTGGACCACTTGCTCTGGGGAAAACCAGCTGCCATGTCCTGAAGTCACTCAACCAGTTCTATGGAGAGGCCCATGTGATGAAGAATAGGTCTCCTGCCAACAACCAGCTAAAACCAGGCTGAGACCTCCAGCCAAAAGCTATGTAAGTATTATGAGTTGAATTGTGTAGCCCCAAAATTCCTGTGTTGTTGTCCTCACTTCTAGTACTTCAGAATGTGAACTTTTTAGCGATTATAGAATAACTAGAGCTGTTACTACCTAAGATGAGGTTATCAAGGTGGGATCTAATTCAAGAACATAGATGTGGTTATAAACAAAAGGACATTTGATGCAGGGACCCACAAAAATAAAGACTGTGAAACAATGGAGAGAGGACACTTTACAAGCCAGAGAGACCTGGATTAGATACTTCCCTCACAGCCCTTAGAAGGAGCCAGCCTTGCTGACACTTTGATTTTAGAATTCTAGCCTGTGAGACAATAAATTTTTGTCATCCCAAGCCTTTTGTGGTATTTTGCAACAGCAGCCCTAGGAAACTAAATTACATTAAGTAAGCCATTTGGAAGCAGACAACATCATACTTACATCCCTGTTCACTCAGCTGAATCATTCAGTTAAATTTTTGACTCACAGAAACTGAAATAATGTGTTTATTGTCTTAATTTAGTACATTAAGAGGTAATTTGTTATGGAACTGTAAATAACAAATGAAACAGGATAAGTTGAATTATCTAATTAACACATTTTGCAAGTGTGATTTCTATTGTGACTTGTATAATTGAGTGCTTTGCATATTTTATAATGATCGTTGTTCTATTACTGATTAATATGCACTTTCTATACAATAATGTTTTTAAGGTTTTCTATAATTTTTCTTCTAGTCAATTTTGCCTTTTAATGTGTTTGAAATGTTATATAGGCTTATAGATTGTTAATATGGTGTGCTTAATAAGCTTATAATCTTTGCTTAAATTCTGATAATATTATGTTTAAGGAAACCTTTTCTGCCATAACTTAAAGTGAAGACCATTGCCTATATTTAATTTTAACCAATCTGAAAATTACTTTGATATACAATGTAAAGTCATAGATCTAATACTTTTTTTCTGGCTAGTCAGATATCTGGTTAGCCAGATATTCTAGTATCTTTATGAGTAATCTCATATTTGTAATTTTTGAAATGTCACATTTATGACATGCCAAACACATACATAATTGTGTTGATTTCTGAGTATTCTATTTTTTTCAGAGGTCTGATAATTTTTGTTATTTACTGTAATCTTTTCTTTCACTCAACCTGGAACAAAGCTTCGGTCTCAGATGAATGTTCAGGGAAAAAGCTACCAGGGGTTCTGTGTTTAAATAAGCTGCCTCTACCTATGGAAGGAAATAGTGACATGGAATATGAGGGCTGTGTGGAAGCAAACACTTTAATCAGAGTAGCTAAACAATTAATAAAAGAATAAATAAACCAATATAATATTCTCCAAAAAAAAAAAATCACACTTGTTTGGACACGTCTTTCCATTTTGTGTAAAAATACTTCTTGTCAGTGGTGATATGGGAGGACAGTGTTATCTTCTACTTTGTGTTGATGTTATTTATTTTTATATTATTTTTGTTTCCCCAAATATTTGCATTGTTTACTTGAACTGGTTAGAACTGGTTACTTTAGCAATCATAGTTTATTTGCAAACCCTGAATATTGAAAAGTAATTTTTATATAATGTTCACTTTTGTGTATTTTTACTTTTTGGAAAATGTTATTATTCTAGTCTAATGTTTGTTTAAATTATTTATTAAATACATATTTTCCTTTTCCATTACTTTAAAATAAGACTGGAGATTGGATTTTATAATTTTATAACTGAAAGACAAGGCAAATTTGGAGTTGCTTTAAAGAGAAAAGTGATTCCTGATCCAAAATAACCTGTAGATTCAAAATTAAAACTCAGACAATTCATCATGTTTGTAACATTGTAGGAATAGCATTTGCAACCGCCGAATCTGCATTCAAAATAACATTGAGTTATCCTGGGCACCTCATTAAAAATTTTATGCAACGTCTCTAGAGTTTATAAACTGTTTTAATGGAATTGATAATATTTTAGTTGAATTATTAAGCATTATTTTCTTCATTTATGATGGCACAATTATGAAAAATATTTAGAATTATTTAAATGTAGTGATTAATATTTTTAGGTCTAATTTTGTGTCTAAAATAAGAAAGACTTTAGAAATATAAAATATGGAGGAAAAAGAAATACAAAGAATTAAAATAAAAGATAAAAATGCCTGATAATAGAGCAATGCCACACATTTTTTAAGACTTTTTGCTGATTCGAATTTGTCTCAACATAAAAATAATAGTTTTAGAAGAGCAAAAGCCAGATTTTTCTAAAATTTTTCAGGACAGTAACTAGTTATTTGGTTTCAGTGTTGTGCTTCTAGCCAAAATTTCCCATAATTAACTTTGAGCTAGAGCAGAATATCTTTCCAAGAAACTTCTATATATGTGAGAAAGTTATTCTAGAATTTAATTGTTAAGCAGAAATGAATTATTTATGATCTTTCTCTCATAAGGGAGCATCCCAACTATTATTCTTTAGAGATAAGGAGGTTAAGTACAAACACTTCTTACAGTTTCATTTATCAAAGGGCCAAATGCCTTCTTCACCTACAGGATTTAAGCCTAGGAATACAGAAGCGTGTATAAGGACTCAAAGAGTATGCATTGACACTGCTATTTCTTTTTTATTAAGCATTTATTTATTTATTTAAAAGATGTGAGGTACAATTCAATATTATGTAGATAAGTGGTCATTGTACAAGTAAAATTTGGACCTCCCTTTGGTCCCCACTTCCCCTGTTTTGAAATCAGTTACCCTTATTGATGTCATGTGCCCTACCTTCCTTTCCCCTGGCAATGTCCTGCTATTGCCATTCCCTTTCATATAGTATTATGATTAATGTTCAGGGTCCGCTTATGTGTGACAATAAACATGTGTGTGCAGGTATCTTTTTTGTAGAATGATTTGAGTTCCTCCCGGTATATTCCCAGAAGGAGGAATGCTGGGTCTTATGGAAGGTCGATTTTTTAGATATTTTAGGAATTGCCACACTGTTTTGCACAGAGGTTGTACTAGTTTACACTCCCATCAGCAGTGTCAAAACTTTCCTCTTCCCCACATCCTTGCCAGCATCTGTTTTTATTATGCACTTTAAAATGTAAACTTTGACTCGATATTCTTCCACAAGAAATAGAGATTTTTGCAACCAGGAAGAAGATACACCACTTTTAACCATAAAGCATTAGCATTAAAATTTAAATTATAATTGAGAATACAAAAAAGCAATTTTAAACTATAAAGTATTAATATTTATCTTTCTATTCTTATTTAATATCAAACTAAATTATACCAAAACAAATTAAATCACCAATAACTTTAAAAACCTGTTTCTGATAAAATATAACAGTATTCTTACCAGCACATATTTACATTCTGGGTTGCAAAAAAGGACAGTTTCATTTAAAAATCTAATGTTAAACTGAAGATCAATCAATAGTTTTAGATTATAACAGTGTAAAATAGTGAAAAATATGCAGTATTAAACATATGTATAGTATGAACTTCTAATGCTACTTAATGATTTTCTTGTATTAATACAGTAGATATTATCTTCTTATCCTTTCAAAAAAATTGAACTTTCTGTGAAGATTAATGCAGCATTCACTTCACTGCACATTAATGTGGAAGACATTATTACTTTGAGCTCCAGGAACTCCCAGTGGCAAAGGGCATTAAATCATAACATCCACATACCGCCTTTTTAGTTCTTCTGACATGTTAGCCTTAGAGGGCCTCTAAATTCAGCAGTGACATTGTGATGTGACTTTGTATGCAAAATTTGATAGGAATAGCAGCAGATTTGTATTTAAAGGAAAATGCTCCATAACTACTAGAGCAAAATTATTGAAATTGTATTATGTCAATTATTTCCTTACAAAATTTCCGTGGAAATAGGTAAGCTTTGTTTTTAAACCATCATGAATAAATGCACTAAATTTTATACTTCTAATTTTTATGGAGCCTTCATATCCCGAAATATCTTTTATCTCTATCTTATAGAAATTGCTAATGATGTACAGATTAATCTGTTCCTAACAAAAAGAGGCTTAGAGTTTATTAATCAATGTTACTTAGACTTAATTCTTAATGATTTACTAGATTTGTGTATGAGTAGATAGGTATATAATTTATATAGACCTTATATCTTTTAACCAAAGTAGTTATCAAACAAAGTGAGATTTCATTATAACCTTTGGTTCTATTTTAATTAACGACAAAATTACTCAATAAGCTAAATAATTGTTTTTTTCCTCCAAAGATCCCAGATACCTGCTCTACTAGATATTTATGTGTTGGTTTTTGTTTTCTTATTTTCAATTTTCTATAACATCTCGAGAGTGGAAAGCAAGTAGGAAGGAAGACCCAGAGTAAGATTCTAGACTTGGCACGCCATGGGGAAGAATCTATGATTCAACCTAAAAGTTCAGTGTTGAAGAGAAACCTCAAACACAAAACATTTCAGGATACTACTTTAAGTTGTATGTGTATATATCCCATTTATTTTTATCTAGTTGGCTTATAATAGGAATATGATCCATGGGTATTGAGAAATAGGTAATCTACTTAGTAGTAATGAGGTGAAGGGAAAACAAAATTGTGAAAGACTTTAAATGGACCAAAAAAATCATAGGATGCTCTGTCTAGTCCACCCTTACAGATTATTTCAGTCTTTCACTGTTTTGAAGATATTTTCCAATTCTGTAAGCATAGAAACTTATAACATTGAATACGGTTCTTTCTCATATAAATATGAATGATTTTATCAGTAATATTGAACTGATTATTGCCTGGGGGATGGATTCATTTGCATCTATTTGTAAATGTATTGCAGCTTGACTCTTACACTCTTAAAAGCTGAGGATTTTAGGAAATTAAAGTCTGGGGGTTATAATTGTTTATATTTATTATAATAAAAATTGAAATTAAAATATTTTAAAATATTGATTGATTCAGGCTAAGGTCATATTAATGAGCACATCAGATGAGAGCAGAAATGTCATCTTAGTATTAGCATTAGTATAAAATTAGTTTTGAACACAAAGACTTCTTGTGATTCTAAAGAAAAAGTGGCAGTTTGAATATAAGAATATAAGGAATACATTGATTTAAACTTCTTTGTAATCTGTTTTATTAGAATGAACTTTACTCATTATAGTAATGTTATTATACACATAATTATTTAAGAACAAAAAATAAGTGTTTATCCATTATAAAAGAACTAAATTTTTCAAATTGTTTTAACTTTTCTGTATGTCTTTATTTTTTCTCAACTTTGATTTAATAGGTAATCAAATTACTGTTTTTCTTAGACACTCATATTTCTATTCCAATCAAATGTCCAAATCTTTTCAAACAATGTTTTAATTTTTGCCTTTCTAAATGGAATTTGACTACGGCCATATCATCCTGAACACATCTGATGTCATCTAAATTGAATTTGAAATGTAAGGGAAAAGAGAAGAAACTGTTCACAATATTATATACAGGTAAAACAACCTTTGAAATTTCTCCACAGGACTCTGAAAATATTGCAATCATTTGTTCTTTTACCTTCAAAAAAAAGCAATGGGCTATAAAGAAACACATTTTATAAGTCATACTGCTCCCTCTCCTCTGTCATGTTTTAATCTCATAAAAGTGAACATCAAAATTTTAATGAAATATTTCTATTGTGTTTTCCTGTATCTGTCAGAGTTCTAGTGATCCTTTGTTATTGACAAAGCAAAAGAGTTGCTAATCATGATTTATGTTATTCTTTAAAATGTTTAATTGGTCCAAAATTTAATTATTTTATTTAAATCTAGTTGCTTTAGGCAGCTAGAATAATCGATGGTATACATTATAGATGGTACTACATTATACTTGACAATAATTGATGGTGTATATTATACTTACCCATTAAGTGTAATGGGTTAATATACTTATAAAAATTCAGATGTCTAGGTCCTTACTCAAACTTTCTGCATCTCTAGACTTGATATTCATGGCAGATAATATGCATAGGTCCAAATAACTATATTATATAAATATTTTCCTCTATGAAATCATGACTTCAAAGCTGAAATTGTGTAGAAAACATTCAGGTTATAGACTAAGTCTTGGATTTCTAATATTCATAGTCAAAAAGCAAACAGTTTTAGAAAGCTACTTACTCCAAATCCAGCAGAATAAGAATTAGCTATATATCAGTGAAGAAAATGATGAGAACTATTGTACTTTTATGTTTTAAATACATGTGATTCATGTTCATTTTGTTTGTTGGTTATACAAAAAAAAGCAATCTTTTTTTAAGCCATCAATTCATAATGTACTAAGTTCTGTGTTCGTAAAATGAATTGAAAAATATTTAGATAATATCAAATTTTCACTGAACCCTGCTGGTTGTAACTCTAAGATTCTTTTTATTTTTATGGCAATATATTTATTTCAGAAACATATAAGTCTTTGTGAGACTCTATTTTCACCTTATTTTTATTATTTTTGAGTTGCACTCTCACTCTGTCGCCCAGGCTGGAGAGCATTGGCAAGCTCACGGCCACCCCAACCTTGAACTGCTGGGCTATGGCGATCCTTCTGACTCAGTCTACCAATTAGCCATAACTACAGGTGCGTGCTACCACACTGGGTAATTTTTTATTTATTGTAGAGAGGAGGTCTCCTCCTAGGCTGGTCTCGAACCCTCAGGCTCAGGCAATCCACTCACCTCGACCTCCCAAATTTGTTCTCACTTTTACCAATTTTTTTTTTTAAATTTGAGTCTCACTCTGTCGTCAGGCTATAGTGCAGTGGCATGCTCACAGCCACCTCAGCTTCGATCTGCTGGGCTCAGGTCATTCTTCTGCCTTACCCTTCCAAGTAGCTGGAGCTACAGGCGTACTCCTGGCTAAATATTTTGATTTATTGTAGAGACAAGGTCTCACCACGTTGCCCAGGTTGGTCTCAAACCACTGAGTTCAGGCAATTCTCTTGCCTAGGCCTCCCAAATGCTGGGATTACAGGCTGGAGTCACCATGCCTGGCCTACTTTTACCAATTTTAATTGGACAAATTGATGGGACACCAAGGTCTTCTCTGGAGATCTATACTAGAGAATAACTTGCATTGAATCATATGATCAGATACTTTTAAGGATCTAAGGCTACTTAATTTTGTATTTAAGGTCTACAAAATTCTGTCAGGAATATGAGACGAGTGCCAGGTTTATAGGGTCCTGGGTTACAGGTAGTCAGGAAGGGCATTTCTGGCAAGATTTATAAACTTGGCAAGTTTCTGAGACTTCAAGGAGAGAAGACCATACTCAAATGTACAGTATCATTGAGTATTTCTTCAACTTGGTTTTCTAGCTTGGGGATACAGAACGAGGCTTTTTAAAGTTCAGTGATAGATTCTGTATGAAAACTTACAGAATTTCACGGCCGTATTTATTATTCACTATTATGAGGCTCTGTATTTGTAAACTCAAGGATGGCTTCAGGACTAACTAATATTCTTGCTGTATCTGTGTAAATAATCAGACCAAGACTAATGAAAGTAAAAATTTGCGAACTCAAGAATAATATTTTAGATTTATGATCAAAGAGATAAAGGGAGATACTTGAAAGAATTGTCAAATACTTTGAAATTAATCAAGAAAATTATGGTGTTCTGGCTAGCACAGCCTTCCTAGCTATCTAAGCTTTTTATAGTATTTGAACGATTCTAAAACTGTAAAATGTAGGAAAATGGTGAAAATGCAAATAATTCTCATTTAGAGAAATGGAAATTCCTTATGTCACATAAAATATAATTGATATTTGCCTGTAGATACATCCATTTTACATATATTTATAAATTTATTTCAACTTTTCTTAGTTTTCTAATTATATGGGTTCCTTGAATTTGCTTTTGAACCTGTAGTAACATCTTTCTGGTTCTCTCATTAATTACCAAATTAAATATAACAATTGACATTCAGGTTTTTTATGAGTTATTATTTTATCTTTTAAAACCATTTGTCCTTTAGGAGAGTTTTATGTTTTGTTTTGTTTTGTTTCTTTTTGTGTTTGTTTGTTTTGTCTGTGTATGTGTGCATTTGTGATTTGGTGAAAACCAATAAAATGGCTATGTTCCATATCTCGGTGTATATATTTAAAAAATTAAAATTTGAGAAGTATAAGGGACCATAGGAAATATAGCATCAAAAGTTAAAAATAACTTCAGGGACATATTTGAATTATTTAGGCTCTAGGACTAAGTAATTCAAGATGAACGTTTCTAGATTTTAGAGACCCGGGGACTTAAAAACAATACGTAGCCAGTATGGATCTTGTTAATTTTTTTATTATTGTTATGACTATTACAGGTATTGTCTTAATTAATACTATACGATTTTTTTCTTTTTCAGTTGGAGTCTCACTCTGTCGCCTAGGCTAGAGTGCAGTGGTACGCTCGTGGCCACCGCAGCCTGGACATGCGGGGCTCAGGCCATCCTTCCATCTCAGCCTTCCAAGTAGCTGGAACTACAGTGCGTGCCACCACACTCAGCTAATTTTTTGATTTATTATAGAGACGAGGTCTCGTCAAGTTGCCCAAGCTAGTCTCGAACCCTTGAGCTCAGGCAATCCTCTCACCTCTGCCTCCCAAGGAATTACAGGCGTGAGCCACCGGCTGTAATGTTATACTTTAAGTGAATCATTGACAAATGATATGACCCATGTAATAGAAAGTGCAAGTTAATCCAGCTTGTATTCCTGCTTAAGATAGACACTCCTGTTCAAAACACTGACTTTCAGTTCTTTTAGGAGTTGCCACGCTGCTTTCCAGAGAGGTTGAACTGGTTTGAACTCCCACCAGCAACGTACAAGCATTTCCTTTTCTCTGCACCTGCACCTGTTTAATCCTCGCTTGCACCCCATATCTCTACAATAAAATAAAATTTAATTAAAAAACAAAACAAAATAAATACATAAAATTGTGACTTTTACTGAATCTCGTAATTTTAGGGATTTGCAATTTTAAAACATTCCTCAATATACCCTGAAGTTAAACCAACTTCAATTATAAATATCCTCACCAAAGAAAATATAAACAAATCATACATAACTTACTTTAATACATAGAAAACTATTTAGCTGACAGATATCACTTTAATATGAAATATTTCATCAGAAGAACAGGATTGTCAATTTTACTGGAACAAAACATAGCTAGAACATGACTTTTATCTAATATTTTGTAGATTCACCAAGAAGAGGGGAAAAAAAACACATTTTGTTCTTTAACGTGTTCTATATTTGACATATTTTTCAGAAAGTTCTTAGAATGAACAACTATTATCTTCCTCAGTAGGAGTTTTCCGGAATAGTAATGTTAATTTGATGAAAGCAGTGTAATAGTAAAGTTATGTTAATTCAGAAATCCGTGTAGATATAGAGGGTTTTAGTTCTCACTGTGCTTTCAAAGCAGATAATACATTCCTGGAAAAAAAAAATCTTCTTTCAGTTTGGAATCAATGTCTTCCCCTATATTTCTGAAATCACTGAGTGACTGGAAAAATCTCCTCCTGCAATTTGACACACCTCTCATTGTTTTTGCATTAATGTCAGCCAGGTCTTAATACTATCTAAGCCATTATGCCCTTTGTAATGTTCTTGGAAACAAATAAAAATAATTAATTATTATCAGATAATATTCAAGTGATAAATGATATTAAGGATGAATTAAGTTATGTTCTTCAGTAGTTCACTTCAAAAATATTAAACATGGTAATAACTAACATATATTGAGACTTTATAAGCTAGACACAATCATTCACGGGTACAATCATCACATACTACAGCTTTGAACTCTTGGACTGAAGTGATCCTCCCACCTTTTCCTCCTGAATACCTCGGACTACAGGAATGTGCACTGCACTTGGCCAATTGAGGTTTTATTATTCATTATTTGCATTCATAATTAGAAATATTTTTACAAATTAAGAAACCATACAGAGGTTATGTAACTTGCATACTTTTTTTTCTGGTAATTAGAAGCAGAGTTTGGGGCTTAGTTGAGTAAACATTCATTCATTCCATTAATTTTTTTATTGTAAATTTGATTTCTTACGGATATGTGGGGTACAAGTCATGATTATCTGCACAAGCAAGCTGCATGCAGGTGAAGTTTGGAGTGAGCACCCACTGCAAAGTGAGTGAGCATTAAGAGCATTACTGATAGCTAGGCAAGCATATAGCTCGAATGTATATAAAAATGTTATGGGCACAGGCTAACAGATAATTTGTTTTCCACTTTTACCCTTCTCTTATCTATGGGCATGAGAATACACACACACACACACACACACACACACACACACCCTCAATGTTGCTGCCTCTCTGCTCTGGATACAGTAGAAAGGGCATAATGGCTTGGATAGTATTAAGGCCTGGTTGGCATTAATGCAAAAACAATGATAGGTGTGTCAAATTACAGTGGAGTTTTTTTCCAATCATTTGGTGATTTAAAAAAGAAAAGGGAAGGCATTGATTCCAAATTGAAAGATTTCTTTTTTTTCAGAAATGCATTATTGCTTTGAAAGTATAGTGAGAACTAATACCCTCCATATCTACACAGATGTCTAAATTAACATATCTTTATTATTCCACTGCTTTCATCAAATTAACATTACTATTCTCAAAAACTCTTGCTGAGAAAGATAATAGTTGTTCATTCTAAGAACTTTCTGAAAGATATGTCAAATATAGAACACATTGTCAAATATGGAACACATTAAAGAACAAAATTGGCCAGACGCGGTGACTCACACCTATAATCCCAACATTTTGGGAGGCCAAGGTGAGAGGATTGCCTGAGCCCACAGTTTTGAAACCAGTCTTGGCAACTTGGCAAGACCTCATCTCTACAATAAATAAAAAAATTAGTCAGGCGCGATGATGCATGCCTGTAGTCTCAGCTACTTGGAAGGCTGAGGTGGAAGGATAGCCCAAGTCCAGCATGTCAAGACTGTGGTGGTCATGAGTGTGCCACTGCTCTCCAGCCTGGGCAACAGAGTGAGATTCTGACTGAAAAAAAGAAAGAAAAGAAAAGGACAAAATTGCTCAGACTCCTCACCTCAAATTCCTCTCTCTGCTGTAATCTCCAATTCTCAACTATTATATCATGACCCTATGCAGATCTAATTAAGCATTGAAATATTTAACATAACCCAGACTCTAAAACCTCATAATGATGATGTTTCTCTCCCCTTCTAAATTGCTACCAAGATTTTGTTGAGGGAGTGCTCACTCTTACCATGGTAAGAAAATCCTGCTTTTCCTTATAAATAGGTTGTTTTGATAATATGTTGTGGAACCAGGATTCATTAATAAGTTTTTAAATCCACTGAAAAATAGCCAATTCTATCACCTTGTATTTTTAAGTAGTTTCTAGAACACATGATCCCTGTGGTAAATTTTTCTTGAAAAATCAAGATATGACATACCTTCAAGAAGACTTTCCATGGTAATGCAAAGTAGTAGTTGTTTTAGAAAAACCACTCTCTAGTGATGAAAATACATTAAAATTAAGTTATAATCAAAGAAAGGGAAGACATTTGACTATAATTTTTGTGGGAAATAAATTTAAAAAGTATTTTTATAACATATCTCTAGATCTTTCATTTTTGAAAATGTATCGTATTTTTTATTCTCTATGTTTTTTAAGTTGAAGAGTGAACAGTGTATATAGATAGAGGCAAATACTGGGAAAGTTCTCTCTGCAATGGGCAAAGAAAGAGGAGTAAACTGAAAGGTGATGATGCAGAATAGCTTTGAAGATGGAGCGAACAGAAGTTAAAGAAAAGTCGAACCAGACTAGCTCAAAGGAAGGCAGGTTTGTAACTTTCAGGAATGCAATAGTTCTGGAATCTGGAGCCAGCATCTCGTTGTAGATGTTGGTCCCATGACGTATAGATAACTCATTAATACTGGAACTGGGCAATTTTCTGTAGTGAAAGAGAAACTGGAATCAGAAGCCTAGATTTTATGCTGGATTTGCCCTTTTCTAGGTGTGCTCTGTGCTATAACTTTGAGCTACATTTGTCATTTGATTGCCAGATTTAAGTGGAATAATATGTCAAAGACATTTTTAATTTTTAATGTTTTAAAAATGTAAATAAATGTACCTCCTAATTGCTATCGCCTAATATTTTTATATTTATAAGTTCAAATATAGAGAACTATTTTGATTTTGGCCTATGTGTTTTGCTTTTTTACTTATATTAGAAATATAGGACTAAGTTAATTTTAATTCTACTCAAGTGGCATTACAATATAAATCATATCATCTTGCATATACACAGAGAGATATCTTTTACCTGTTATCTCCTATTTCCATCTAACTTTTTTCTTATTAAATAACCCCTGTTTTAGTTTATACAACTATTTTCTATAGTTGATCTGTTTTGTAACTAATAACTCTCCTCTTTCATTTTAAAAAGTGTATGGCATATTATCTGAAATAAATTTTAGGAAAGAATAAATTATTTTTGTATGACATTCACAATAGAGAAGACAAAATAGATTTTATGGTATGTGAGATTTCTGGAGTTTCTTTAGTTTTATCAGAAGATTGGTTTTTTTCTTCGTAATATTATATTATTTCTCAAATATTATTGTGCTGCTGAATCAAAATATAAGTATAAATGCCCAGCATAATGCATACTTAGTTTTTGCTAGAATAAGTGAAATTATTCTGCGATAAAATACTTCTTTGCACAAAGATAAATTTCTCTTTTGTATATGTCACACATAAATGTCAAAGCAGTTACTCTTCTGAGTTTAGTTAAAAATTAGGAAAAAAAGAAAAAATGGTGTGGCTGTTCACTTCGAGTTTTAAAAACATTTACATACTCTCTTATCTAACACAACCCTGAAGGCTTTTTATTGATTTCAGGGTTTTAGACTGATTCAGGGAAAAAAAAAAAAAAAGCTTGCATTTAGATTTTCACAGGCCAATGAATATTAAAAATTCAATGCTTCAGACATATTCAGAATGTGAAAGGTAATCTTTTTTTCTTGACAAATCTAATTAATTCTATCCTTCTTCATGGAAATACTGAGAGAATCAGAAGCCTGAAAGTCATTTTCAAAACTCTTTTTTTTTTTTTTTTTTACATACCATTTCCAACTGAATGGGTCATGGGGCATATAAATTTTACTACATTAATATCTTTCCTAGCTGACCTAATTTTTCTTTTAAATTTTCATTGCCATTTTGATAAATTTAGTCCCTGCTGATCCCTTTTTTTTTTTTTTTGCTCCATTGATGTAATCTTCTAAAAGATATGCCGTTGATAAAACATATCACCACCAACATATTGTCTGTACTACTATTAGGTAGAGTTTATTTTTGTTTGTTTTTATATAATGGTCATTAGATTATCTTTTCCTTACTGTAACCCCTTGATAAATACTTCTCAACGAATAAATCTCAGCATCACATACAAGAGGTCCTGACTCCTCTTAACCCCTGCTTAGTGACTGTATGCCTTATAGGTAGTTTGTTGATCATTGTCAAATGTCACCATTGTTGTCTACGTATGTTGTCATGGTGGGATGTATATGATTCTATAGTGCTTGTTAATTCCACACTTGTGGCCTCTCCTAGAATATACATTGTGAAAGATAGATAATCTATATTTATTCAATATTGAGATCCATAATACCACACAGGGTCTTCTGGAGAAAGAGTTCACAGATGAATAGTTTATTAATCAAATAAATAAGTGAAAGTTGCTCCGGGATATTTTTCATTTAAACCTGAAAACTGTTCCAATTTGTAGTCATTGAACTGGTGCAAAACATATGTTCAGGATTGAGGTGTTCAACTGATTGGGGGCCACACATCTACCTTCCAAGCAGCTAGAATGATTACCATTGGAACTCGCTGCACCAAGCAGTGATTGGACTATTTTTGGGGAAGGAAAGTACCCACAAAATAGACTTGAGGTTCCAAAACACTTTAGAGAATACTTCTAAGGATACAGTAGTGGGATATGTTCCAAGAATCCTAGTAGATGTCTGAAGCCACAGAAGGCACCAAGCTCTCTATACACTGTTTTTCTTATTCATAAATGCCTATGATAAAACCTAATTTACAAATTAGGCACAGTTAAAGATGAGCAAAAACAACTAATAATAAAGTAGAACAATTGTAACATACAACAGCATCACTACTCTCCTGCTTTGGGACCATTATTCAATAAAATAAGGGTTACTTGAACACAAGCACTGTGATAGTGCAATTGTAGACCTGATAACCGAGACTGCTACTGACTAGTGGGTGGGTTACATATACAGCAGTGGGTCTGCTGGACAAAAAGTTCATTCACATCCTGGGCTTCTGTGGTCTATGCTCTTGGGGTCATCTCAAAAATCTTTGCCCTGATTAATGGCATGGAACTGTGTCCCTATGTTTTCTTTCAGTAGCTTTATACTTTCAGGTCTTATGTTTAAGTCTTTCGTCCACTTTATAAGTTGTTTCCTATACATGGAGTGAGATAAGAGTCTAATTTCTTTTTTATGCATGGGATTATCCAGTTTTCCCAACACTATTTATTGAAAAGATCATTCTTCCCCCGTTGTGTGTTCTTGATACCTATGTTGAAAATCAATTGATCATTAATTCATGGATTTATTTCTCAGTTCTCTGTTCTGGTTCATTTGTCTGTGTGTCTGTTTTTATGCCAGAACCCTGCTGTTTTGACTGCTACAGCTTTGAAGTAGTTTTTGAAATCAGGTGATATCATACCTTCAGCTTTGTTCATTTTGCTGAAGATTTCTTTACCTATTCAAGGTATTTAGTGGTTCCATACACATTTTAGGATTTCTGTTTCTATTTCTGTGAAAAATACCATTGGAATTTTGATAGATTTGCATTGATTCTGTAGAACACTTTGAGTAGTAAAGATACTTTTATAATATTAATTATTATTATTATTATTATTATTATTTTTGAGTTGGAGTCTCACTCGGTAGGAACAGAAGATATTTTTAAATTATTTGTATCTTTAATTTATTTCATCAGTGTTTTAATGTACAGGTCACTCACCTTTGTTAAGTTTATTCCTAAGAATTTTTGATGCCTCTCATGAGTGGATTTTCTCTTGGTATTTTTCAGGTAGCTCATTGGTAGCTTATGAAAATGCTACTGATTTTTATAGATTATTTGTATCCAGCATCTTTACTAAATTCATATTGGGATTTTTCTTTAATTTGGTCTTGAGGTCTCTTTCTGGAGAGTGGCTGCACATTCTAACCCTTCCCTGATGGGGCTTCAGGGAAGATGGTTGTGGATATTTATAGTGTACCTTTCACAGGATACTTTATTCTGGTGAACAGCCAGAATAAAGTGTCCAAGCCATGATCAGATGTTCCTCTCACAGGAATCTTGGTTACACTGGCAGATGCCCTTTCGACTCTTGTTTGACCTGTGTACTGTTTACTCCTACCAAGACAGCAATTTTCTAGGAGAGCACTGACTGGGAGGAGAGTTAGCTTCAAGTGTAACAGTCAAGTGAGGCACAGAAAAGGCGGCACAGCAGAATCCATGAAATAAGCAATGCAGTGTATTACTTACAGGTACCAGAGAGAAGAGGGCAGCATGCATGCATGGCCAATAAGAAGGGTGAATCTGTCTAGGACACACACTCACCTAGTGAACAGGAAGAGAAAAAGAACAAAGGACCTGAAGGCCAAATACTTTATTTTTTAATTATTATTTTTATTTTAAAGATGTATGGTACAATTCAGGGTTCGGTATATAAGTGGGCATTGTATAGGTAAAGTTTGGGTAGGCTTATTAATGTTATTTGCCCCTCTCCCCTGGCAGTGTCCCACTACTGCCAATCCCTTTCTTATAGTATTATGATAAGGTCCAGGGCATTATCCAAAGGTTTCCCACGAAGCAGCCTCATTGGTGAGTTTGAAAGAGCAGGCGTGAGCTCTGTGGAGTTATTTTCTGACTGAGGGATGGTCAGTGTGGCATATCTGCATAGTCCATGCAGGGTGGTGGGAGGGTCGGTGGGGGCCCGTCAAGCAGGTTTTATCTGGTTGTGCTATAGGAATGTGGTCACAGGAGGCGGTTGAGTAAGGCAAATATCTGGATCAATTATACTGAGGAACTAGGATGAGGGACAGAACTGAAAGCTGTGGTGAGAGTGACTAAGCCCTGCTCTGATATTAGAAAGTCCACTTGTATTCAAAATAGTTGCTGAGGTAACATAAAATTTTCAGGATTCACTATAGTTCATTTATTAGTTCTAACAGTTTTTTGGTGGCGTTATTAGGGTTTTCTATAAATATAATAATGCTATCTACAAACAGGGACAATTTAGCTTTCTTCCCATCTTGGATGCCTTTTATTTCTTTCTCTTGTCTAACTGCCTTGGCTAGGACTTCCAGTACTACAGAAAAAAAAATGTGGTGAGATCAGAACACCTTGTCTTTTTCCTGATATTAGAGAAAAAGCTTTCAACTTTTCATTCTTGAGCATGATATTAACTATGGGTTTGTTATATATGGCCTTTAATAAGTTGTGGTACATACTTCAATACCTAATTTGTTAAGAGTTCTTATCTTGAAAGATTGGTGAATTTTATAAATGTTTGTTCTGGATCTACTGAGATGATCATATGGTTGTTGTCCTTCATTCTGTTAAGGACAGTATCACATTTATTGATTTGCTAATATTGAACCATTCTTGCATTATAAGGATAAAGCTTATTTATCATGGTGAATTATTATTTAATGAGTTTTTGAATTCATTTTGCTAGCATTTTGTTGAGAATTTTACATCTATGTTTATTAGCTCACTGCAATCTGATGGTTCTTTTCCCCACTCATGGTCAATTTTTTCCAATGTATGTACACCTTCATAATCGGCCAAAAGACTTAAGGTGACATTTCTGCAGATTTCCAAAGCACTCTCACATATATCACACTCTTCTTTGTTAGTCCAACTATAAAATATGGCCAACTGAACCTTCCTGATCTCTGATCTCTTTCTCCTCCATTTGAGAACACATGATTCTGTTTTTTTATTTTTTTAAGTTGCTGTGACCTGATAATGACCTCTAAGTCACAAGGTAGGGCAATTATAAGGCAGGCATTACTTGCTTCACTTGTTTTAAGGCTTACTATTCTGTGATGTATGTTATCTGTGGTCTCAGATTCATTGTTTCTTGTATTTGTCTAGATTTCTAGTTCTTTGCAGAAGGAAGGCAATTCAGATAAGATGGAAGCAGAAGTCTTCCTCAGATTTTCTTTAATTGTATTAAGTTTCTTTCCCTTTTAATTTTGTAAATAATGTGTCAATGGTTCTTTATCTCTATTCACCCAGTCTCCTACCCAGTGACTTTTTTTACATTTCCCCTATGAAAAAGTTCCTCAAAGGAAAACGTTTTGTTGATGTGGAAAAGGTGAAACAAAAAATGGCAGAAGTACTAAAAGGCATCAAAATTGTTGAGCTCAAAAATTATTTTGAGCACTGTAAAAAGTGTCTCAATTGGTGTATTATATCAAACAAAAAAGACTTTGGAGGTGACTGACGTTTAATCATGTAAGAATAAAATACACAATTATAAATAAATTCCAGACTTTTTTGAGTCCCTCCCTAGTATCCAATTGATGTTTGGATATACGTCAATCTGGAGTGGTTAGCTATATGGCAATGCAGTTGTTAGAGCTTCTCAAAATATATTTGAAAAATATATTTTATAATATTAAAATAAAAAGGATGAAATAAAATTATTTTAAATATTAATCTTCAGAACAAAATACTATTACATCAAATAAAAGTATGGTCTTTTAAAAAGCAGTATAATTTCTTTCTGATGATACAGAAAAAAATGGAAACAAAATATGGCTGTGTTTTCTCCTTGGTAGTACTTTAATTCACATTACACACTGTTGTAGTTTTAGTAAGCTCTGTTTCTCAATAAGATGATTTTTTATAAATAATGAAAATACTACCCTGTGAACAATTTTATAGTCTTAGTATTTGTCAATTTTTTGAGACATGCTTGGCTTTTTTTAGATTTAGCTCCTTCTGATATGGCTTCCAAAAATAACTTCTAAATTATCTACCATTTGTCAAATTATCCTAGATATGGAAGGAGATAAAGTAAAATATATGATAAAGATAAAAAAATAAGATATGTAAAATATGCATGTTTATCATAAATTTACATATGTAAATTTATATGGAGAATGATTTTATTAAAGTAAGATTTAGAGGCTAAATCTTAACTATAAAAATAATAACAATAGAGAAAAAAGAGAGGGCCATTAAGTTGGAAAAACATATTAATAAAGGAATGAAATTGTAGATTTGGCCTCTCAGCATGAGAACAGATACAGATAGAATAGTTTGGTGTGGGGTACATTGCTGGAAAATATTCAAAAAGTAATTTGAATTTATACCACAATGTACATAACAGTATTCTTCACAGTAGCCAAACGGTAGAAACATGCAAATGTCCATCAACAAATAAACGGATGAATAAAATGTGGTATATACAAACAATGGAAGAGTATTCAACTTTAAAAAGGAATTAAATTCTGCCAAATCCTACAACATGAATGAAACTTGAAAACATTATGCTCAATGAAATAAGCCAGACAAAAAAAAGGAATGCACATTGTATGATTCTACTTATTTGAAATAACTAGAATAGTCAAATTCAAAGAGACTGAATGTAGAATAGTAGCTACCAGAAACTGAGAGAAGGAAGTAACAGGGAGTTAGGAGAATTGTTGTTTAACGGTACAGATTTTCAGTGTGGGTTGATGAAAAAGTTCTGAAGATGGACGATGTAACAGTAAACAACCATGTGAGTGCACTTCATGGTAAATTGTAGACTTAAAATGGTTAAAATGGTAAATCCTATGTTATATGCATCTTACCTCAGCAAGAAAAATTTGTAAAAGTAATTTGAAACTAAATTATGAAAAAAAAACTTGAGTTTTTCTCACATATCAATGTTCTTCATGTTGAGAGAGAGTATCACTAAAGTACATAAAAAAATTCCCAGATGAATGCAGGTAACTAATTTTCATGTTTTTCTCTTCTTACAGAATCTCCATTTTCACCTGGCTTCAGAGTTGGGTTTCTCTTGCTTTACCAGAGAAGAAGATTCAGCAACCTAGAATCTTACTCTGATTTATTTCTCTTGAATTTAAAAATATTTTGAATATCAGGCCAAGAGATAAAGTCTGGAAATTCCTTGAAAGTTCTTTCTTCCTCCATCAAGGTCAAAGACTATATTACTTGAAGGGAGTACCAGAAAAAGAAAGTGAAAAGATTCCCAAGGAGAAATAGTAAGTCCACCTATCATTATTGCACCCAGTCAAAAAACTAGCAGCAATTTACATCTTTCATTGGTCTATCTTTCTTAAAATGAAATTTCAGCTGTCTTATGTTTCTTATGAGTATGAAATTTTGAACTGAAAAAAATCAAATATTATCCAAGTCTGTTTTTAATAAAAAAGATGAAGTTATAAAATCTCTTTTCCTACTAGGTCAAAGGAGGAATATTTCTCATAAAACTGATGAAATAGGTCAGGTGCGGTGGCTCACGCCTATAATCCCAGCACTTTTGGAGGCTGCAGTGTGAGGATTGCCTGAGCTCATGGGGTTGAGACCAGCCTGGGCAACTTGGTGAGACCTCGTCTCTACAAGAAATCAAAAAATTAGCCAGGAGTAGTGATGCATGCCCATAGTTCCAGCTACCTGGAAGGCTGAGGTGGAAGGATCACCTGAGCCCAGCAAGTCGAGGCTGCAGTGGCCGTGAGCATGCCACTGCCCTCCAAGCTGGGCTACAGAGAGAGACTCTGACTCAAAAACAACTTAAAAATTAAAAACTGAAGAAATAAAGATGCAGTTCCATGTTTCTGATCAAAATAAAGCAAGTGAACCTTTAAAGTATTACATAAAAGTGCTTTATATACAAAAACCTGATACAATTTATATTATTTCCATATTTGTAACTCTTAGTTAGGCATAAAAGGTGCTGACAATCACAGCCAGTTATATCTTTCTTTGTTTCTTCTTCACTCCCACTAGGAAAAGAAAAGAAAAGAAAAGAAAAAGTGCTTGTTAAGTGGGGGAAAAAAAAGATAATTAGTAATAACTTGATTATATTGGTAAAATTTTAAAATATCTCTTTTTCTCAGAATTGTTAAAGTCAATGAATCTACTGAACTCTACTGATAGCATCACATACTTTTCCAAAGCAAGTAGTTTCAAACGATCCTTTCTACTATTTTTTCTACAATTTTCATTGACTTTTTTTTTTTTGTGAACAGTGTTTTTTTCAGTTAATACTTTCAATTGTTAAAAGTATTAGGAATTGATCCAAAATATTTTTATTCTAGTCATAATTTATTTCAAAAATGCCTGCACTGATTAAAAAACAAAGAAGACAAAATAATCCTAGTAATTTCATTAAGAAAAATTGTAATTTATTTGTTTATTATAAAGATGTAGGGTATAACTCAGGGTTAGGTATACAAACATTGATCAAGCAGGTACCCTTGTTGATGAGTATGTCCCTCCCTCCCCTAGCAGTTTTCCCCAACTGCCAGTCCCACACCCCCTTCCCTTGACAGTTTTCTGCTACTGCCAATTGCTTTCTTATAGCATTATAATTGTTCAAGGTCACCTTATGAGTGAGAACATATGGAACTTAGTTATTTGTTATTGTGATAAATCACTGAGTATGATCAACTCCAAATCCATCCAATTTTGCTGCAAAGCCCATGTATTTGTCCTTCTTTACGGCTGCATAATATTTCATTGTGTATATGTACCACATTTTTTTAATGCAGTCCAGCTTCGATGGGCAACACAGTTGGTTCCATGTTTTTGCTATTGTGAACAGAGCTGCAGCAAACATATGTGTGCAGGTATCTTTTTTGTAGAATGATTGGAGTTCCTCTGGATATATTCCCAATAGGGGAATTGCTGGGTCATATGGAAGGTCAATTTCTAGTTCCTTCAGAAATCACCACACTGTCTTCCTACATCTTTATAATAAATAAATAAATTTTTAAAAAAGAAAAACTAGAAACAAAAAATTTTAAAAAATAGGAAGTTATTTTTAAAAATTAAATCTGAAGGTAGGATTAATATCAGTAGGGTATTAAATAAAGAATGGGCTGAAATAAAGAATGTTGCTAAAGGTGAAATAATAATCTTGGTAATAAAAATGTGCCAGCCATCGTTAAAAAAAAAAAGAAAAATTTTAGATTGGACTTTTTTTTTGGATTGAAGTCTCACTCCGAAGCCCAGGCTGTAGTGCAGTGGCACCCCAGAGTCAACCGGCTGGGTTCTGCGATCCTTTCACCTCAGCCTTCCAAGTAGCCGGAACTACAGGCACACGCTACCACGCCCGGTTAATCTTTGATTTATTGTAGAGATGAGATCTCGCCACGTTGCCCGGGCTGGGCTGGCTCGATGCCTCAGCCTCCCAGAGTGCTGGAAACAAAACAAAATTAATAAGAAAGCAACAACAATTAAAATCCAGAATTAAACAACACCAAAAAAACTGTATATGATAAAAAACCATGAAATAAATGGTTTTGCATATTACAAGCATGCATATTTTATTAAAGCATCCACCTGTTAGAAACTACTTCGTATGCCTAAATAGTCCTAGATAAGAAAATGAACTATATATTCACAATGCAAACATGTAAAGCTACCACTGAAAAAAGGTAAACTTCAATGCATGGCATTAAAACTAGTGGAATGAAAGACTTTTAACCAGTTCTCTGAACATTTTTGCCATCATATACAAACCTGTAGTTCACATGTGCTAAATCTGGTTGTTAATCATTAATTAGAAAAGAAATAAGAATCTATGACCATACCACCCTGAAAACCCACAATCTAGGCTGATTTCAAATTAAGCAGGGACAGACCTGGTTGGTACTTGGATGAGAGAAAAAAATAAGAAATTAAGATTATGGAAATTTAGTATTTATCAACCATGAAATAAAACTAACACACTGAGATTATATTAAATGAGTATGAAATGTCTGTGACAGACACTTCTGATCAGAATTGAAAATAATGTATTTGATATACTTGTCACTTGGATTAATTTTCCAAAAAATTACAGGCTAACTTTTGAAGGCATATTTTTCTAACAACATAATTAGAATCTAATAAGAGATTAATTTCATTTTAATCAAGCTAGAGGATTTTTTAGGACATTAATACACAAACACAAATAGAATAATACTCAGAATAACAATAAAATCGTATTTATTTTCCTCCAATAAATTTTTTAAATTATCATATATTACAATAAATTTAAATAGAACCATGGAAAGTTTACTACTACTTACTGCTTAACTATTTGAATTTCTAACCTCTGACCTCAAAAGTAAAATTCTCCACAGACTATGTTTAAAACAAATGATAACTTTTTTAAAGGATTCTGGGGCTAACATTCTTCATTTCTCAGGGAGATATGCATTGTTGGTTTTGTTTTGATTTTCTGAAAGAGACAAAAATAATTTTTAAAAATGAAGTATTATTAGATTCTGAAATCTCTATATAATTTAAAAATGTCAACTGATGAAAGAATATCCTGTATGTTTGAAACCCTCTTTGCTTCAAATAGAAAGATCTATTTTAAATCTGAAGCTCATCACACCCTTCACTGCAGACCTGTCTGTGACTAACAGAGTTGCCAGGCTTATTATCTTCACCAGATACAGACACTCAGAATGAAGCACTGGGCTCATTAGAACACACAAAACAAGGGATATCTTTCAGCAACTTATACCCACAAATTACTGAGACTCCAGAAAACTTGGTGTCTACAAATTTAAGTGAAATAAAGAGTGATCACAAGAAATGAAATAATCAGAGCAAAACCGTTGTTTAACAGATGTTGAAATTCTGCAAGTCTGGTCACTGTCAGGAGGAAAGATGGCAAGCTACTAATTTTTTCTCCCAGTCATAGTGAAAATGAAGCAAATTGTTAGAATGACATAAAAAAGTGTGGACAGAAGAGAATTGGAACACTTCTTCAGTGCTTCAGTTGTGTGTGTGTGTGTGTGTGTGTGTGTGTGTGTGTGTGTGTGTGTGTGTGTGTGTGTAAAAAGAAGAAAACTTATGGTTTCTTCTGAAGTTGTAATGCCTTTAAGTAAAGTATTTTTTTATCATTCAGAAGAACAGAACACTGCTTACCGTCAATTTTAAAGGACTTTGAGAAGCTAAACTGTGAGCCATCTGTAAGAGTCCTCTGAGGTCACTTAACAAAATGATGAAACCATAATCATGATCAAGATTCAGACTTGTTAGGAAAAGATGTGGAAAACATAACACTAAATGACTTTTAGAAACTTCTAAGATAATAAATACAAGGGAGGACCCCCCAAAAGCCGAAGTTTATTTATAAACAATTGTGTATTTATTCTTGCATATTTAAACTTAAGTCACCTCCTAAGCACTCTCTGTTTGGTGCAATACACTTATCGAGACTTTTTCCCATTGCTCAGGACAGTTTTTGAACCTGTCCAATTTGATGTCCAATTCAAGTGCTTCTGCTGTTTTTTTTTTTCACCTCTTCAATTGAGCATTCTTAGGTACTCAGTTACTCGACTTCTGATAACTGTATACATCTATGAAACAAACACACAAGTTAAGACAGAAGGCATCTCAATCTCCCAGATGATTTTTGGCCTTTCCTTGTCACTTGCCCCAACATATTGGCAAAACATTTTCCTTTGAGGACTTTTTTTAAATCTGGGGAAACAACAAAAAAAGTTGCTCGGGGTGACAGCAGGTGAATAGAGAGGGTGGGGCATTGAAGTCTTGCCATTTTTTATCAAAAACTGCTGAGCACTCAACATGGGTGCATTGTCATGGTGAAAGAATCTGTCAACTCTTTGCCACATCTCAGGATGTTTCTTCTGCAAATTGTGATGCAACCATCTAAAACCTTTCAGATAAAAACTTTGGCTGACCATTTGATATGGAGGAACAAATTCTGAGTGTACATCTACACGATGGAATACTACGCAGCCATAAAAAAGAACAAAATCATGACTTTCGCAGCAACCTGGATGGAACTAGAGTCTATAATACTGACTGACCTCTCACAGAAACAAAGATCCGAGTATCACATGTTCTCACTCATATAATGGACCTTAAACATCCAATGCAATACTATATGAAAATGACTGACTGTAGTGGGAAACTATGGTGGGGGGAGGGAGATGGGATTAACAGTACCCTGTCTGAGTATGGGGAAACATCCTATATCAACAGGGTGCCTGAATGAAACGCAATTGTATACCTATTACCCTTAACTGTACCCCACAACTTCACAATAAAAAAAAAAAGATAAGTTGATAAAAAAAAAAAAAATTCTGAGTGTACTACAAGAGGCCTGCCCTTCCAAAGATAATTCTGGATTGTTTTGGGTTCAATCTCATATAGCAATGATTTATTTGATTAAATTTAACATAAACTCTTATGAGGGTTTTTTGTTTGTTTGTTTTGTTTTGCTTTTGTTTTTGTTTTTACCTAAAACACACACTTCAGGAGTTATTTTGGTGTTGTCAACGTTTTTGAGAGGTAATATCCCTTTCATGATAAAATGATAAGCTTATAATCAGTAGGCAGGGATTCTAGTCATAGTTCTGCCATGGATTAGTCCAATACATTTTCAGAATAATCTATGCTCCACATTAGTTGTTTCCATAGTAATCTTCTTGTAAGTTAAAATACTTGCAATGCTTAGTTTTGTGGTTGTTTCAAGTTAATTTTTGACATTTAAATAATCAACTGTTATGACAATTATCAAATAAAATATTTTTAAATAGCTTGCATAACCAGCTGTGCAGCTGTACAGTTAAGTGACTTTAGACATATTATTGAATTTTTAGATCTTCAGTTTCTGCCTCCAAAATATAATGTGGCAACAGCGATTCCCAAGAGTTTATCCTAATCCAACACATTGAAAAAATATCAAACAATCTCATCATTAATAGTGTTCATTGAGGTGAGATTTTTCACCCTTTCCTTGATGGAGAGAAATGGCAATCAGGACAAGGAGATGTAGGGTGTTATTTGTAACATATGTATTCATTCATATTCATTCATTCATTTGCTGAGTTACAATTTACAGGAAATAAAATGTAGCATTCTTAGGTGCTCAGTTACATAACTTTTGATACTGTATACATCTATATTGAAAGCAGGATTTATTAAGAGGACAGAAAAGCTCCCACAGTGGGAGGGGACCCAAGGGGGTTGCCTGGCAATCATTTTCTATGTCTATGACCATGGACTCATATTTTTCTACTTAGACCCTTAATAGTAATGGCATAATGCTTCATGTACTTCTTTGATTTCTTTTAGAATAATGTGTATGAGTTATTCATGTTATTCGTATTAGTAGATCTTATTGCACAATAACATTCCATTGTAGTAATACTCATATGTTATAATTTTTCTAATATTTTTCTGTTGATGTATATTTAAGTAATTTAAATATTGGGAGCATTATGAATAAAATTTTACAGAACTAGCTCATAAAAATCTTTGTATAAATGTATGCTTTTCTTTTTCCTTTCAAATTATTGCACATTTTTTTCTTGTCTTACTGTATTAGCTTAGACTTCCAGTATACTGGTGAATAGAAATATAAGAATGTGCTTCCTTACTTTATTTTTAATCTTTGTAAAAGACAGAATGTGCAATGTGTAACTATTGAAGATGACATTTTCTTTAGCTATTTAGTAGTATCCTTTATCAAAATGAAGAAGTTTCAGTGAATCTGTACTTTGATAATATTTTTATAAAAGTTTGCTGAATTGTATAAGCTTTACTTGATTTATTCAGATGTTCATAATTTTGTTCTATAAATTTGATTGATTAGCATTATTTATATCAAATCAACTTTGTTTCCCTGGAACAAACTCAACTTGTTTATGATATACTATTCTTTCCAAATATTGTTGGATTCTATGGGATACAACTTAAATATTTATCTATCTGTGTTCATAGGAACTATGGGTCTATAATTTTCTTTCCTGGTAATATTTTTGTCTAATTTTGGTATTAGCCTTATGATATTCTTATAAAATAAATAGAAAACTGTTGCCTTCTTTGTTTTCTGAAATATCATGTTTAATATTGGTATTATTTTGTCTCTAAATACTTGATGGTTTACACCATTTGAATTATTGTTATGGATTGAACTGAGTCCCCTGAAAATTATATATTGAAGATTTACCCACAGTACCCGCGATCATGACCTTTTTGAAAATAGGGTTGTTGTAGGTGTAATATTACATTAGGATGAGTTCACACTGGAGCAGAGCGGCCTTTAATCCAACATAACTGGTGTCCTTATAAGGAGAGGAAATTTTGACACAGAGAGAGTGTCATTTTAAAATAAAGGCAGGTCATAGTAGTGCTTTTACATGTCAAAGAAGCTTCACCAGAAGCTAGGTGAAGGCATACAGCAGATTCTTCCCTCAGAGACCTCAGAAGGAACCAACTGTGCAGAAACCTTCATCTTGGACTTCTTGTTTCCAGAACTGTGAGATCATAATTTTTGACTCTTAAGGCAACCCATGTGTAGTTCTTTGTTAGGGCAGCCCTAAGAAACTAAGACACCATAGAGACCACGTTATATCTCTGACTTTATCTAATACTGTCCTGCACATCATTCTCTTTGTTACAACTACACTGTCCTCCTTGCTGTTCCAAGAACACAAAAAACATGCTCTTGTCTCAGATGTTTGCATATGCTATTCCTCTCTCCACACCATTTTTTCCACAGATATGCAAATGGCTAACGCCCTCATCATTTTAGATCTTTATCCTATTCTTAGTAAGATCTTACCTAACTGTTCAAATGCACCCTCCATCTCTACTATCTTTATTGTTAATACATACCAGCTTAACATTCTTGGACTAGAATAATATCTTATGTATAATGCTATAATTCAACTTCTAGGAAATTTCAGAAAATGCCAACTAATGTACAGAAACAGAGAGCAGGTCAGTGGCTACCGGGAAAGACAAAAATCATGGAGAATCGGGATTGCAAAAAGCCACAAATAATTTTTAAGAATTATAAATACATTCATTATCTTGACTATGATGATGACTTCACCCATGTATGCATATGCTTAAATGTATCAAATTGTATAAACTTTTACCATGTGCAGTTTATTGTACATCAATTATACCTCAAAAATATGCTAAAAACATAATAGGAAAGTCAAGAATGGAGAAGAAAATAATAGGCTCGGTTAATATTGATAATCTGATAGTTTGTGAGATACCATGGCTTCTCTAAAATATTTAGATGGAAATCACAGGGAAAGTATCAAAGAGAAACTAGGAGATGATGCCAATATATTAAAATATTTTTATATAATTAATTTCTTTCCTTCTAATACTAACCACTATTTCATTTTATGTTCAACACTCAAAATATATTTATAAATGTAGATTTTTACTCTGTTTTGTAATAAACAGAAGAACTTAATTTTTACTTGAGTCTTATCTTCCTTATTAAAGTAAAATATTTGTTTTTAAAACTGAAGAAAAAACAGGATAGATTAAGAGGGTTTTATTAAATTTTTAATAGAAGCAACTCATGGTGGAAAGGTGCTGTGATACAAAGAAATTTCTGTGCAAGTATGAAGACCCTAACTTGATGTTTTTTGTGAATAATTGTCTTTCAAAAATGAGTTGAAAAGAACTGAGCTGCAAAATGCTAAAACAAATACTAGATAAAAGAAATAGAGTGGGAAACTTCCACGGGAGGGGGAGGGCACACCTCATCAACAAGGGTATCTGCATAATGAACATTTGTTTACTTAACCCTGAATTGTACCCCACATATTTAAAATAAAAAATAAAAAAGAAGTGAACATTTAAAAAAGAGAAAGAGTACTCTATAGGACAGTAATAGCTTTCAACCCTAAAAACTTAGTACCTCCAACTTAAATTATATACTCTGAATTACATGGTTATTAAAGTGTAGGGCAAATAGATTATTAAAATAGTCTAAGCAACATGATCCTGCTTGTTGATTATTGCCTCAAGTTCAAAGCATCATTATTCCAAGGAAAAGTGAAAGTTAAAAAATAGATTTGTACTTTCTGTAATTTATACTTGAGACATTGTACTTGATTTCAAATTGCCAAGAGAACCTTTCCTATGCATTTTTATTCAAGAACAGTTATATACCTTTGGAATTATTAGGCCTTGACAACTATACATAAAATTGAAATAATGGGATTTGGCATCTGAGAGCTTCTTAATCTTCTCTCATCAATATAGCTATAATAATCGAAAATGCCAAGCTAAAATGATTGCATGCTACAGACATCTGTCACTTATAATCATAAAAATTTAGCTATGATTACTAAATGTATGCATCATTTGAAAGCCTATTATAGAAAGCATAATTATTTGCAAAGCTTAGAAAAGCATGCATCATTTATAGTAATTATATATAAATAATAAAATACGACACTAATTTGCAAAAAAATCCTCAGTATTGAGAATACATGATACCTACTGATGATCAAAAAATATGTTATGGTACTTAAATAATTTGGAAACCGAATAATCATATGTCATATTTCGATGGCCTTTAGAAATGAGAAGCTACTCTTTATTCCTAGTCTCCAGAGCTATAAACAACTGAACAAAATTTGCGACTTATCAAAGCTCATCAATTCAAGTGAGCCTTTCTAGAATGTTTTAAGATAATCTCAAGTTTTTTTCTGTTTTTTTCTTGAGTATAACATATTTTGAAATTATATGTTCTAGTTTTGCATTACCAGAGTATAAAAATGTGATTTATTATTATTATTTAAAGTTTTTATATTCAGCAAATATTTAGCGTTTTTAGATAATTTTGACAGTCTGTCCATAGACAGTTTTTTGAGGTATTTTGTTCCTATGTAGTTTATATGTATGTATTCCTATGATAAAAATTGCAGTTATATTCCTTCATTTTCTATTTTAAAACTTGTTTTGCTGTCTCTTTCAATTATACTCATTTGTACATTCAGTACAAGTTTGATCAGAACAGTGTTAGAGGTCATCCTTGCTTTTACTTTATATTTTTCCTAAATGTAAAAAGAATGCTTTCCACAATTCACAACTAACTGTCACCTGTGTAATATATTTCTGCAACATCAGATGAAACCGTAGCCCTGACTGAAATCTTTATTTTTCCATTATGTGAACCTAAGCAGAGGCCCAACTTACCTGTGCTCGAACTCCTAACCAACCAAACTGTCAGGTAACAAATGTGTGTTGTTTGAGCTATTACTAAGTTTGTAATATCGGTTAAATGGCAAAAATAACTAATTTGGGGTGAACCTTGACAGTCTTTGACCCTGAAATAATTTTTCTATTTCATCTAATTTGTCAAATGTAAAGATTTACAATTGCTTATATTATTGCTTTATTGTGCTTTCAACATGAATAGAATCATTAATAATATGCTCATTTTTATCCATGATAGTTGTAATTAGCTTATTCTTTTTATACTCTTGGTCATCTGGCTAGAGTTTTAAAAACCTTATCAAATTCTTTTTAAAAAAGAAACAGTCTTTGACTTTATTGCTTTTCTTTTCTCAATTTTATAGATTTCTGCCATTATCATTGTTATGCCTTTGTCTCTGTAGGATTTCATTTTGAATTGCTCTTTTTCTAATTTCTTCTCTGTTTTCTCTGAGGTAGAAGCATACCTGCACCTGGGGGTGCAAACTAGTCTAATCTCTGTGAAAAACAATGTGGAAATTTATAAAGGAACTAGAAATTGACCTGCCATATGATCCAGCAATCCTACTTTTGGGGATATACTGGAGGAACACAGATTGTTCTACAAAAAAGACACCTGCACAAACATGCTTATTGCTGCACTATTCACAATAGCAAAAACATGGAACCAACTCTACCATTCATTGAAAGTAGACTAGATAAAGAAAATGTGGTACATATACACAATGAAATATTATACAGCCATAAGGAAGGACAAAATCGTGGACTTCGCAGCAAATTGGATGGAGTTGGAGACAATCATTCTCAGCAATCTATCACAGAAACAAAGAACTGAATACCACATGTTCTCATTGATAAGTGGACCCTGAACATTAATCACAATAGCACAAGGAAGAGATTGGCAGTCGTGGACACTGCCGGGGGAGGGGGAGAAGGAAGGGTGGGAACAATGGGAGTTGTTGGGGGCTTGGTGGGGGCACATAACAACACAAAGGCACCTGGTCCTAAACCAGAGGAAGTGGAACAAGTTGGAGGCCCAGATTTCACCTGCACATAAATTACTCACGTACTTAATCTTGATTTGTACCCACATCTTTAAAATAGAATAAAGTTAAAATAAATATACAAATTAAACTAAAAATGTCAATTAATTTGATTGATAATGTTGTTTAGACATTCTATAGCATTACTGATTATATAGCTTGTATTATTTGTGTATATTCAATCTATTTTTTTTTTTTTTGAGTTGGAGTCTCACTCTGTTGCCCAGACTGGAGTGCAGTGGCCACTCCTGGCCACCGCAGCCTCGACCTGCTGGGCTCCGGTGATCCTTCCGCCTCAGCCTTCCAAGTAGCTGGAATTACAGGCATGTGCTACCACGCCCGGCTGATTATTTATTTATTTATTTATTTATTTATTTATCATAGAGATGAGGTTTCGTGGCCCAGGCGGGTCTCGAACCCGCGGGCTCAGGCAATCCACTCACCTCAGCCTCCCAAAGGCGCAGGATTACAGGCTGAGCCACCGAGCCTGGCTTCAATCTATTTATGTATATTGGTTCTATCAATTCCTGAGAGAGGATTGTTGAAGTCTCAACTACAATCGTGGACTTTTCAATTTTTAATTTTAATTTTATGAAGTTTTTTATTCACTTATTTGAAGTTTTGTTATTAAATATACAAATATTTAGAATTATTAGTTCTTCTTGAAAATTCCTTAACTTATTATTATGCGATGGCTTTTTTCATTGCTGGTAACATTTCCTTTTTCTGACGTCTACTTTGACTTATGTTAACATAGCTATCCCACCTTTGCTTTGATTAGTGTTGACCTGATATATCTTTTCCTATTATTTTACTTTGAATCTTACTTTGTCATCGTATTTACAATTGGTTTCCTAAATATAACATTGAGTTGGCTCTTAATTTATTTAACCAAGTTAATAGTTTCTTTATTTTATTGGGTGTTTAGACAACTTGTATTTAAGGTAATTTTTATTTAGCCAGATTAAACTTTCCCCCCATCTTGACTATATTCTATTTTGGTCTGTATTTCCTGTGTTTCTTTCATCTTTTTCTGTCATCTTTTGAGTGAACGGAGTAATGTGTGTGTGTGTGTGTGTGTGTGTGTGTGTGTGTGTGTGTGTGTGTGTGTCAGAGAGAGAGAGAGAGAGAGAGAACCCAACAAAAACTGGAATTATAATTTGGAGGGTAGCCTCTGGTGTACAGGCTTCCCCAGCTAGGTAAGTATTCTAGGAACCCATCAGCATCAGTGTACCAGCTAGCATTGTTGTGAGAGACTGCATTCCGCTTCAGTTAATATTTTGGGAGATTCTGTCAACGTGTTTGCCCATTTTATGATGGGTGATTTACACAACCTGCCCACACAGCGTGGAGTGCAATTAGATTATTATGTGTCTTGTAGTCTTTATAATTTTTATCATCAGAAGTCATTTAGTTTCCTGGATTTGTGAGGGTGTAGTTTTTATACAACTTGGAAATTTATCTTGTCCTTCAAGGATTCCAAGATTCCTGAAGGATATTATATTTATGTAAAATCTGTATCATATATATTTTAGGCTAATTAAAGTTCTCCCACAGCTAAATAGCACTCTATCCTCTTAATTATTTATTTTTTGAGTGCATTCTCTGTCTCTGATTTGTCTTAGTTTCTGTTGCTATGTCGTCAAGTTCAGTAATTTTTATAATGTCTAAGCCTCTGTTATTTCTTTCTTTCTTTCTTTTCTTTTTTTTTTTTTTTTTTGAGTTGGAGTCTCACTCTGTCCCCCAGACTGGAGTGCAGTGGCCACTCCCGGTCACCACAGCCTCGACCTGCGGGGCTCCGGTGATCTTTCTGCCTCAGTCTTCCAAGTAGCCGGAATTACAGGCATGCTCCACCATGCCCAGCTGATTTTTTTGATTTATTGTAGAGATGAGGTCTCACTGCCCAGGAGGGTCTCGAACCCGAGGGCTCAGGCAATCCACTCACCTCAGCCTCCCAAAGGCACGGGATTACAGGCTGAGCCATCGAGCCCGGCTAGCCTCTGTTATTTCTATGCAGTATTGTTGTCAATGCGGATATTCAGTTTTCATTTCTAGAAATTGCGTCTTCTTTAAAACACTTGTGTCTTGCATGTCTCTATTTAACAACCTCGATTTTTTCTCTTTCTGAATATGTGAAATATAGTTATAATAACTTTTCATGTCCCTTCCTGCTAATTCTAACATCTGTGAATTCTAAGTTTGTTTTAATTTAAATTAGTTTTTGTTATTATGAGGTCACTTACTTTGCTATTTTATAGTTTTATATAATATTTAATATTTATAGTAATTAGCATAATAACTATATTTATATGCTAATATTTATGAGTTTTATAGAACAGAAAATGTTGGGAATTTTGTCTGTTGCACGTAGGATATTTTTGTATTACTATATGCATTTTTGAGCCTTATTCTGAGATGCAGGTAAGTTAGTAGGAACTAGTTTGGTGTTTTGGGATTTTTAAAAAAATTTTAATTTTAGAGATGTGCGGTGCAATTCAGGGTCAGGTATACAAATGTTCATTATGCAGGTACCCTTGTTGATGAGGTGTGCCCCTTCTCCCCTGGCAGTTTGCCACTACTGCCAATCCCTTTCTTATAGTATTATGATAATTGTTCAAGGTCCGCTTATGAGTGAGATTTTGCTTCTAGCTTTTCTCTTGTTTGGCAGAGCCAGAGCACCATTTATTCTAGAGCTAATTATTTCACACTATAGATGTGAGATGAGGTAAGATGCTTTTAAATACTCTATTTAATGTCTCATGAATTATGAGGTTTGCCATCTGGCTTGAGAAACAGGTGCTATTTCTGGTCTTAAATGAGCTCTAGTTAATGTTCTCTCTATTGTTTTCATATACTATTCTCCTTCCCTCTTCCCTTTGTTATCAAGTAGTTTTCTCACATGCATCTGTGGGTCAGCACTCTGTGAATTTCTTGAGTAAGACAGTTTAAGATTTACAGGGAATTTTTTAGTTATTTTTATTTTTTATCTCCCCTCTCTGGATTTCTCTCCTGCAAATACTAGCTGCTTGAATCTCTTTGAACTCTTCACTCTAGTAGCTCAATGTAATAACTCACTAGATTTTGACCTGGATTCTCCCTTTTGTCACAATGGTCTGTAAATGGCCAAGGAAATCAGAAAATACACTTAATTCATTTCCCGTGTCACAGGAATGGCTTCCTCTACTACTTTGTTTCCAATATCCTGAAGAAAAAAATCATTTTATATATCCCATGAGTCATCAAACTATGGCCCGCATGTCAAATTTGCCAGTACATATTTACTTACTTATAGTTTATGACTAATTTTGAGATATAATAGCAGAGTTGAGTAGTTGCAATAGAAACTGCATCTCCCTCAAAGCTGAAAATGTTTTCTATAAACATTTCTTTTATAAAAAACATTTTCTAAGCCTTGATATAGGCTATCTTGTTATTTAGTTGTTGCGCATTTTGTTGTTTGTTGTTTTTTCCCAAACAGCAAGGCAGATCTCAACCTTGTAACATCGTGGGCAGAAGCAGAGTTAAATGATTATTTTTTTTGATCAGCAACTCTTTTGGTTTTCTTCCATTCTTAATACAGATCATGTCAACCTCTGCAAATAGTAAAAAGAAAAAAAAAGGGTATGTATATTTTCATGTCTATAGGTAACCAATACCAACGCAGGAGTCTGATTTTCCAAGTCTTATCCACATGTACTTTATTCTTTGTCAAATGTTTTACTGTATGGACAAAACCTTAATATTCAAGATAGTAAACAATGCAGTATTGTTTCACACCACTTAAACTTTTGAGTTGTGTTCAGTTGAAATTTGAATATTGCTTATTTAAATAAAAGGTCTCTGTTAAATATTTTTCTGTTTAAATTAGTACAAAATTGTATAACTTTTTTCTAAATTTAAAGCTAATAATATTTTATGCATTGCTGAATCATGAGGCTCTCTCCTTGGAATTTTCAGTCTTCTGGAAAATTTGAAATTAAGTCCATTAAAGTCTGTACTGATATTTAGAAACCCTGATATCTGAAAAATAATTGTTTTTCTTCATTTCTTGTCTAGATGGCTTGAATAACCAAATGTATAATACTTGCATGAGTAATTTGCTCTGAAGAATTAACTGCTGATATTTTTAATTATCATTTTTTGTTTGCCTCCCAAACTTCTAACCCTGCTTTAAAAGCTTGAGAGCAGTTCATTGTATTAGTTAATGTGTGAGCATGTGCTCTAGGTATATACTGCCCTTGAAATAACTTAACCTATTTTGTTGGATCTTGAGTTTGATTATCAAATATTTTTTTCTAGACTTCTCTAGACTTTTACTTCTACTAAATGACTTTCCAAAAATATAACTTTAAAGTACTTTGGATTCTAAGTTCTGATTCAATAGCTTATGCTGCAACTTAAATTCTATAAAGTTTCAGATGAATGTGTACAGTCATGAACGCTAGCTTAAACTAGGAAATGCTAGGTTAATTCACTCAGATCAATCTCCAAGCAGTAAAATAACATAATTTTTGGTAACGTCTGCTGATGAAGCATATTGCATCTTTGATATATTTAAATAGCCATTTAAGGACCTGACCAAAATGACATGATCGGATTTTCTGCTTTAGAAGAATCACTTTGACTGCTAAGTTGAAAATAGTGTTTAAAATTGTACAAATGTAAATAAAAGAATCAATTAAAAGGCTGTTGAAAGATTTCAGGTAAGAGATGACGGTGCCTTCAGTCTTATGACAAAGGAGCATATTGTCATGGTGCGAAGTAGTAATATATTAGATATATTTCAGTAGTAAAATACAGAAATATTTTAGTATTTGCATGTGGGGTATAAGACAGAGCTGTCAAAGATGTTTTCAATTCTATCTGTACTTCTATATCTGTCATCACATTTTTTTTTTTGAGTTGGAGTCTCACTCTGTCGCCCAGACTGGAGTGCGGTGGCCGCTCCCGGCCACCGCAGCCTCGACCTGCTGGGCTCCGGCGATCCTTCCGCCTCAACCTTCCGAGTAGCTGGAATTACAGGCGCGCGCTACCACGTCCGGCTGATTTTTTGATTTATTGTGGAGATAAGGTCTCGCTGCCCAGGCGGGTCTCGAACCCACGGGCTCAGGCAATCCACTCACCTCAGCCTCCCAAAGGCGCGGGATTACAGGCTGAGCCACCGAGCCCGGCATCTTTTTATTTCCTTTACTCCTTTACTTGTTTAGTTACATTTCCTGAGCAAGGAGAATGATTGAGCTGCCATAAATTAAGATGTGAAAGACCACAGGTTTGGGAAAGGGGAGATAAATAGAGATTTAGTTTTGAATAGGTTGAATTTAAAATATCTAATATTTATACAAGTAAGATGTTGTGGGCACGGAAATTTAAAGTGGATGCTAGGATTTAAAATGAAGTATGAGTAGTTTCTTTCACCCATGCCAGCTCTGACATGTCTCCCTTTCTTTTCTCTCTTCTTTCTCTAACAAACTTCGCTTACATAAATAAATAAATAAATAAAATGAAGTATGATTTGGAGACATACAATTTGGAATCATAAGCATGTAACATTTTATTTATCAGACTGTAAGACTGAATGTGACCCAAGAAAGTGAATACCGAGATCCAAGGACAAAAACTTCAGTACATAACGAGTATTACAAAATGTGAGGAATAAGGAGGAAGCCACACAGGACACTGAGGCGAATGACCAATAAGACAGGAGAAAGGTAGGAGAATGGTGGCGTTTCATATCCAAGTGAAAATGGTTGATTCTGAACCCAATAAGGTAAAAGAAGAAATTTAGTCATTCTGCAAGTCCTAAAATTTCGATAATATTCATTGATCTGTATCTGGGGTTCTGTATGGAATTTACGCACCAGAATCACTGGGGAAGATCATTAAGAATGATGGGACAAGACTGAAGAAGAAAACTATACAAGGTATCCTAAAGCATACGAAGACTTAAATTAAAATTTCATCTCTACAATAAATCAAAAAATGAGCCGTCGTAGTAGCAGGTGCCTATAGTTCCAGCTACTGGAACATTGAGGCGGAAGGATCGTCGGAGTCCAGCAGGTTGAGGCAGCGGTGGCCGAGAGCGGCCACTGCACTCCAGTCTGGGCGACAGTAAGACTCCAACTCAAAAAATAAAAAAATAAAAATAAAATAAAATTTCCATGAACAAAAATAACAAATACAACAATAAGCCCGTTTTTTGGGGGGGAGATTACTTTTTTATAACATTGCTAACCTCGCATAAAGAGGTGTCACTTCAACCACAAATTTGTTTTCACAAAACTAAAGGTATATAAATCACAGTTTCAAATGAATTGGAGAGGCCAAATGGACACATAATTAATGAATTATTAATTAGGAATTCATAATTAATTAGGAATGTTGACTCAGACTTAAAAGTAAATGACTAAACAAGTTATTTATTTATTTATTCATTCTCGTATTCATCAAGCTACCACTAGTAATTTATTTACTATGCCCCATGTGGAAATATCAGGGAAGCAAAGGGGACTGAGCAAAGGCTGGGACAAAGATAAGACATATCTTACAATGGAAGTTTTAGGCCATGATTTTTAGAAGGTGACAAAGGAATCTTCAGGTGACTGATCAAGTCAGTGGGCACAGCAGAAAATGATGGGAGGAAGCTGACATAGGAAAAGCTCACAGAAACAATCATGAAGGAGTCTGGAAAGTCACAGGGGAAGTGAACTCATCAACAAAACATTGTATGGCAAGGTGGGAAGGATTACAGGGGATGGAGTCAGAAAACCAAAGAACAGGATCTTCTTGAAAGGCCTTTTATGTCAAGCTAAGAATTTTCGATTTTTAATCCTGTACATCATGGATAAATTTTTAAGCATAAATAAGGCATAATCAACCTTGTGCTTTATAAAAATAATGTCAGTGATTCTATGGAGTCGATTCATTCAGTTGGTAACAAATATCAATCAAGCTGGCTGCTTAGCATCGTGTAGACAACGTAACTGGTTGATTGACTGAGTACTTGGAATTTTCAGCCTGTTGTTTTGACACGAGTATACATAACTTCAATATAAAAATAGTATTTTTAGAATGCCTGATTTACTACATAATTCTTTATGACAGCTATCTTTAAGAGTCAATTCTATCACAAATCTCACAAGTACAATTTACACTTGTATATATATATGTGTAAATATATGTGGGTGTGTGATTTTGATGAAGAGATGTATAATGGAGTTCATAAGATAAAATGTTATTATCAGCTAAATGAAAAAAATGGTACAATGAAAATTTTTCAAAAATATAATCAAAGCTTTGTTAAGTAGTGGGAGTTAAGTATGGTGGAACAAGAATTAAGAATTTAGGCTATATCTAATGTCATCACTCAACTGATGTGATCTTGAACTTCCTGCCTAGTAGTCAATGAGTAATTCACTTATTTTTATGCATAAAATGCTATTCATTTAAAACTGACTCATGTTTTCTGGCACTATTTATGGTAACATGTCTAATTTGAACAAGATACGATGTTGAACATTAAGGGATGAGAAAAAGTATTACTAAAGAAAACTGATACATACTAGACCCAGAAAAGAGCCTGATACTCATTTCTGAGTCTACTCTAAATTGTCAAGGGCATAAATAATAGAAACCAAGTTTTCAACACCTCCATTGAAGAGCATTAGGGTCATTGTCCAAAAGATATCCTATGTCATCAGAATAGTAAGCTGCAAATGAATCAATGGCAGTTGGCAGAAATGAGAGGGACTTTGTTGAAAGAATAAAAGATTGGATTAGATGTCTTCACAGTTCCCTACTGACACCTTTTTCTTCTTCTTCATTCACATATTAATGACCAAAACGTTTTACCTGACATGTTTCCAGCAAGGTATCAACAAACAAACACACAAAACATGAAAATGGAAATAATGTTAGCACATAATCATTTGTGAATTCAAATGACTCGAGCCTATAACACTTTGAGGTGAAGGCCCACTGAATCATGTGGACTTAAATATAGGAGAAGTACCTCAATGAACAAACAAGGCTATAACAGAAGTAGGACACATGGATGAGGGGAAAGCAAACAATAAATGCTAACCACAAACACATACATGAGTCTTAATAATTCTGAATATCTTTAAGGCAGTGAAAACTAAAGACCTGAAAAACCATATATGCACTCTGTTTCTTTTTATCACTAGACTAAGCCTTAAAACTGTATCACACACCATATAATAGACTTTTAAATTAGAATGACCAGATAGTTCAAGATTGTGCCTGCTATTCTGGCACAAAAATTAATGGCATTCTTTTTTGCCTTTCAAAAATATCTCAATTTAAATAATACAATATAGGATCACCTATTTATGATGGGTAATGCCCTCTTTAACTTTTTTTTTTTTGCCATAAAATGAACATTACCTTTTCCTAAGGATACTGCATATCCTCTTCTCATGAAGAGTTAGAGTTGAGATCTTTTCTTTCAAATATAAATGTGATTCAAATAATAATGCTTTTCCTATTTTGAAGCTAACATGTTGGCTGGTAAAGGGCATATATAAATTTAAAGCATATCATTGGTAGCAACATGCATGAAAAACCAGAAGCTATCTGTGTATTTTACAGTGCTAAATGGCAGGTGCTAAATCTCCTAAAATGTTCAGAGTCCACACAAAGGACAAGAGCACCAGATGGGACTTATCCAACAAGAAACCTCAAAAGCTTTCTTCTGTCTTTCTAGTAAATTACCTTAAGTATTTTTTGTGGGATGTTATTTGTTAAAATGAAGGAAAAGTGGTAACTTGGAGATAATTTTCTAAAGCCCATGTAAACTTACCAGAAATTTTATTTCATGCAACTGACCTTGTAATGTCATATCATCCAAACCCATAATTATGGCAGAAATGTTTTATTTTTTATCATAGTATACATGCATCTGAAAATATCTTTGCTATATGAACACAGTATGTATACCTATAAACATATATAAATGCTTACAATGAAAACCAACTCTTCAACCACATCACTTTTCATCCATCAGTCTATAATCCAGAATTAAATATTATTAACATTTTATATGTCTCCATATTATGTGCTCATCCTTCTATGTCTTGATTGTTCAATGCTAAATATTATCTACTGATTTTTGTCCTGCCAATAGATGAGAACAGAGTTCTCTTAATCTACATTCACTTTTGTTTGCACATATGCTGAAAACAGGCATATCACTAGTTAGTTAAGGCAATACATTTTATATCTATTGTTTGATTACGTTCATTATAATTTCAAATGGGTATTACAAATTTTTAGTAAAGCAATATTGTAGCTAAAATGTGTGTCTTAATACCATTTCGCATTATGTCCTTCCAGAAAAATTCTTAGATATATTGTAAATTAGTGAAAACTGGAACTTGGCCACCTTAATTGTTTACTCATTTTTTGAAAATGTTATATAATAGATTTCACTTTTCAGAACAGTTTTAGGCTCACAGTCAATCTGAGTGGTAGGTGTAGAGATTCCCCATACCCTTTTTCTTACGAAATATATGTAACCGTTCCTATTATCAACCTCCCTCACCTGAGTGGAACATTTGTTACAATCCATGAACAAATACACATCATTTTCACCCAATGAGCAGAATTTATGTTAGGATTCACGCTTGGTGTTATGCATGTTATGTTTTGACAAACACATGATAACATGTGTCCACCATTATAACATCACATAGAGTAGTCATATTGCCTCCAAATTTCTTTGTGCTCTATTCATTCCTCTTTGATCCCTAAGCCCTGGCAATTATTGCTCTTTTTGCAGTCTCCATGGTTTTGTCTTTACACAATTTCATTTCATTGGAATCACAGAGTATGTAGCCTTTTTATATTGACTTCTTTCACTTATTAGTATGCATTTAGGATTCCTCCATGTCTTTTCATGACTTGATAGCTCCTCTCTTCTTAGTACTAAACAATATTCATTTGTCTGTTTATATAACAATTTGTTTATCCATTTATCTACTGAAGGCTACCTTGGTTGTTTGCCAGTTTTGGCAAGTATAAATAAACCTTCTAGAAATATTCAGATGCTAGTTTTTGTGTATACTTAAGTATTCAACTCATTTGGGTAAAAATTAAGAATCACAATAGTTGAACTATATGGTGAGAATATGCTTAGTTTTCTAAGAAGTTGTCATACTGCCTTTCAAAGTGCCTTTGTTCGTCAACCAGGATCGTTGAGTAGACAAAAGCTATGATTTGTACAAAATATATTATGAAGATTGAAATTTCTGATTGGCTCAAATCTTTAACTTTTGCATCTTGGTTTGGTTTTAGTTTAGCAAAACACAAATACAGAAAATTATGTAAAACATATGTGTATGTGCAACTTAACTAATTATTATTTTTTTAAAAAACTCCTTTTCAGCCACCACCCAAATCCTACCCTGGCAAGGATGGTAGAACTTAGCCATTCCTGAAGGCTTCTGTAACAGACCTCTGCTGCTCATCAAATAACAGACCTCTGCTGCTCATCAAAAGTAACAAATGTCAGTTTTGACAATAATCATTTCCATTATTTTTTAAATATTTTTATTTCTCCAAGTACGCATCCCTGGGTATTAATAATATAGCTTTGTCCCTTGTTTTAACTTTGTCTTTAACTTATTATTAACAAATTATTTGGATAATGAGATTTCTAAAGTTTCTCCTATGTTGTCTCTTAGGAATTTTATAGTTTTTCATTCTACATTCACATCCATGACCTATTTTGGGGTCATTTTTGTGAATGGTATAAGGTTTTGTCGAGATTGATTTTTAGCATATAGATGTCCAGTTGTTCTCATTATTAGTTGAAAGATGACTTCTGCTTCATTGTATTGTTTTTGCTTCTTTACATCAGTTGACTGTATTTATGTGGATCTATTTCTGAGCTCTCTGTTTCATTGATCTATCTATTCTTTCATCTTTGATGTTGATAGCTTTATGGTCAGTCGGGTAGTGTCAGTGCTCTAACTTTGCCCTTCTTTTTCAATATTGTGTTGGATATTCTGGGTATTTTGCTTCTCAGTATAAACTTTAGGATTAGTTCATTGATATCACAAAATAACTTGCTGAACTTTTTATTGGGATTATGTTGACATGTAGATAAAATTGGATAAACTGGCATTTTTCATTAGAGTTCTGTAGTTTTTCTCATATTGTTCTTGAATATACTTTGCTAAACATATATTAAATATTCCATTTCAGGGTATTAATGTAAGTCATATTTAAATTTCATGTTCCATTTATAAATTACTGGTTGTATTAGTCTGCTTGGACTGCTAATACAAAATATCACAGACTGGATGGCTTAGGCAACAGATATTTATTTCTCGTAGTTCTTGGGACTGAGATTTCCAATATCTACATGCTGACCAAGTTTCTGGTGATCGCTGGCTTGCCCCCAGCCACCTTCTGACTCTGTCTTCACACTTTGAGAATTGTTTCTCTCTCTATTCCTCTTCTTATAAAACTACAGATCTCATCATCAGGGTACATCCTCATGACCTCATTTAACGCTAATTACTGCCCAAGCCTCATCTCCAAGCAGTCATTTTGGAGGTGGGGACTTCAACATAGAAATTTTTGATGGGACACAATTCAATCTACAGCATTGGTGTGAAGGAAATAATAGGCTTTTGTATATTAACTTTATATTCTGCAGCATTGTTTGTTACATAACATTTGTCAACTTTTTTTCAGATTTGCTACATAACTGATCATATCATCTGTGAACAAAAGCAGTTTTATTTATTCCTTCCCAATCAGTATACTCTTTTTTTTCTTGTCTTGCTGTATTAGTTAAGACTTCCAATATCATGCTTAAAAGGTGTGGTAAAAGGGAACATATTGCCTTACAATTGGTAGAAAGCTTTTGGTTTTTAACCATTAATTATAATGTTATTTGTGAGTTTTTTGTAGGTGTGCTCTATCAAGTTGCAAAAATTCTCTTCTATTTCTAGTTTGCTGAGATTTTTAAAATCACGAATGGATGCTGGATTTTGTGAAATACTTGTTATGCATCTATTCATATAACAATATATACTTTCAGCCTGTTTATGGACTGGATTGTGTTAATTAAATAAAAGTATTGAGCTAGCCTTGTACCAGCCTTGCATACCTGTGATAAATTTTATTTGGTCAGGTGTATTTTTCTTTCTCTATAATACTGATTTTGATTTACTAATATGTTTACTGAGAAATTTTGCATCTATTTTTGTGAGATATATTAGTCTCCAATGTCCTTTTCTTGTATTATCTGTGTCTACCATTAGTATTAGTATAATGCTGACTTCATAAAATGAGTTAGAAAACATCCCTCTGCTTCTATTTTTTGGAAGAAATTGTAGAGATGCAATATATATATTTGATATTTATTATACATACAATGTTTGATAGAATTTACTAGTGAACACACAGACCTAGTGTTTTCTATTTGAGAAGGGTATTAATTATTTATTCTATGTATTTAATAGTTATGGGCCTATTCAAATTATTGTTTTTTGGTCAGTTTGGTAGATATGATCTGCTGTGAACAGAACTGTGTTCCCCCAAAATTCATTTATTGAAAACCCAACTGTAATTGTGACTGTATTTGGGAAAAGTGCCTTTTCATAAGTAATTAAGGTTAAATGAAATCATAAGAATGGGGGCCAGATACAATAGAACTGCTGTTTTTTTAAGAAGAGACCCCACCACCATCACAGCAGTCTGGAAACAAGACAGAGAAATGCCCTGGTGGCCCCACCCCTGAGTGGCAGAATTGTGTCCTAGACTGAGGGGTCTACCCTCCATGTCTCTGGGGTTGATCACTGTGAACCAGAGTGACAGAACTGGTGTAGAGTCCCAGTAGTGACACTCCCACCCTGACCCAGCCGGGTAAAAACAGGTGGACTCAGAGGAAAACAGACAAAAAGGGAAGGGGTGAATGATGAACTGTCCCAACCCCCTACTTGATTCCCCCAGCTGTTTGGGAAGCATCGACCCATGTGGAAGGAAGCCTGATCAGCACACCACCCAGAGGGCTGAAGACTGGTGGAGTCAGGAGTTGCACCTGTGCTCTGAGTGGATCCTTCTGTGGGTGAGTCTGCCAGACACACCTGTCAGCTGGTCCAGCAAAGTAATCTGAAATTTTAGAACCTGCCACAAGAGGGAGCCTTATACTCACATTTTTTTCCACCTGTGAGTGTATACATGTGTGAAGGTATGTTTTTTTTCCAGTTATTTAATTTTTTTCTTATTTTTTTCATGAGTAGTGTATGTGTGTGAGAGTGGGCTCATGGGGTTTGAGGTTTTCATTTTATCATTTCTGGTTTTTTGCTTTTGTCTTTTTTTGTTTCTTTAGTTTTTCTTCTCTTTTTTCATTTTACCTTCTACCCTTCCTTGTTCTTTTCCTTTTTCCTATGTTATTTTGGAAGTAGGGGGTACACATACATTTGCAATGCATGGACATATTGGGTAGTCATGGGAAGTGGCTTCCGGGGGGCTTACACCCCAGTCAGTGAGCACTGATCTACAGGCAGCTTCTGAATCTCAGCTCCCCCAGTGCACCTTATTTAATCTTCAACACTACAAAGAAACAGTACAACTCCTCATCCCCAGCCCAATTTCACAATGGCACAAATCCAGGGGCTCTACTTAGTGAAGGATAGGAGGTTGAGTAAGTAACAGAAGTGGAAGCTATTGTCTCTCTCAGAGTAACACAATTAAAGGGAAAAAAAATTCTGTCACAAATAAAGAAAAAGCAATGAAAGAACACAGGTAACCCCCAGGGTTCTAAAGAGATAGCAACCAAAAATACAGACCTTAGAGCTCAAAAAATGGAGAGCACCCAGAGCAACTAATGTCAGACCACAAATGCAGAGATTGAAGAACAGATGGAGAGGATGAACAAAAATCAAGAAAGACAAGAAGAAAAAAAATGAAGAAAATGGTATCAGAGATGTTGGCCATAAAAAATACTGTCCATGAAATATATAACAACTCGGCAAGCAAGGAAAAGAGAATTAACCAAGCAGAAAAAAGAATCTCAGAGCTTACATACTGAAATATGGAATTAATCCAAGGAAGCTTCAAAGACAGAACAAAGCCCTCAAAAGATGTTTGATTATATTAAGAGGCCACACTTATACCTGATTGACATACCTGAAGTAGAAAGAGAAACAGAGAACACCTTGGAACAAACATTCCATGAGGTTATCCAAAAAAACTTCCCTCATTTTATCACAGATGTGATCATTCAAACACAAGAGATACAGAGAACACCTGCAAGACATAAATGAGAAAATCAACTCCTAGACAGTAGTAATTTCCTTACACAAAATAGGTACAAAAGAAATAATACTAAATGCAATGAGAGAGAAAGATCAGACTACTTACTAGGGAAGACCAACTCGAATAGCAGCAGACTTACCTGCAGAATACTACAGGCTAGAAGGGATTGGAGCCCAATCTTCAAAGTTCTCAAAGATTAATAATTCTAACAAAAATTTCCTACCCAATGCAGCTAAGTTTCATCAGCAATGGAGAATTAAAATCCTTCCCAGACATTCAAACCCTAAGAGATTATGCTACTTCCAGAACAGAACAACAGGGAATGCTTAAGAGGGTATTAAGCACAGAAGAAAGAAAGAAAAAAAAGACAATCATGCACTTTGCAAGAGTACAGAAAAACACAGAACAGAGGAAACAACACACCTGTAGAATTGAAAACACATACACATATATCAATGCAAAAGTTAAAAAAAAAATCTTTTTTTTTTTTTGAGTTGAAGTCTCACTCTGTTGCACAGACTGGAGTGCAGTGGCTGCTCCTGGTCACTGTAGCCTCAACCTGCTGGGCTCTGGCAATCCTTCCACCTCAGCCTTCCAAGTAGCCAGAATTGAATTACAGGCACATGCTACCACACCTGGCTGATTTTTTTTATTTATTGTAGAGATGAGGTCTGGCCAAGTTGCCCAGGTGGGTCATGAACCCACGGGCTTAGGCAATCCACTCACCTCAGTCTCCCAAAGTGCAGGATTACAGGCTGAGTCATTGAGCCTGGCTCAAAAAAATCTTTATAAGAACCTCATGGCAGGGATAAACTCACATTTCAACAATCAGCCTAAACATGAACTAAATGCACCACTGAAAAAACATAGACTGGCAAACTGGATTAAAAAGCATGACTCAACAATATGCTGCCTCCAGGGAATACATCTCATGATAGAGGTTACTCACAGACTCAATGTTAGAGGATGGAAAACAAACTTTCAGGCAAATGGAAAACAAAAAAGGCAGTTATGCTTTTAATATCAGACGAAAACAACCTTCAAGCTTTCAAAAATCAAAAGAGATACATAAAGACACAACAAAATGATAAAGTGTTCAATCCATCAGCAAAATATATTGATACTAAACATATATACACCAACACAGGAGCACTTGGATTTATAAAGCAACTCCCTTGCAAACTAAAAGAGGACATCGACTCTAACACTACCATAACTGGGGACTTAAATACACCACTAATGACATTAGACAGATCATCAAAGCAAAAAATCAATAAGGAGATCCAGAACCTCAACTTGATGCTTGGCCATATGGATTTAATAGATATCTACAGAACACTCCAACCTACAACCATAGGACATACATTTTACTAATCGCCACATGGTACATACTCCAAGATAAATGACATTCTTTATCATAAATCAAACATAAACAAATTTCTTAAGACTGAAGTAATATCATGCATCTTCTCAGACCACAGTGGAATAAAAATAAATATTGACACCAACACCGGTATGGAAACAAACTTGAGAACCTAAAGGAAATGGAAGACTTCATCACACAACCTCCTAAGGTTAAAACAAGACTCAATTGAAACCCTCAAAAGTCCAATAATAACCCAGAAAATTGATTCTATTATAAGAAAGTTTCTTACAAAAAAAAAAAATTGCTTGAGGCTGATGGCTTCCCAAATGAATTCAACAAAACATACAAGGATTAGCTGACATCATCCCTATCAAAAGTATTCTAGGCAATTGAGAAAGTTGGAACTCTACCAAAATCATTTTATGAAGCTAACATCACACTTATATCCAAACATGATTAAAAAAAAAAAAGGAAAGAGAATTACAGACCATTAATGCAAAAATTTGCAACAAGATCCTAGCAATTAGGATCCACCAACACATTTTAAGAGTCACTCACCATGAAAAAGTTGGTTTCATTCCTGGGATGCAAGACTGATTCAACATTCACAAGACCATAAGTGTAAATCAGTACATAACAAATGTAAACAAAAGATCCATATGAGCATATGACATATGATTATATGCAGAAAAGCTTTTGTCCAAATCCAGCATCCCTTCTCAATAAAAACCTTAGAACATCTAGGCTTAGAAGGAACATTTCTCAAAACAGTAAAAGTCATGTATAATAGACCAATAGCCAACATACTGCGCAATGGGCAAAAATTGGAAGCATTTCCTCTGAAAACTGGAACAAGACAAGGGTACTCACTCTCATCCCTCCGGTTCAACATAGTATTGGAAGTCCTATCTAAAGCAATCAGGCAAGATAAGGAAATAAGTCATATCCAAATAGGAAAAGAAGTTAAGCATTCCTCTTTGGAGATGACATGATCCGGTACCTTGAAAACCCAAGGGAATTTGTCATACACTTCCTAGCACTGATAAATGACTTTGGCAAATTCTCAGGGTGCAAAATCAATGTGCAAAAGACAGTTGTATTTTTATATACCAACAACAAACAGGCAGAGAACCAAATAAAAAGCACAATCCCATTCATAATAGACACACACACACACACACACACACACACACACACACACACACCCACACACCTTGGCATCTTCCTGGTCAGAGAAATAAAAGACTTTTACAATGAAAACCACAAAACACTGCACAAAGAAATCAAAGAAGACACAAACAAATGGAAAAATTTTCCATGCTCATGGATTGGAAGAATCAATATTTTAAGATGGCCATTATACCCAAAGTAATCTACAGATTCAATGCAATACCCATTAAATTACCAACATCATTTTTCTCGGACTTGCAAATGACAACACAGAAATTCATATGGAAACAAAAAAGACCATAAATAACTAAAACAATACTCAACAAAATAAACAAAGTGGGAGGTATCATACTTCCAGACTTTAAACATCATGACAAGGCTACAATGATCAAAGGAGTCTGGTACTGGTACAAAAACAAGAACATAGATCAATAGAACAGGATAGAGATTCCAGAAGCAAAACCTGAATTTCTCAAACAACTCATCTTCAAAAAAGCCTCCAACAGCAATTACCAGAGAGAGGAGATCTTATTCAGTAAAGAGTGCTGGAAAACTGGCTGACTTCATGCAGAAGAATGAAACAGGACTCATACCTGAAGTGAGGTTCAGATGGAGGCCCAAATTTCATCTGCCTGTAAACCACTCATGTCCCTAATCCTAATTTGTATCCCACCTTTTTAATAAAATAAAGTAAAAATAAAAGAAGAAGAAGAGACATTAGAGGGCTTATTTTCTCTTCTGCTGTGTAAGCATATAGTGAGAATACAGCCATTATCAAGCCTAAAATAAAGCCTTTACCAGATCTAGATAATGCTGGTACTTTGATCTTGAACATCTAGCCTCCAGGACTGTGAGAAAATAAACTTCCATTGATCAAGTCATCTAGTCTGTAGTGTTTTGTTATGGCACCATGAGTTGACTAAAACAGTATCTTTCATGTTACCTGGTTAACAAATTTGTGAGCACATGATTGGTTATCACATTTCTTTATTCTCTTTTTAATATCCATGGGATATGTAGTGATTTTCCCTCATTCACTCTTGGTACTAGTGGTTTGTTTCTTCACTCATTTTTTTTCTTAAGCTGGTTAGAAGCTTATCATTTTTATTGATCTTTGTTTAAAAAACAGCTTTTAGTTTTATTGTTTTCTCTATTGCTTTCCTGTTTTCAATTTCATTTAATTCTGCTCAATTCTTTTAATTTTCTTAAATCACTTTGATCTTTTTTAATAACTTTCTAAGGTTGGCATTTAGATTATTGATTTTGTGTCTTTCTTCTACTGTAAGATGTGCATTCTATGCTATAAATTTCTAAGTACTACTTTTATTGTGTCTCACAAATTTTGATTCAGACTGTTTTCATTTTATTTTGATTCAAAATATTTTTAATTTCTCTTGAGATTTCTTCTTTGACCTACATTATTTAATTGTGTTGTGTTTATTTATTATATAATTTGGAAATTCCAGTTATCTTTTGATTATTAATTTCTAGTTAATTCTATTGTAGTCTGAAAGCAGACATTGTGAATTTGTCCTATATTGGTGAATGTTCCATGTGAAATTGAGAAGAAGGGGTATCCTGCTGTCATTGGATGAAACAATTCATGGATGTCCTTTGCATATGGTTGATTGATAGTGTTGTAGAGTTCGACTATGTCCTAACTGATTTTCTATGTGGAAGAGATCTGTCCATTTATGATAGAATGCCATTGAAGTCTCCAGCCGTAGTGGTGGATTCATTTACTTCTTCTTTTATTTTTATGTTTTGTCTGATGTCTTTTGACACTCTGGTCTTAGTTGCCTGTACATTAAAGATTGTTATATATACCTGGGAAATTGATCCTGTTATCATTTTACAATGCCCCTCTTTATCCTTGATGAATTTATTTTATCTGAAGTCTATTGTATCTGAAATTAATATAGCTTGTCCTACCTCATTTTGAATGGTGTTAGAATGATATACCTTTATCAAATCCCTTATTTTTAATATGTGTGTCTATATAGATTTATCATAGGTCACATATAGTTTGGTATTTTTTTAATCTACTCTGACAATTTATTTTAATTAATGTCTTTAGACCATTGACATCTAGAGTAGTTATTGATATAGTTGGGTTAATATTTATCACATCTGTTACTGTTTTTATTCATCATTCTCTGGATCAGTAAAAAAGTGAAAGCACTACGTGGAACAAAAGATACACAGTCTAACAAACTAAATCGGGCTCTCGTCCTATCACATTTAGCTAACTGTCTTTGTGATTTTTCATATTATCATCATTAGACTTCTCTTGTTTGCTTTCCTGAACTCTACTATTCTTAAATTTCATACATTTCTTTTGTTTATGTCTTTTAAGCTGGGATTCTTTAAAATTTAACTTTCTAAAAAAAAAAACAGTGCAATGGGCAAAATGTTTGAACCATTTTATGTCTTTATGTGCCTTTACTCTATTCTCAACTTCTATTGACAGTAGGCACATTGCATTTTAAGTTAAAAATAAATCTCTTTAACTGTCACCGAGATATGATACTATTACCTCTAGAATCAATTTTGCTGTTTGTTTCTGAGTCAATTTTATTTTAATTTCTTTCTAAGTGAATCCTTTGGTGTTCTAAAATTTTACACTGGTGTGTTTAATTACAGTTTTGTGTGTGTGTGTGTGTATTTTGTCAGAAATGCAGGAGGTTATATTTTAAAATATATACTTTTTATATATATATGATTTTGTCTTCTATGTATTCTTTTTATGAAATCAGTCAGTTGCTTGATCACTTGCTGGATCACATGGATGAAGTCTGGCTTTCTTACTCTTTTCTCACTTTTCTTAATTTTGTCTTTCTTTGCTGTTTAGTATTGATACAGATTTTTCATGTCAGCCTGGGCTTTAAGAGTGTCAGCTCAATGGATCAGCCAATCAGCCCCAGAGAGTCAGCTCAGTGGCTGGCAAGCCTAGCCCCAGGACTGTTGACTCTAATGGGCTGGAAAGTCAAGTCCCGAGAGTGTTGTTAATTTGGTGGGGTGGCAAGCCAACCCCAGGAAGTGTCTCAACTTCAGAGTCTCTCCTTTTGCCAGCAGCCCTTCCAGTCTTATTCCAGAGTATGTGGTTCTTCAGCTCAGATAATCAAGGTCAGGGCTCTTGTTTTGTGCTCAGGAGGAATGAAGGACACAGACAACTGGGAAATTGAGAAAGCAGGATTTATTGAGAGGACAGAAAAGCTCCCAAAGCGGGAGGTTCCCAATTGGGAGCTGAAATCTGGTGTTTATGTAGCCCGAAGATTGAGCTGATTGGTTAGCATTAACTGAGCTGATTGGTTGTTTTCCAATCTCAGCCATAGGAAGTCTGTTACATTGTTACCAGGGAAACCAACTTGTCTGCCTGCCTGGTTGTTTTCTAGCTACCTCCTTTGTAATTTTTTCAATATGTTATTTTTTAAATTTTATTGTTAATTTATGGGTACATAATAGCTGTACACATTTATGGAATACATGTGATATTTTCATACAAGAATGCATTGTGTAATGATCAAATGGGGTAATTTGTAATTTCTTTGTTTTAAGAACATTTCAAATCCTCTGGTTATTTTGAAGTATACAATAAATTGTTTAATATAATTAGCCCATGGTGCTATCAAACAATAGACTTCATTCCTTCTATTTTGTACCCATTAACCAACATTTGTTTATCCCCCTACCCCACTACCCTTCTCATTCTCTAGCAATCATTATTCTACACTATATACCTCCATAAAATCAGGTTATTTAGCTCCCACATATCACCCAAGTAAGAACATGAGATATTTGTCTTTCTGTGCCTGACTTATTTCTCTTCACATAGTGTCCTTCAATTCCATCCATGTTGTTGCAAATAACAATTTTATTTTTTATATGATTAAATAATATTTAGTTATGTACATGTACCACATTTTCACTATTCATTCATCCATTGATGGACATTTAGTTGATTCCACACTGGTTTTTGCGAATAGTGCTTCAGTAAACATGGAAATGCAGTTATCTCTTTAATACAAAGATTTCCTTTCTTTTGGATACATACACAGCAGTAAACCTTTGGGAAAGGCTTCAGGACATTGGTCTGGGCAAAGATTTCTTGAGTAAGACCTCAAAAGCACAGGAATTTTTTTAAAATGAAAAAATGATATCACATCAAGCTAAAAAGCTTCTGTATAGCAAAGGAAACAATCAACTAGGTAAAGAAACAACATAAAGGACAAGAGACAATATTTGCAAGCTATTCAACAGACAAGGGATTAATAGTCAGAATATATAAGAAGCTCAAACAACTCAATAGCAAAATATAAAAAATTTGATTTTTAAAATGAGAAGATCTGAATAGGCATTTCTCAAAAGAAAGGCACACAAATGGCCAATATATATATGAAAAATGCTCCATATCATTAATCATCAGAAAGATGTAAATCACAGTGATGACAAGATATCATTTCACTGCTGTTAAAGTGACTTTTATCAAGAAGACAAAAATTAACAAATGATGGCAAAGATACTGGCAGAGGAATGCTCATACATGGTTGGTGAAAATGTAAATTAGTAAGTATGAAAAACAGTTTGGAGATTCCTCAACAAACTAAAAATTTTGCCTTTTAATTCTCTATTATGTGAGATTTAAATTAATTATTCTACTTTTTACACTTTACTCTTATGTTCTTAATTTAGAAAGCTTTTTCTCATAAACTGACTTTTTCTTTATTCACATCATAATGTACCATTTTCTAATAGCTCCAATATTGTTTTCTAATCTCTGAGACAAAATATTTTTAAATTAAAGTTATTCTTCTTTAATTTCTACTTTAGTGATTAAAAAATGTCTGCTTCCTCCAGAGTCCATAGTTTTCTCTCTCTTTATAACTTGAATTTTCTGTTTCATAATCAAGACTTTTTCTTAAATGTTTCAAAATTCATAGTTGGATATTTGTTTTTACTACATACACAGATAGATATTTAAGTGCCCAGTGCATTGGGGTGAGATATTTTATCTAGTCTTGTTTTTTTAAGGTAACTTGATTTTTTGTTTTCTTGAGTTGAATCTCACTCTGTTGCCCAGGCTGGAGTTCAGTGGCATGCTCACAGCCATCACAGCCTCGATTAGCTGGGCTCAGACAATCCTTTTGCTTCAGCCTTCCAAGTAACTGGAACTACAGGCGCACCCCACCATTCCCAGTTAATTTTTTGATTTATTGTAGGGAAGAGGTCTCTACCAAGTTGCTGAGGCTGGTCTCTAACCCCTGAACTCAGGCAATTCTCTCTTCTCAGCCTCCCAAAGTGCTAGGATTACAGGCTTGAGCCACCCACCCATCCAGGTAACTTAATTTTAAGACTACCTTCATGATGTGAAATGCTGAGACTAATTTATCTAGAAAAAAAAAGAAGAAGAATTATTTTGCCAGCAACATTGGCACTTGATGATCTTTCAAAAAAAAAATTATTGGATTTTCAGTTTACTGTTATTTTAGTTGTATATTAAAAGACAGAGGATATCATTCTAGTAGATAGCTTAAAGTCAATAAAGTATAGAATTTATATGATGTGGGAAGACTACTTCAGTTGCTGACATTATTAAATTTTATTATAACAATTTCTCATTCCCCTTTACCCTCAATAACTCTATCCTGTTCTTGTTTAATTATAGCTTTCAACCATGCTCTTCCTTAGCTCCCCACCCACTTGAAGGCATCATCGCCATAATAGCCAGGTGTGGTGGCTCTGGCCTATAATTCAGCACTTTGGGAGGCAGAGGAGAGAGGATTGCCCAAGTCCACGGGTTCAAGATCACATTGGCCAATATGGTGAGGCCTTGTCTCTACAATAAATCAAAAAATTAGCTGGGCATGGTGGCGCATGCCTGTAGTTCCAGTTACCTGAAAGGCTGCGGTGGAAGGATCATCTGAGCCCAGCAGGTTGAGGCTGTGGTGGCCATGAGCATGCCACTACACTCCAACCTGGGTGACAGAGTAAGACTCTGAACAAACAAACAAAATAGTAAAACCATGTTTGAAAAAAATCTTAGGCACAACCCTAGAATTGTAGAGTAATATTAAAAAACCCATTGAAGCTGGGCTCAGTGGCTCAGCCTATAATACCGGGATTTGGGAAGCCAAGGTGAGTGAATTGCCTGAGCCCGCGGGTTTGAGATCCTCCTGGGCAAACAAGCGAGATCTCACCTCTACAATAAATCAAAAAATTAGCGGGGCGTGGTAGCGCACACCTTTAGTTCCCGCTACTTGGAAAGCTGAGGCGGAAGGATCACCAGAGCCCAGCAGGTCGAGGCTGCGGTGGCCGGGAAGGTGCCACTGCACTCCAGTCTGAGTGACAGAGTGCAACTCAAAAAAAAATGGAAATATGGCATCAAAGAGAATGATAAACATGGAAGATCTTTGAGCCAGTTTTCTTTTGGGGGGGCATGTTTATTTTTAATGTTATTGTTTATGTTCTCCTACTTTAATGTTAATTACATTAAAATATGAAATTTATTTATTATTTACTCATAGCTAAAACACAGTAAGTTCCATTATAATATGAAACTTATTATTTACTCATAGCTAAAACAAAACTCCAGGTCCTATAACAGTGCCTGATATATCACAGGTGCTTAATAAATATTTGTAGAAAAAATAAAGTAGAGGTAGCATAAATGTGCTAGGTACAAAGTCTTCATCTGTTTTCAAAAAGCAAGTAATTTATTAAGTTTGGGATACAGAGGGCATACATGCAATGAAGGGATTAGATGTGCATTTTAGAAAGTTTATTTTGCTTCATGCACAGGATAGTTCATCTTTACATTAGTTTTAATGAAAAATATTTTTTGAAAAGTTTGAATTAGACCAGACCCAGTGTCACACACCTATAATCCCAATATTTTGGAAGGCCATCTTTCAATGTATAATTACTTCATGCAAAATAATGCAGAAAAATCCTTATATAAAATATCACTAGCTAACAGATGTGATCAATTTTTTACCTTCATCTTATTGGCTTCTCTGACTCTTTACATTTACCCTTACTTTCATCAATCTGTGCTATTTTAACTTATTAAGAATACTCTTTCTTTCTAATACTCAAATAGGATTGGGAAACCTAAGTATGTTGTAAAATAAATGTTATAATCTGTCACTACATTATAATCAGCTCCAATACCAAATGCATTGATATGGACACAGGTTACAAGTGTTGTGATGAAAAGTTACTTAAGGAAACCAAATTATCCTCTACACCTCATGACATGCAAGGAATAAGATTATACCTGTACCATCAAGAAAACCATTTACCCACCACTAACATTTATAAAAATCTGAACAACCTTCACAGACATAAATGTGTAAAAATTGACATAAATCTTGAATATCCATCTTCAAAAATATTTAGATCCTCACCTACTTTCTTTTTCATGCTGTCTTATTTTTCATTTTTCTTGAGACTACAAATTTCCCAAAATTTCTTTCTTGAGATCTTTGATCATAACTCCATTTATATGCAATTGCCCTCCACTCATGTAAATTTCTTTTCTCTTCTTTAAAAAAATGGGCTTTGCTTTTTAGAGGAGTTTCAGATTATTGGAAAGGCAAGAAGTTAGCAGAGAGTTCCCATGTGCTTCATAACAAATTTTCCCACGCATGATTCCTTAGGTTCCTCTTGGCTTTGATATTTTCTTGGCCTTTCTTTTAGTTTGTGACTGTTTTAGTTCATTTTAGTTGCTATGGCCAACAACTTGAGGCTAGATAATTTATAAAGAAAAAAATGTGTTTCTTACTGCTGGAGTCCAGCTCCAGGAGAGAGTCAGGGCTTGAGTTGGGGGAATCGGGAAGCGGCAAAAAAGCAAAGACGAAAACGACAGGAATCCTCTTCCTGGGGAGAGCTCAAGACTCTGCCAATTTTTATTTATTTTTCACAAGTTTATATAGGTTTTCCACTCAGCCCTGCACCCACAAATGTATCTTATGTTGCTAACCAAACGCCCACGTACATCCTTTTTGCACTCACAATAAGGTTGACTTTTAACAATTTCAACTACAGATGGTGTTTTTCTTAAGTCAAACATTTATGAACATTTATGGTTTTCTTCCTAACTTTCTTATAACTATTTACTATTATAGGCCTATAATATCCTTACTCTATAAAGCTAAACCTTAACCCTAAGTCTTATTTAATTTACTTACTACTATATATTTATTTCTATTAATCTTTTTTCTAGCCTTATATATCTATTAATATATAGCCTTATATAAGATATTTTCTTAACTATCACTTATACTATTATGCATCTCTTATCTTATTAGTTTATCTTATCTTACTATCTTATTATTAATATTCTAAATTCTATCTTCATTAAACTATTTATTTAATCCTAAAATATCTTAACCTATTTTTTATCTCAAACGGTTGTTTTCCACCAGCTCTCAACTGGGGTCTGTTGTTTATGAGGAAGTGGTCGACTCGTTTTTCTCGGCCTCCTGCTGTTACTGAAAAACATCCTTACACATCCTAAGGGGCACCCTTTTTGCTGCAATCTCACCCCCATTATGCCTATGTGTAATTTTTGCTGTCAAATGCCATCATCTATTTGTGCATCTATTATCTCAATTAAAGAGGGAACATTCTCAAGCTTATGCACACAATCCTTCAAAGTTAGGGAAGGTCCGTCAGCAGGATCCATGGGGCTTTGCCTCCATCATGGCCGCATTTTACTGGGGCCTTGCTCCCAGACGGCATTTTTCCTGATTTCAGGTCCCTTTTACCTTGCTTTTCCTAGTGATTGTGGCTCCCGGCATCTTACAGTTCTGGAGACTGGAAAATGCAAGGTCAAAGGGACGCATCTGGTGAGGGCCTTCTTGCTATGGGGACTTTCTGCAGAGTCCCAAAGTAGCACAAGGCTCACATGGTGAGAAGGCTAAGCATGCTGGCTCTGGCCTCTTTTTCTCCACTTATAAAACTAGCAATGCCCCACTCACCTACCTCATCTAATCCTAATTATTTCCCAAAGGCCTCATCTCTTAAATACCATACCTAAATTGTTCACCATCTTAATACTGTTATAATGAAAACTAAGTTTCATCATGAGTTTCTGAGGAGACAAACGTTCAAATCATAGCAATGACCTAGAAAGTTTTGAGGAGTACTGGTCGTGTTTTGTAAGATGCCACTCTACTGGATCTGATTAATTTTGCATGATTAAACTGTTCACTGTAAATTGGAAAGAATAAAATCACAGAGATAAAGTGCCATTTTTATTATATCATAATAAGAGTACATAGTATAAACATAATTTTTTACTGTTAATAATGAACTTGATAACCTGACCTGCCTGATGTAATGTTTGTCTGGTTTATTCATTTGATTTGTTCAAATTGTTTTACCTTTGATCATTGGAAGTTCTTTTCATTAGATTCTGTGGTCCTCTGACATGCATGTATCAATTTTGGTTTTGGTTTTGTTTTTGAACACTTTGTTACTTACCAGCACTATAAAATGCCCTAGTCCTCTAATCCAACAGTCCCCAATCCCCAGGCTGCAGATCAGTACTGTCCATGGCCTGTTGAGTGGCAGGCAAGCAAGAAAGCTTCATTTGTATTTACAGTTGCTCCCCATTACCTGGTTACTACCTGAGCTCTTGCTGTCAAGTCGATTGTGGCATTAGACTCTTATAGGAGAGCAAACCATAATGTGAACTGTGTATGTGAGGAATCTAGGTTGCACGCTCCTTATGAGAAACTAATGCCTGATGATTTACCCCTGGTCCATGGAAAAACTGTCTTCCACTAAATGTGTACCAGTACCTGATGCCAAAAACGTTGGGTACTGCTGCCACAATTGGACATTTATACAAGGAACTTTGGTTTATTTTATTGGTGAATAATATAAGAAAATAAAATCTAAGTATTAGGTGTGCTAATTTCTACAGGAATATTACTACTTCTCATCCCTTTCAGCTAATAGAGTAAATAAGTAAATGAGTTTATAATAACATTTGTATACAAACATATCTATATATATGTCTATATGTAATCATATATGTTTATATTAAACTAAACACGAGTTTATATTGACATCTTAAACTCTAATCCATTACTACATAGATTATCCCAACCTGTTTCTCTTGCTTATTAGTAAATTACCACACTAACTGTAAGAAACCTAGCTCCACCGTCTACCATCTACTTAATTATTCAATTGTGTATATCAGTAGAATGTTGTCAGAGTTGTTAACTCACACCCCCATGAACTCCAGCATCACTAACTAGAGTCCTGCTCTTATGTGCATTTGATTTTGCTTTCAGTCTTAAAGATGGTACTCATTTCCAAAGTTACATAAATCATCATCTTTCCTCCAATCCTTTTCAGATAGGTGTTTCATACATTTGTATTAGATCCTCCAGTCACATTGTGCGTTTCTTCCTGAGTATCTCTCAATATTCTTCATATTTTTTTAATGTATACATATTAAAGTTTACTCTTTGTGCTGTACAGGTTTATGATTTTGACAAAGACATAATGTTATGTATCTACCACTACAGTACAATACTTTCACCACTGTAAATGTCTCTTGTGCTTCATTTGTTCAACTATTACTTATTTCCTCTGAAGTACTGGAAACCATCGATCTTTTACTGTCTCTAAAATGTTAGTCTGTAGCACATGTCTTATAACTGGAATTCTACCATATTAATTTTTTAAGACTGGCTTAGTTTTTTACTTGGCAATATGCTTTTAAGGCTTCTCTATGTCTTCCTTTGCTTAATGGCGCATTTAAAAAATTGCTAACTAACAGTTTTGCCCATCAAAAGAGAACTGGTTAAAAATATGTGATACATATACATGATACCCTGAATTTTACCCCACATCTTTAAAATAAAAAAATTAAAAGTTAAAAAAAGAAACAATCACACTCAATGACCTTTTCTTCCAGCCCTTAGAAAGCATTAATCTGCTTTCTGTCTATGTATTTGCAATCTCTGGATATTTAATATAAATCAAATCATACACCAAAAAATAATAAAAATAAAAATTGCTAATATATTAGTATAGAGATGGTTCAAAATTGTGTATTCATTCACCTACTGAAAACATCTCAGGTAATTTCATATTCTGCTAGCTATGAATAAAACTTCTACAAATATTTGTGTAAGGTTTTATTGTGAACATACAATTTCAACTCATTTGGGTAAATACCTAGGATCTTATTTACAGAATTATATTGTGAGACTATAGTACTATTGTAAGAAATGGACAGATTGTCTTCCAAAGGAGTTGTACCATTTTGCGGTTGACTTTTATATACCATCCTATACTATAATATACTTGTATCCTACAGTTTACTATAATTTCTTATTATCTCCAAATTTGGGGTCAATTTATTTTAGGAGATATATTATACAAATAATTATGTTTTGTGAACAAATACAGTTTTATCTCATTCCACTCAGTATACCTTTCATCACTTTGTCTTATTGCAGTAGCTATCACTTTAGAGCAATGTTAAATACAGTTAAATGTTAAATACAGTGAGAGATGATGAATCTTCATTTGTGGAAGGCATGTTTACTTGTCATTGATCTTGCAGGGAAACTGACAATTGTGTATAATTTGTTAGGATATTAGTTGTAGATGTTTTGTAGATATTCCTTATCAAATTGAGAATCCCTTCTATTCCAAATTTGCTGAAAGTTTTATTGGAAGTAAATGTTGAGGTTTATCAGGTAATTTTTTTAACAATTAATATGAATTTTTCTGTAGTCTATGTAATGGATTTAATGAATTAATTATATAATTTATAAGTTATTTTTATAATATTGAGTCAACTTTACATACCTATTTGGTAAGATTGTTTAATACTCTTCATATATCATAGAATTAATTAGCTAATATTTTCTTGAAGATATTTGCATTTATATTTTTGAAACATTTAGTGTCTTTAGTTTTAGTATTAGACAGTTTAATCTTCATAGAATAAACAAAGGAGCATTATCTCTTCTCCTGTTTTGTGGAAAATATTGTAGATACATTTTTTTTTTCTTAAAGGCCTGATAAAATTCACCAGCAAAACCAACCTGTGTCAGGGCTTTTAATTTTTATTCATTTTTATTATAGATATAGGTCTATTCAGATTCTCTATTTCTCCTATAAATTTTGATGCTTTCGTTCTGTCAAGAAATTGGGTCATTTTATCTATGCTATCAAATTGTGAGCATACAACAAAAAGAAACATTGGAGAAAAGCAACTCTATTTAGCAAATGGTGTAGGAAAAACTGACTAACTACATGCTGAAGAAATGAACTAGATCCCTATCTGTCACCATGTACAAAACTTAACTCAAGATGGAGAAAATCGATGGAATGAAAAAAAAATTTGCATAATATGTATCCAACCAAGGTCTAACATCCAATATCTATAAGGAACTCAAATGAATTAGCAGAAAGAAAAAACAATCACATTGAACAGCAGGCAAAAGGGATGAACAGATGCTTCTCAAAGGAAGACATACAAGCAACCAACAAACATATGAAAAAATATTCAGTATCATTAATCACCAGAGAAATACAAATCAAAACTATGATTTACCACCTCACATTGATCAGGATGGCTATCATTAAAAAGCAAAAAAAAAAAAAAATGGTGCTAAGACTGAATAAAAAAGGAGTGCTTCTATACTGTTGGTGGGAATGCAAGCTAGTTCAAACTTTGTGGAAGGCAGTTTAGAGATTTCTCAAATAGCTAAAAATGCAGATGCCATTCTAGTAATATACTCAAAAGAACACAAAAGAACACAAATCACTCTACAAAAATAGACACCTGCAGGTGTATGTTTATTGCAGCATGATTCACAATAGCAAAAATATAGACCCAACCCAGATACCCAGATGCCCATTGAAGGTGAACTGAATAAAGAATATTTGGGATATATACATGATGGAATACTATGTGATCATTAAGAAAATAAAGTTGTGTTTTCTGCAACAACATGAATGTCTCTAGGGACCACCATTTTAAATGAATTTTCACAGAAACAAAAAACTGAATACTGCATGTTATCACTCATATGTAAGCACCAAACATTGGGCACAAAGGCACAAGAACAGGAATAAAAAGACACTGGGCATGGCTATAGGATGGAGGAACCAGGAGAAGGGATACAAACCACCAATTGGGTGCCATTTCCAGTACAGGGGACAGGGGCTTGTCAGAAGCTCAAACACTGTCTTCACACAATATACTTATAGAACAAATCCTCACATATGAGCATTGATTCTAAAATAAAAACAAAAACAAATTTTAGGCATAGACATGTTCATAATATTTGCCTATCTTTTTAATGTCTGTAGGATTATGAAATATGTAGTGATTAGTGATGACCTCTCTTTTACTTCTTATCTTAATAATGTATGTCTTATCTCTTTTACTGATGATTAGCCTTGCTATAAATGTATCAGTTTGATCTATTTTTTTAAAAAGCTTTTTATTAAATTGTTTTATTCATTGGGTCCCTTATTTTCAAATCCATTGATTTCTCTTTAAATTTGTGTTTTTTCTTGCCTTCTAATGCTTCAGGCTTAAAATACTCCTCCTTCTCTCATTTCCTATAGTGGGAGTTCAGATTACTGATTTTAAATCCTTCCTCTTTTCTAAAATATGCAAATAATGCTACAAATTGAACCCATATCACTTTGTGCTGCATTCCACAAATTTGAGAAGATGCATTTTTTTTTTAAATTTTAAAGATGTGGGATACAATACAGGGTTAGGTATACAAATGTTCATTTTGCAGGTACTCTTGTGGATGAGGTGTGCCCCTCCCTCACCTGACAGTTTCTCTCAACTACCAATCACACTCCTCCTCCCCTGGTAGTTTCCCACTACTGCCAATCCCTTTCTTATAGTATTATGTTAATTGTTCAGGTCCGCTTATAAGTAGGAATATATTACTCTGTTTTCTTTTTCTATGATGGTTCACTCACTATGGTGTTGATATTTATTTTTATTCCTCTGTGATCTGAGATAGTGTATGGCAATATTTCAACCTTATGAAATTTATTTATGTGTGATTTATGGTCAAGAATGTGATAGATCTTGAGTATGTTCCATATAGTGATGCATAGAATATATATTCTGTGGCTGTTGGATGGAATAATCTGTAGGTATCTATTAAGTCCATTTGGTTGAGTGTCAAGTTTATGTTCTGGATCTCTTTGTTGATTTTTTACCTTGATGATCTATTTAGGGCTAGTAGTGGGGTATTCAAGTCCCCTGCTATAATAGTGTTAGAGTCAATGTATTATTTTTAGTGTACTTAGTAGTTGCTTTTTAAATGCTGGTGCTCTTGTGTTGGATGCATATATGTTTAGGATGGATATTTCTTGTTGATGGATTGAAACTTTTGTCATTATGTAATGTCCTTCCATATCTTTTTAAATTTTTGGTAGCTTAAAGGTTGTTTTGTCTGCTATTAAGATCATGACTCCTGCCTTCTTTTGTGATCCATTTGCCTGGAAACTCATTTTTCATTTTTAACTTTGAATCTGTGTGCATCCATTGTAGTAAGATGAGTCTTCTGGATGCAGCAAATAGTTGGGTCATGTTTTCTTATCAAGCTTCCCATTCTGTGTCTTTTCAGTGGTGCATTTAGTCCATTTGCATTCAGGCTGATTATTGAAATATAATTTTTTATCCCTGTCATGAGATTCTTATAAAGTTTTTTTATTTGTTTACTTGTTTTATTTTGGCTTTGGGGTTGAATGCATGTGTGTGATTGCAAGTTTGTTGCTGCAATGTATTCTCTGTTGATTCTGTGCTCTGCTGTTCTCTTGGGAAGTATGTGGTCATTTTCTTTTTCTTCTGTGTTTTATACCTTTTTAAGTGTCTCCTATAGAGTTGGTCCAGAAGATACATAATCTCTTAGGGATTGGATGTCTGGGAAGGATTTTAATTCTCCATCACTGATGAAGTTGAGCTTGACTGGGTAGGAAATTCTTGGCTGAAATTGTTTATCTTTGAGGACTTTGAATATTGGACTCCAGTTTCTTCTTGCTTGTAGTGTTTCTGCCATTGGGTCTGCTGTTTTTCTAATTGGTTTTCCTCAGAAGGTAGTTTGACTGTTCTCTCCTGCTACCTTTAGGATTTTTTATTTTGTGCCTACTTTCTGTAGGCAAATTACTCTGTATTTAGGGGTTGGTCTTATTTAATGTCTTATGGGAGTTCTTTGTATCTCTTGTGTTTGGCTGGTCACATCTCTGGTGAGATGGGGAAAGCTTTTTTAATTACCTCCTGGATTACTTGCTCCAAGGTATCCTTTATTGCTTTTTCTTCTTCTGAGATGCCAGTCAGGCATAGGTTCAGCTTCTTAATATAATCACACAGCTCTTGTAGTCTTTGTTGTTTCTTTCTGAGTTTTCTTTCTATGTTTTTTTTACAGATTGTGTTGATTCTATGGTCTGGTCTTCAAGCTCTGAGATTCTTCCTTCAGCTAGATTAATTCTGCTTTCCAGGCTTGAAATCTTGTTATTTATTTCCTGAATGAAATATTTTATTGTCAAAATCTCTGTTGCAAGTTCTTTCAGTGTTGTGTCTTCTCCTTCTTGAGTCTTATTCACTCTTTCCATCCATTCCCTTATCCAGTCATATGTTGGAGTCAGTCATTGGTGACTTCCATTGTTTGATCTCTGAGTTCTGAATTCTCACGAGTTTTCTCTTTGCTACACTTGAAATTACCTATGGTCTTCCTTTGGTTTTCCTCATTTATGACATCTCTTGCTTTTCTCCATTATTCTGTGTCAGTTGGAGAGACTTTCACTTCTGATATTTGCTCAGCCCTCTATTCTTCCCTAATCTGGGCTCTGGATTTGTTCTATTTTGAAACAAGCCTGTAGGTGGGAAGCTTTGCTGTCTTTGTAGTTTCAAAAGTTGAATAAGGTAGGGGGTGGGGATCTAGGATTCAGAAACTATTTGTAAATCACAATGTTCACTGATTGTTGTATGTGTTCCTGAGACCCACTACACACCACCACCCTATATGTTGATGCAGTGGGTATGTGTGCATATCCTCTGAGTCCAAGATACAGTGACAGCATGAGGAGAACAGAGAAAAATAGAATGAAATAAAATGGACAAGAATTTTTTTAAAAAAGAAAAGAAAAAACACAGTACAATGAAAGCAGAAACCAAAACAAAAAACAATTGAACACACATGGAGACATACACACACACCCCAAAACAAACTGGAATAACAACAAAGTGAAACAAAACAAACAGCAACAAAAAAAAGAAACAGGAAAACTAAACACACACACACACACACACACACACACACACACACACACAACCTAGTACAAAATGAATAGAGAAAAGAAAATTAAAAGAACAAAAGCAAACCAACAGCAACAAAACTGAAAGATGAACACTCAATCATTCATATATACACATAAACAGAACACAAAACACAGAAGAAAAAAAAGAAAAAGAAAAAAGGGGGATACAGATCAAATCCTCACGTGCACATTCATGCACAAAGGAAAAATATTTTAAAAATAGATGAACTAACAAAGAGACATAAAATTTAACATTAAAAAAGGAAAAAACTCTGCCTTCTTGTGACAGGTTCTGTAATCATTCCTCTTGTCTGCTCTGCTATCTCCTGCAGAACTTTCACCACTTTCACTGTCTCCCCAGTGTCTGGATCAAGTTATGAGGAGGGGCACTGGGATGGGTAGGACTGCAGTCCTCTCCTCCCACTCTCATATGGTCAGGGAGATCTCCTCAGGTGAGGAGGTGTGTGATTGTCTCTTTCCCAGGTATGTACTCACAGGGGGTGCCCCAGCAAAACCTATCCTGGAATGAAGTTCTATTGAGGTTAACAACTAGGCGCCACCTGTATTTGTCCCTCTCAGTCATGCCCCAGTTGTGTGTGTCTGACATTCAGAGTATTGCTGGGGAGGGGGGTGTTGGATCACCCAAACTCACCACTCATCTCTTTGGAGGTTTTCCTCTTCCTTTTCTGGCCATGCCCTTTATCCCACAGCTGGATCAGGGTAGAGTGTGGTGTGCCTGAGACCCAGCACTCATCAGGTCCTTCCAAAGTTTGTGCTTTCAGGATATTCTTCTAAGTCACAATCAACCCCTGAGTAGTTGATCCATCAGTCACAGAGATTGGGTCTGTAGCTCTGTGGTGATCGATTTGTAGCATTTTCCTGCCCTGTTTTCAAGATGGTGGCAGGGTGCCTCTTTCATCTTCTCGGGTGGGACTCTGCCACTGAGCTCCCTCTGCAGTCCTTGCTGCCAGTGTCTGGCCAGGCACTGCAGTAGTGAAACAAAGCCTGGAGCCAGCAGTCGCTCCTGCTGCAGTGATGAGGCATAGATAGCCTGGTGTGGGTAGTCTCTCCCCGCTGCTTTTTCACAGGAAAAGTTTTGTCCGTTTATAAAAAATGGTGCTTGGCTTCTGTTTCCTGGGAATTGCTAGGGTCCAAGTTGAATAGCTCCATTTTTATTTTTATTTAGTTAAAAAAAAGGTTTTTTAAAAATTTTCCTGAGACTTTTTTGATGCCTGCATTATTTGAGAATATTTTATTTCACCTCTAAATATTTGGGTATTTTCCAGTTATTTTTCTATTTTGATATCTAGTTTAATTCCATTATGGTATGAGGGCTACTTTATATAATTTCTGTTATTTTAAATTTATTAGGATGTTGCTGGTGACAAAATATGCGATCTTGGTGAGTGTTCCATGTGAACTTAGAAAGAACATATATTCTGCTATTTTTAAGAAAAGCATTCTATGAATGCCAGGTCTAGTTGAATGATAGTGCTGCTCAGTTCAAATATATCCTTACTGATATTCTGCCTGCCTAACCTATCAATAACTTAAAGAGGGTACTCCCATATTCAGCAATAAAAGAGAATTTGTCTATTTCTCCTTGTAGTCTTCTAGTTGCTAGTTGACTTATATATTGCTGCTGTTGTTAAGTACATTTTTAAAGATTTTTATTATTTTTTTTTTACTTTTGAGAAAGGAGGGTTTATTGAGAGGACAGAAAAACTTCCAAATGGGAGGGAACCCAAGGGAGTTGCCCAAGGATTTCTAACATTTTTATATCTTCTTGCAGAATTCTCTTTTATCATTATGCAATAACATTCTTTATTCCTCATGGCTTTTTTGGTTGTTATGAAATGAACTTTGCCTGGATATAGCAACTTCAGCTTTGTTTTAATTTGTGTTGGAACAGTATATCTTCTTTCATTTCTTTATTTTTAACCTATGTCTGGCTTTATATGTAAAGCAGGTATCTTACAGATATTATATATTCAGTCTTTTTGTTTGTCTGCTTTTTGTTTGTTTTATGATCCACACTAACAATCTCTGCCTTTGAATTGCTTTATTCAGGTCATAAGCATTTGAAATGGTTATTGGTATAATTAAATGACATCTCTATATTTGCAACTGGTTTTTATTCTTTGATGGGGTTTTTGTCTCTTTTATCTTCTCTCATTTTAATCACCATTTCTAGTTTTATTTTAATATTTTATATAATTCAATTTTTTTTCCTCTCTATGCATATAAATGTGTTTGTTTTGTTCACATGTTGGTTGCCTTAAAGTTTAAAATATGAATTTACAACAGGTCTAACTTGACATTCAAATAATATTGTATTATCTCATGGGCATTGAAAGTGCCTTGTAACAAAGAGATCCCAATTTCTCCCTTCCATTTTTTATAAAATTGCCATCATTCATTTCACTCATCAATATGCTATAATCTCATTATACATTGTTAGAGTCACTAATCTGGAAAGAATTTATCTGTTAGATTAAGTAAGAATAAGAAAATATTTTATTTTACATTATTTTTTTCTCCTAGGATTTTTTCTTCTTTATGCACTTATAGAGTTTTTTTTCCCCTTTATCTTCTTCTTTCCCCCTGAAGAAATTCTTTCACCACTACTTTCATTAATATTTGCATTTTTTTTCTCTCTCCTTGAAGACCTTTTACTATTTTGAGTTAGGCAGGTCTGTTAGCCAAAAATTTCCTATTATTTTTTTTCTCTTTTTGGCTGAGTAAACACTTTTTTAAAATTTATTTTTAATTTTTTTTTGCACTCTTAAACAGAATAGTATTTTTTTTTCTTTCAACATTTTAAAATTTTATTCTACTCTCTTTTTGCATGCATGATTTCTGTTGGGTTGTGTTTAACATGTGCTGTAGCTATAGGTGCCAGGAGCTTCAAATCTTTCTAGTCTCCTGGTTTTTCCTTCCCTGTGGTTTTTTGTTTTTTATAAGAATGTCTTAAATAAAGGCTTAGACTTGTAGCTCTTTCAGATGTAATCCCTTGCTATATTTAAAGTCCTATTAATGTGGGGGTAATAAATAGGGTGGGAAAACCTTAAATCTTATAATTAAATTGCATTTTCTTAGTTGGACTCTGTCCTTGAGCAGTTAACTTCACAAGGTTTTGTTTTCATTTCTTCTAATTTAGGAAAGGCAGGAAGACTAGATGCTGGAGTCAGCAGAATGGCCTTCTCTAAGATGAAATAAATCTCTGATAAACTCTTCTTTCTAAAAAGCTAGCCTTATTTTGAAAAATGCTGTGGATGTATTTCAAACTGATTAATTGCTCCCTCCCTTACTAAAGATATAATGAGATTTTGTCTTGGCTTTTCATAGCAAGAGCCTTTGGAGGGTTCTGGAGGTAAAGCCCACAAAGTGAGTCTACTCTGTAAGCCTGGGGGCTCATGGAGGTTCTCACGCTGTAGTATACACATAGCTTCCATCAATTTGTTAATATTGTCCTTTAAGAATGTAACTCTAGTGGCTTCTGATTCAGGTAGCTGATCTCAACTCTTGTGCTCTGAATTGTTGTTTTTCTCCAGATTTCAGGGTGGTGATTCATTCTGTGACTTCAACTCTCAGGTTAGTTCAAGGTAAGTCATTGTTTTTCAGCTTTTAAAGATTTTTCTTGTTATAAGAATAACTTGCAAGACAACTTGCAAGCTCTTTTCATGTCAGAGCTAATGTTTATTTCTTTCTACACTTTTTTCCCTTTATTTTATTATAAAGATGTGGGGTACAAGTCAGGATTAGGTACATAAATAATCTATGTGTAGGTAAAGTTTGAGCCTCCAACCAGTCCTCACTTCCCCTGGTTTACAACATAAAAAGACAATTCTCAAAGGAAGACATGCATGCTCCCAATAGACACATGAAACAGCTCAACCTCCCTAATCATAGAGAAATGCAAATCAAAACCATGTTGAGATGCCTTCTAACTCCAGTAAGAATGGCCATCATTAATAAATCAAAAACTAATCGATGCTGGTGCGGGGTGCGGCAAAAAGGACATGGTTCTACAGTGTTGGTAGAAGTGCAAACTAGTCCAATCTCTATGGAAAACAGTGTGGCGATTTCCAAAGGAACTAGAAATTGACCTTCCATACAATCCAGCAATCCTCCTTCTGGGAATATAACCAGAGGAACACAAACTGTTCTGCAAAAAAGATGTCTGCACATGCATGTTTATTGCCATACTACTCACAATAGCAAAAAAACATGGATCCAACCCTATTGCCCATTAAAAGTAGATTGAATAAAGAAATGTGGTACATATACATGATGGAATATTACACAGTCATAAATAACAAAATCACATCCTTTGCAGCAAATTGGATGAAGTTGAAGACAATCATACTTTCTACATCTTTTATAAATATAAATACAGTTTTGAAATGACTTTGATACTTAACCTAATAAAATACTCATATGAATTGTATTGATGCCTCATTGCTGGATGTGTCTTCAATTAAGGTGCATTCTGAGCACAATCATCTCTTTATAAAATAATAAGCTTTGTCCTATGGCACTAGGCTTATAGAGTCTTCTTACTCTTGTTTTCTCCAATTATTATTGGTTTAAGTTGGTGAGAGAGAAGATAGTCAGAAGCTGGTCAGGCAGACAGAGAAGGAGGGTCTCAAAGAGACTTAATACCTGCTAGAAAGCCCCCTGCCCCACCCCATTATATAATTGTTAGCTAAAAATGAGGTTAGCGTGGTTAAGAACATCCTGCCAACCCGGGACATATTGCTAAAAGAGACGTTTTGCTGCCCAAAAAACAGGTGCAATAGCTTAACTAAATGTCCTAGCTTCACCTTGGCTTATTATAATATCATTATATATATATTATATATATATATATATAATAATGTCATTAACATAGCATTTGCATTGTGGTTTTACCCCTGAGTGGGCTTTTTGTAGTACTCATAGGTGATACTCAAGATAGAGTAACTTTGGTCGAGGACCCTCATGCACAATAAGAATTGGGTCTCAGGAAGTAAAAGATGGATGACATATAGATGAAAGAAATATCCTCAGAAAAGATAAGATAAAACCACAAAAAAACTTCTAGCACCAGATAATCCATTTTAGACCCCCTCTCTTTATCTAGAGAGCTTTGCTGCTTAATAAATTCTTTTTCTCATCCTTTTGGTGTCCACATTCCTTAATCTTCTTGGTCATGGAAAAAGAACCTGAGCTTGCTGGTTTAAGCTGACAGTGGAATTCAACTCTCTTGCAATATTGGGACAATTGGGAAGCTAGAATTCACATAGAGTAATAGAGCCACATACTTGTCTGCATTTCTTATTTTTAAGTATTTTGTTAACAAATTTATGTTTCTAAGTTAAACTTTTATGTGATTCACAAATAACATTTACTGATTATTGTAGTACTTATAATAATATTGCCTTTGAAAAGCATGTTTTCCAGGTATTTAAATTTTATATTTTATTAGTATCTGTTCATATTATGTATACACAAATGTGTATATATGCACGAGGTCCGAGAATTAAGTCTGTGAACTTGCCACTGTGTGCTTATGTTGGTGACACTATACAAAAAAACTCATGAAGGGTTCATAAACCTTTGAATATCAGTATCTCACAGCTGTATTTGTGCCTACTGAGTGTCACTCATTTTTGTTGTTGCATGACTTTGTGTTTCATCACAAGAATGTTGGAGCTTGAATTAGAGCAACAAACAAACATTACATTTCTTGTTAAACTTGGCAAGAGTGGAAGTGAAATCTGAAATCGGGACATGTTAGTCCAAGTTTAGGGTGATGATGTCATAAAGAAAATGACACTGTACAAATGAATTAAATGTTTTTCTAAGGGGAGACAAAGTGTCACTCATGAAGAGAGGTCAGAAGAGCTAGTAATAAACAGAACTCATGACAATATTGCAAAAATAAATAGACTTGTGCATCAAGATCATTGAGTAACTGTGAGAAGCATAGCAGACCAAATAAACTTTGACAGAGAAACAGGAAAATCCTAACTAAAAATTTTAGCATGAGAAATGTGTGTACAAAAAAAGGTCCTGAAGGAGCTCTTGCATTATGACAATGTACTAGCTCACACAGCAGTGTCTATGAGTGAGTTTTTAGCCAGTAAACAAACAACTGTATTGGGACGCCCTCCCTATTCACCTAGTCTGGGCCACAGTGACTTTGCTCTTTATCCAGAAATAACGAAAATATTGAAGGTATGACATTTTGATGACGTTCTGACATCAAGAGTAATAAGAAGACAACTCTAATGGTCATTCCAGAAAAATAGGTTCAAAATTGCTTTGACAGGTGGACAAGGTGCTGGTGTCAGTGCACAACTTCCCAAGGGGAGTACTTTGACCATAGAGATATTCAGCAGCACGTTTTTTAAGATGAGTTCTCCAACTTAATTGTCAGTCTCATGTGTGAGTTTGTGTTTGTATGTGTGTTTGTTCATACTATGTATTTGAAAAACTACTTGATTTTAACTTACTGATATAAAAAATACAAGTATAAAAATAATCCTGAAAAATATGTTTTTCATATTTGTTTATCCATCCATTTTGTTCTTGAAGTTAATTTCTGATTTTTATAACAACATGGTTAGTTGCTATGGCAAATAATTTAACATCACAAATTTCAACAGAAAATTAGAAACTTCTATAACCATTAGTAAAGCCTTTAGTCCTATACACAAAGACCTCAGTTATTAAGTCTGTCAACACTAATATATTCTGTCATCTCAAAAAAGTTATTAATGTTGAATTGACCTCATAAACAATAAAAAAAGGTGAAGAGCACTTATAGAAGGGAAGTGGTGTCTAAATACAAATAGTTCTGAAAATGAGTAATCATATTAAACAATGCTGTCATGCAAATTGTTATGCTAGTACTTTGGATTTAATAATAGATAGCCTTCAAGTGCTTGGAAATAGATGATATGTCATGGAAATTAGTTAATTACAGTGCATTGATTCTAGATAAGACTTCTAAGTGAAAAATATCTCTCAAATAGTCTGTCAAGATGTTATTTTAACTTGACTTTACAAAAATGATTACCTTCCTTGTCATGAACTTCAATATCACCAAAGAGGTAAGAAAGAGTACGAGCATTATTCATTATTTGTGTTCTTTTTCATAAAATAAGGTAAATATTTTTCATATCAGCCTAGAAAGAATTTATCACTTTATTTATTTGAAGCTATTATTTCAGGGTGAAAATTTTAAAAATACAGTCGAGTATATCTTAAACTTAAACAGCAGTATTATTTAAAACATACTTCACATGAGCAATAATTAATTATCAATTGCCCTTCATGTTCCAGGCAGTTCACCAGGCAAAAAAAAAAATAAAAATGAATGATGAATTCATTGAGTTTTGCCAGATACAAGTAATACAAATTCTTCTTAAGTGTACATTAACGACATTTTAGTTATTACATAACTATTTTAAAAACTTCAGCATATTTCAGAAACCAGAAATTGCATGAGTTATAGTCTGACACCACAGTAATGAGAGAGGAGATAGGCAGAAGCTGATTAGGCAGACAGAGAGGGAGGGTCTCAAGGAGACCTAAAATCTGCAGGAATGCCCCCTGCACCACCCCCCTTATATAATTGTTAGCTGAAAAATGTGGTCAATGTCATTCACAGCATCCTTTCAACCCAGGATGTACTGCCAAAAGGGACTTTTGGCTGCTTTAACCCTGGTGCAGTAACTTAACTAAATGTCCTAACTTGACCTTGGCTCATTATAACATCATTTACATAGCATTTGCATTGTGGTTTTTACCCCCCTACCTCCCTACCGTGGGCTTTTCTGTGGCACTTATGGGTAACATTCAAGATGGAGTAACCTTGGTCGAGGACCCACGTGCACAATTAAAATTGGGTCTCAGGAAGTAAAGGGGCAGATGAGATGTAAATGAGAGAAATGCCCCTCAGAAAAGATTAGGTAAAACCACAAACAAACTCCTAGCACTGGTAACCCATTTCGGGCTCCTCTCTTTTCTGGAGAGCTTTGCTGCTTAACAAACTCCTTCTTTCACTCATCCTTTTTGTGTCTGCGTTCCTTAAACTTCTTGGTCTTGGGGACAAGAACCCGAGGTTGCTGGTTTAAGCTGACAGTGGAATTGAAAACTCCTGAATCAATGTAATAATACTAGCTCTTAATAAAAAGCATTTAAAGAATTCCTACCATTGTTCCACCAGCAATAACACTGAAGCCACTAAAAAAATGAATAAAGCGCATACCAAATGTCTAGAGTCAATAAAGAAATAAAAACTACCATAGCAAACAAATTATTAAATGCTAGAATACTGAATGCCATGTGTAACTATTAGTAGGCCAAGTTATTTTCTGTTCTTATGGGTGATCCAGAATGTAAATGCTGTCATCTGAAAAAGGAGAGAAAAAATAAATAAAAACATAAAGGATTAATAACAAATTTCATTCAATATTTGGAAAAAATAGACAAAAAGTAGTGGACAGTCAGTGGGGAATTTTTACAGTATTAAGTAAATTAAAAATTGGTAAAATAATTGAGTTCCTATGACATAATTATCTTACCAAAACCAATACATTTTAGAAAGTCCTTTGATAGCTAATAAAAAATCTGATGGAAACAAAAAAAAAAACCTACAAAAACTGCAAAGTAAATAAAATAAATGTGCTTAAACCTTGTGGGTTTAGGTATATTTCATGTGGTGTGTGTTTGAAGAGACATTTCTCTTATTTTGGGTGAAAACAAATTTTCCTTATGTTTAGGAAGGAGAAGTTTAAAATCCAGTAGCAATATCTCTGTCTTTAAACTAGAAAGGAAATTTATAGAAATATATCTTTTTAAAGCACAAATGCTGTTACTAATGCTTAGGCAAAGACATTTATGGCAATATTTTATAACAGATATACTACAAATATAATAGATAAAAATAGACAAAAATCTATAAATAGTAAACTTTGTTAAAATAATGTCAGTAAACAAAATTTGATTGTTAGTTTTACACAGAAAATAATTTATCATGATAAAATCCTATCCTATACAATAAAAGTAGACATACAGTTTTAATGTTTATTAGCAATGCTTGAGATGATATTTTGTTAGTTATTATTTGTCGCTATTATAGTTATATCCAAAAGCATGAAATTAAAGTATCTGCCAGAAATACCCAGTAAGTTTTAAATGGTAAGGTCAATACATCGTTTAGATGAATCTGATATATAACAGAAACTTTATTTTCTTCTGTCCAATACTCCGGTATTCCAAATAATATTCCCAGTTAAATATCAATCCTGTAACTCAAACTCAGCATATTAACAACAGAAATATCCCACCAAAGCTTATTAAGTGTTTATTGGCATGACAGTCTACAGAGATTGGTTAATATGCAGTATTTTATTTATATTTAGTAATTAAAGACTTCATATCCTACTACCAAATATGTATTTAAACGTTTAAAACTAAATTGATACATACAGACATAAAATCCAGCTAATAATCTATACCTGCAATTCTTCTTTAGGATAAAATGTGTATTTTCCTCGAGATTGCCTATATTAATTAATGTATTTGAACCAATGCTATATTTGGAGGCATGTCATTCTTTGTCAAAATTAAGTTATTTTAAGTTGTTCAACTCTCCTTATATTAAAATCTTTAAAATAAATTCATATAGGTTGAGCTTTCCTAAGCCAAGAATCCAAACTATAAAACGCTCCATAATTTAAAACTTTTCAGACACTGGCATGAAGAAAGAAGTTGAAAATTCATCACCTGATCTTATGTGACCAGTCACAGTCAAAGTTTGTTCACCATTCCTGAGGGTAAGAAAAGATCCTCTTAGCCTTTTTAAATTGTCATATAGCTTTTAAATACATGTTTCAATTCTCCCACACATGCTCAAATTCTCCCAGTCACAAAGGGTAATGAAATGGCCTGTATGCAGGATGTGTGGACTGGACACACTAACAACACGTTTCCCACAGTCCTCCACATGGGACCAAGAACTCAATGCATTACTTTTTTTTTAGACTATTTTCTGCTGTGTGGTGTAAAGATATTGTTGAAAATATCAAAAAGGCCTGCAGATACTTCTATGGGTAACAGTGATAAGAATAAGAGGAGGCACTTATGTTTTCTGATAGCAAAAAAAAAAAAAAAAAAAAAATCCAGCTGTTGAAAAAACTAAACAATAAAATGGATCATAAAGACACTCATGCTGTCAAGTAAGTTTTATGGAATTTACTGTGACATTCTTGTTTAGCATGTTTACTCTATTTCAATTATCCTAGAACTGCATTCTTCTTACATAACACCTAGCAATGTAACTCTTTTTCTGCTTAAGAAATAATAAAACTAGTTAAATAGGCCATGAAATATATACTGTGTTATTAGTGAAAAAAGTAATTTATGTAAGTGCTAAAATACTTAAAGCGACAAGAAAATGACTCGTTTGAATCTTCTCACCTCAAATTTAATGCTAAAAAAGTATTTTATCAAATTGAACATGGCATTGAAATGTAACAATCTATCATCCCTTTATGAGTTAAACAAGTCCATGATTTTGTTCTTAGAAAGCATTCATTTTGTAAATAATAAAAAACATATTTTCTTTAAAGAAAAAACTCCTTGCTTATTTGTAGGATAATAAAAAAAAACAAATAATGTTTTTATCCAAGGTCATTGTCCTGGGGCTCTATTTTTACCCAGAATTGTTTTTCAAGAAAAGAAGATAACTTCAAGTTCAGGTAAATTAATAAGGAAATAGAATTCACAAAGTATTATATTTGTGCCTATCTTTACCAAAAGTTTCTGGAAAAGTAGTGGCAAAAAATAAATGTCAACTATTTCCGGATAATTTAATGAATAATATAGTGACTAAATAGTTTTCTATTGTATGCTGTTATCATAATGTATTTAACTAGTTCCTCATTTATGGATATTTGGTTCTTTGTTACACTAAGTATGCTGCAAAGAAAGTTCTTATATATACACTTATGCACATACATATTAAGTCATTCAAAAGATGTATATTTTAGTAGAATTTCTGCCTCCAATAACATGAAAAATTAAATATTAAAAAATTGCCTAATGGCTCTGCAAAAAATTATGTCACATATATATCTTTTCTTCAAAGCCTAATCAACTGTATATTATAAAATTTTTAACAAGTATTTTAAAAATGATATTTTTAACTTGTATTTTCTTAAGTATGAGTTAGGTTGAAAAATTATATATTATATATACTATATGTATTTATAGTGTTTGTGTTACTTTCACTGTATTGTCTATATTTTTACTTTGTTCAGTATTTATTGAGTTGTGGAATTTTTTGTGAGGAACTGTTTTTGACTTGTAAAATGTACCTTCACATGTCTAAATACTTTTCCCTAGACATTTATTTGTACACTTTTATATCATAGTTTTCTACTTTAAAAATTTATTTATTCACCCACTGTGCCCCTCTATAATGTTTAAAATTAAAAACATATTGGACATTAAATTATTGGTGAGTATTTAGAATATTAAGAAATATTTAATGAGTTAGAATACTAAAAACAAATAGAAAATAATAAATATGAAATAAAATTTGATATTTTATTTATTATTATTTATAAAATAATAAACATGAAATAAAATTAATATTTAAAACCGAATAGATATAACAAATCAAACAATGAGATTTAATGTTAAATTTATATGTATGTAAATGTGTGCAGAATATCCATAGCAGTTTTTTTATATTAACCCCAAACTGGAAATAGCACCAATGTTCTTTAATAGGTAAACAGATTGTGGTGTAACTATATTGTATAATGATACTCATAAATATAAATAAATTACTAACATAATAAAGAATATGTATATCATAGAACATCCATCTAATCAGAAGAAACCAGACACAAAAAATACATTTCAAATTATTACAAACAAAATATTATTCCCATAAGTTTGCTAAAGTACAATCATAGAATTTCAATATTAAATATTTTATGCTACCAGAAGCTTCCTTGTTTAATTTGTTAAATTTTTATTTGGGTTTTGAATATTGTTTTCAAACTTTTTTCTATAATTCCAATTTTATACGTCGTCAGTACTTCATTCATTTAATATTTTATCTAATGATATCCAATTCTTTATGAAAAGTGCAATGAAAATTTAGAAGATATATTGTCAGAAGTTTAATAGTACTGCAACACATTTCAGTGGATATATAAAATTGTTACTCAAAGCTTAAACTATTTTGAAACTCTGACAAATAACAAGAAGCAAAAATATTGCATATTGGAATGTGATAGTCATTTTTTCTGTTTGCTATTAAATGCTGCTTCATCCAAAAATATTGTAGTTTAAATGTTTAACAGGTTGACATGTTGTGTACATGCTTGTAAATTTTGACAGCTATGGCCTCTATTTGACAGACATTACAATTTGTTTAAATGTAATTATAGTTTGTGTATGCTTCGCTTTCCATTCCAAACATATTTCTGCTCTATAGGCTTCATAATTGAGTAAGAATATTGCTTTTGATCACAATGTTGTATTATACAAAAATTTGACATTTATATTATAATAGCAAAAAAAATGTATCTTTAAGTTAGCAACAATAGATATGCCCTCTGCAATCTTACACAACTTTTTTCCTACATATTGTTGTCGCGATTTCCCTACTTTAATGGGTGGTCATGGAGCATCTTGGCAACATCCATTTACGAGATGACAATTCTGGCATCTCCAAATTTTGGTCTCTTGGCTCTTACATTCTGATTTATTTTTCATTTCTTTTCAGTATAGTGGGTCAAGTTTTGATCTTCTGTGATAGAATCCTTGAACATCTTAATGTATTTTTCTATTTGCTCTGCAAGAGCTCTGTGTATGAGATTAAATCATAGGATCCTATTTGGCATAATAGTTTGCTAAATTATTTTCCCTAACTGTTATAACCTCTTCTACTGTAGTATTGTAGGTTTGTAAGAGCAATTTTGAGGAGTATTCATTTAACTGATTTAACTTCTGGTAGGTAATTCACTCCAAAAAATATGCAATAATTTTGATGGTATTGTCTGTTTTCATTTTTAATGTAAGTTTCATTAATAAACTCTTGTAAGGCAGAATTTTTTTGAAGTGTCCCAAAGATTTGTCCTAGACATAGACCCTTCTAAAGCTACACAAACATAATTATGAGGTTCTCCTTTAACAGGTAAGGGTAATGACAGGATTAAACATTTTATATCAATGGATGACAATATGAAAAGGAAAAAGTAACATATTTTTAAATTATTTAATTGCCTGGTTTAAAACTGGTGTGTGTGCTTTTATTTGACAATAGAGTAGTGTTCTGCTTATGTTAACTTTAGAATTAAAGGAAATCCTAGTATGAATTCTGAAGATAGTTTAATTAATTTTAAGGAGACTTTGTGCAATGTGACTTTTGATTTCTTGAAGAAAAAAAAAGCCTGAAAGGGGGAGTTGTTTATTCAGGAGATCAAAGAAGGAGCAAAGGGAATAGAAAAGGCATAATTAGCAGGTGAAAGTGGAGCTGGGTAGAGAGAGGTATATGCAAAAGATAGCATGCTTTAGACTAGGCATGTCCAACCCCATGGCCCACGGACCAAGCACAGTCAGACAGCTAGCAAGGTAACCCCACAAAATCTTCCACATCATGTGTTTTTTTAGTATTTATTCTCTTTTTGACCTCATGCATAGTTCCATTTTTGAAGTTCACAATCACACCTTATTCCTGACATTGCTTTCTGGCAGCCCATACATTTGTGACCAGCTGTTTTTAATTATGAAGCATATGAAGTCCAAAATTCAGACATTTCTGCTGATCACCTTGAGAATTCACTAAGAATTGTGACCACTTCTATCAAACTAGGTATGGATAGATTAGTTTTACAAAAACATGGTCAAATTTCCCACTAGTTTTATAATGTTCCCATTTTTCTAAACTTTATGATACAAAATATAAAAAATAAAAGTCTTATTAAAAGATTTCTAGTGGGATTGGCAGCTGAGGGAAACTGCTAGGAGAAGGAGGGGAATACCTCATCAACGGGTACCTGCATGGTCAATGTTTCTATACCTAACCCTGAATTGTACCCCACATCTTTATAATAAAAAAATTTTTTAAAGATTTCTTTTATATATAAGTTTATATAAGTATATAAATTAACTAAATCATTTATGTGCAGTCCAAGACAATTCTTCTTTACTTGATGTTGCCCAAGGAAACTAAAATGTTGGACATCCCTCTTTAGACACACATCTTTGAGAAGCTCACACATCTTTGAGAGACATTACTTTGGAGGAAGCATTTTGTTTTACATCTTCACCATTTCAATTTTAATAGTGAGTTATTAATGTTTGAACATCTTTTAACTAAATTTCTAAGTCCTCCTCCAAATGTATGAATTTATTGATTCTGACATACACATAGTTTTCATATTGGCCAATGTCAGCATGTTTTATCTAGGGTATTTTCCAAATAAGTTTAGGAATATGGTGAGACTTCATATAAGGCATGTTTAAGATTTTTCAAAAGGAGGTAGCAGTTTAAAAAAAAAAACTCATTGCAACTAGAAAATAGGCAACAAAATGCCTCATAGTCAAAAGTGTGTGTTTATAAATAGTGTCTTGGGAGCCCTGCCCACTTGGGTAGTAAGAGGGTCTAGCATCAGTAGGTAGACCACCCTTAATTCCCCAACTTTAAGAAAACAATGTGATCTTATTTAATACATTAACTAGTTAGGAAGTGCTTCATGAAGTTTCAAAGCAAAGTTGCGTCCATTTGTTTTCACTGTTTTTCAGTCTGATAGAAATTCAACCAGTAGCCTTTAGACCAACATAGATAGGACAGGAAGTTTGCTGGCTTGTATCTCTATTTATATCTATGGAAACCCCTTTTTAAGAATTCAGCAGACACAAGAACACCTAAAATAAAACAATCATTTCTTCAAATAAGACATTGTACAACAGATCGAGCAACAACAACAAAAAGAGCAATAGAAAAATAAAATCTAATGCAATAAAAGCCCAAGATGTTTACTAATGGTGCACTAACCTTTCGTAATTCTTCCTTTAAAGAATGCAAAGATATATTTTACTTTACAATACTTGGCAGCTGTTACAGAGGTGATTTCCAACCTACCATTCTAGTTTAATTTGTTTTTTTTAACTATTAAATTTTTCATTTTAAAGATGTGGGGTATATTTCAGAGTTAGTCATACAAATGTTCATTATGCAGGTAGTCTTGTTGATGAGGCGTGCCATCCCACGCCTCCCTCCGGCAGTTCCCTTCAACTGCCAATCCCACCCCACTCCCGCCAGCAGTTCCCACTACTGCCAGTCCCTTTCTTATAGTATTATGATAATTGTTCAAGGTCTACTCATGAGTGAGAACATATAAATCACTGAGTATCCATCTTCTATGTTATTTCTATTCTTATTTTGGCATTCCCTTCACTATTACCCTCTGGTATTCATCAGAGTTGCAAGACATTGTCATGGTCATAGATGACCCCAATTCTGCTGTTCCATAAGAAACTCACTCCATCAATTAATCAATAAAATTGTTGTTGAGACCCTTTTGGTTATACTGCTTGTTTTCTATAATTATTGGTTGTAATTTCAAATCTGTAAAAGTGATTTAAATCTTTTATTTCTCACAATTTAGTCTAAATTTGAATTTATTTGCAGTTTGCATGTTATTCTAATGGTTGAGAATCATGGCTGTCTCCCTATTTTTATTAGAATATTTTATTTTTTACTTTTTGTGTCATGTTTTTGCTAGTTTCTGAGAGAAAAATTGGGGGGAAAAGAATATTTACTGCACTGTCTTAATGGAAAAATTTTCTATTTCCTTACTTACTGACTGCAAGAAATAAAAATTGTTCTTTGCCCAAGTTGTAGTTTGAAACCATGGTCCATTGCCTTAGTTTATTCTAGCCGAAAGGAACACAAAATATTTTTATCATAGTGTTATTTTTTTCTTGCTTAGTGTATGAAATATCATTTCCTCCAAAGTACTTAGCATACATATGATACTTTTAGAGATATAAAGAAAACATTTAATACAATATCTACTTTTATTGTCCTTTGAGACATTCCACAATGTACTTTTATGAGGGATATTAATGCTTTCTTATACTACAAACATGTTTAAAGAGCATTATCAGGAAGCTTTGGTCATGGCACAAATTGTGTTATTTCACAGAAAAGTCTATTGTAAATGTTGAGTATAAAGCTAGATATGAGTAAAAAGATTAAAAATGTATCTCAACAAATTACTAAAGGGAATAAAAATGTATTGCGTGTTCTTTAAGACACTTAGAATAACATACATTTTGTGAAATGCAGTAGAGCACATAAAATGCCAGGCGGTTTGTATTATGAATAACTTGACATTAACTGGACATGTAAATTTAAGTGATAGATAACATCCAAAAAGTATTTAATGGAGAAGACCAACTAGAGGATAGTTTAGGAAATCACATTTATATATAAAATTGTAATCCTCACTGCAAAACAATTAGTGATAGTTTTATTATTTTATTTTTATTGCTATAAAGATAAATGATTTACCTCACTGAGAAGAATCTTGATATGTTCTTATGAAGATGTAATACAATTCATTACAAAACAACAGAAAAACCCTGTTATAAGGGCAATATATGAACTGGTTGAGGAAATATGATCGCAATAAATCATACAGTTATAGAATATAATTATACATATTGCAGAATAATATGCAAGATGAAATCAAAGAAGTATTCAAAAAAGAATGTTATGGACAAAGGAAAGTATTTAATATTAGAACTAACAGAATGCTGAATGATTCTGAAGGATGTGGCAAAATATCAATCAGAATATACACCTCTCTCCTTAGAACATAATTAAAGACAGTGGCACATAATGAAACCCATAATAGTTGTAGTTTAGTACAACTAAGATAATATTTGATTAATGGAACACACTTTAATTCAAATATTAAATAACAATATACAAAGCAAAAAAAATCCAAAAAACTAAGATCAGATGGAAAATGGAAAATAAGCATAGAATAGAAGATGTTGAAGCTACAATTTCTTTTAAGGAACAAATTCAATAGAACTCATGTCTATATCCTAATTTCTCTATTCTGTATAGGTACATGCTTATAAAATGTCAAAGTTCATTAATATATTTTATTTACAGTTTTGACACAAAATATAAATAAGTTGGATTAATTTGAACTAAATTTATATATTATCAGAAAATAGGAACAATAATACACAGGGAGATACTGAAAAGTAATATATCACATTATAGAGGTGAAAGGATTTCAAACTTACTAAATCATTGCCATACCCTAAATTAAAATGAGAAAAAAATGAAATCTATGCTCTATTTCGTAGCTTAGTAAAAAATTTCATCTTCTACTATCAAAAGAATAGGTTTAGTAAGTTGTAAACACAGATTCAGAAAATATCAAATTATACATACTTAATCATCCTGCTTAGTTTTAAAACTATATTAATCCTAATTTGGTTATTGATTGTATTCAGGTTGTGAAAGAGATAAATCAGTTTTGTTTGAGAAAATGCTTAATTAAAAACAAGTTTCATTTCTAACAAGTGCAATTAAAAATCTCTGAAAAATAATTTGTAACTATTATAGGGCATTGTTACTAAACCTCTCTATTCCAGTGTCTTCCTCAATCAAATGTGAATGTTAATTAAAGCTACTTTATAAAGTTTTCATGTGGGTAATTCACAGAGAATTGTGCCTACAACATACTAAGCACTTATGTGTTTATAAAATAGTATATAAAATAAAAAAAAATTCTAGCTTTCTTAAAATATGTTTACCTATTGCCTTTGCTCTTTTTTTGATGATCAAACTGTTAAAATAACCACATTAATTATAACAAAAGTAACATACATGCTTTGTATTATTCATGTATTTATACCATTATGATATTTATATAACTTCCTTAAGGTGAAAATGTATGACCTTAAATTTCTACTTAGTTATTCCCAATTAACTAAAATAACATTAGAAAACGTGACTCCCTAAGGTAAAACTTTAGTTATAATTTAAGGTAGATATTCTTGTATCTTAAAGAGTAAATTCCTACAATGTTCCTGTCTCTGTAACAAGTGTGAGAATCTTCAACAACTTAAAACATTTGTATGACTTGTTTTCACACATTTTTGTCAAAACCTCCTTTGTTTAGAACAAAGAGGGAAGATGAATGACAATAAAGGGACTAACATTATCTTTACTGTCCCTGACTCATGTATTTGGCTGGGCACTTGCTATGTGTCGCGTCTTAAACTTTTTTTTAATCTTCCACTTCTGACACAATTCTGGTCAAATTATTGTTACTTAATACATACTGATTAACTCTTCATGCCACTTATATTTCCAGAAAAACAATATTCCAAATCAGAGAAAGGAAATTAAGAACTGAGAAATACAGTTATAATCCCATACAAACATCCATTTGAGAGGCTGAAAAAGAGATTTGAGCTTATGAGATGGAAATGAGAATGAGTCAGATACATGGTTTAAATACTAATAATTTATTTCTACGGTTATATTTCCACAGCAAAAAGAGGATGGTGCAAGTAAAGTAGGGTAGAAAGAAAGAGAGCTTGATTAAAACCTGAAAAGAGGAGATGTAAAGGAGACTAGAACTAAAAAAAAGGTGGGGGGTTAGAGGGGATGGATGCCTTGAAGTTTTGGACCAGAATATCATGGCAAAAGTTTTTTTTGTATGTATTCTAATTTTCAGACCATTTTATTAAAGATATGATTGTCTTATTAAATGCTGTACATATTTAATATATACATAAACCCGGGCATAAACATACATCCATGGAAACCATCACCATCATCAAGGTCATACTCATCATTATCGCCAAAATTCCCTTTTGCCTCCTTTATTATTATCATTATCATTTTTTTGTGTGCAAGAAGAACACATAAGACATACTCTCTTAGGAAATTTTTTATACAGAATACAGTATTATTAGCTATAGGCACTATGCTATACATTAGATCCACAGAACATGCAGAGCCGAAAATTTTGTACCTTTGAACTGACCTCCTAACCACGCCCCCACCATCCCTGACCCCAATTCCTGGAAATCATCGTTCTACTCTCTGCTTCTTTGAGCTTGAGTATTTTAGATTCCAAATATAAGTGATATCACATAGTGAAACATCATATAGTAACTTAATCTGTTTTTTGCTGCTTTAACAGAATGTCTGAGATCAAGTAATATATTCAAAACATATTTATTACTTACAGTTCTGGAGGTTGTGAAGTCCAAGGTCAAAAGGCTCACACCTGGTGAAAGCCTTCTTGCTGCATCATTGCACTGCAAAATGGAAGGGGGAGAGAGAGAGAGAAAGAGAGAGCACACTAGGGAAAGGGACCAAACTCATTCTTTTATAAGGAAACCACTCCTATGATAATTAATCTATTCTCAGGTTAATGGCATAATCCATTCATGAGAGCAGAGCCCTCATTACTTAATTACCTTTCAAAAGGCTCCACATCTCAGCATTGTTGTGTGATTAATTAAGTTTCCAACAAATAAACTTTGGGAAAAGTATTCAAACTGGTACAAGCACATGGTATTTGTCTTCTTGTGTGTCTGGCTTTTTTAAATTAGCATCATGCCCTCCAAGATAATTAATGTTATTCCAAATGGCAAGATTTACTTATTTAAAAGGCTAAATAGTATTTTATTGTATGTACGAGTCACATTTTCTTTATCCATTCATCTGTTCATAGACATTCAGGTTGTTTCCATATCTTAGCTACTGTGAATAACACTGCAATGAACATGGGACTCCAGATATCTCTGCAACATATTGATTTCATGTCATTTAAATATAAACCCAGAAGTGAAATTGCTGGATCATACAGTAGTTGTATATCTAATTATTTTTTTTAATTTGCTTATGTGTGTGTGTGTGGAACATCCATATCTATTTTCTGTATTTGCAGTTTATCCAAAAGCATACAATCATTCCCCTTTCTTCACATCTTTATGAACATTTATCTTTTTCTTTCTTAGTAATAGCCATCCTAATGGTTGTAAGTTGCTATTTTATAGTGGTTTTGATTTGCTTTTACCTGATGATTAGGGATGTTGAACATTTTTCCATTTATCCTTTGTCCATATGTATGACTTCTTTGGAAAAAGATCTAAAGTCTTTTCAACCATTTTAAAACCTGGTTATCCTTTCTTTTTCTTTTACTTGTTTCTTTATTTTTGCTATTGAATTGTAAGAGTTCCTTGTGTATTTTGGATACTAATTATAAAACATATGGTTCTCATTTTTTTCCCATTCCATAGGTTGCTTTCTCACCATGTTGATTCTTTCTTTTGCTGTAGAGATGTTTCTTACTTTGATATAAACTCACTTGTTTGTTTTTGCTTTTGTTGTCTGTACTTTTAGTGTCATATCCCCCCCTAAAAATAACTGGTAAGACCAATGTCAAGAAGTTTTATCCATGTTTTCTTCTAGGAGTTTTATGATTTCAGGTTTTACATTTTAGTCCTTAACCATTTTGAGAATTTGAGTTTAAATTGTGAGATAAGGGCCCTGTTTTATTCTTCTGCATGTAAACCAAAACTTGGGTTGAAGAGATAAAAAGTAAGTATTGAAGATCATCAGCATCAATAGAGACAACTGGAAAACAAAAGGTCATACACTAGGAGAAAAAAAGTTTAAGTAAAAGATTTTCAGAAAACCAGGCAAAGGGCCTGGTCAATGAGAATGAGTTCTAATGAATGGAGTCCAAATGGCAAGTAATAGCAAGAGGATAAGGCCTTTGCAGGCAAATCTATTCATTGCCTTAAGAAAGGAGGTTTATATACTGTGATGGTAAATTATAACAAGACTGCAACCTTATGGTGAGACCCTAATATTTTAATAACTGGGATGGTTTAAATTATCAAACAATACTATTAAATAATATCCCAGCTGAGCATGGTAGCTCATGCCTGTAATCCTAGCACTTTGGGAGGCAGTGGTGAGAATATTGCCTGAGTGGGATTTTGAGAACAATCTGGACAAGTTGACAAGACCTCATCTCTATAACAAATTAAAACATTAGCCAGGCATGCTGGCACATACTTGTACTTACAGCTACTTGGAAGACTGAGGTGGAAGGCTGAGCTAGCAGTGATTGTGCTACTATACTTCAGCCTGGGAAATAGAGTGAGACTCTGACTCAAAATGATATTAATAATAATAGTCATTATTATTAATAATGGTAATCATTTTTGTTAGTAACATAACTATAAAAGCATGAAAACAGTAGATATAAATGCATAAAACACTATTTAGGATGTCAGAGCTTATTTTAGCAGCTTAATTTATTTATAGCAAAAGTTTATATGGTTAGAGAAATTGTACAACTGCATAGTTTGTGTTGCATACTCAATTATTTTTAGTGTCTTCAGAAAAATATTTTAATGTTTAAAGACGGGATAGCTAAAGGTTGGTTAGAAAAAATAACTTTAGGATGATAAAGCAGAGACAAAGTAAAATTAGATTACCTGACACAATTAGGAAGATATATTGTTATGCAATAATCTTGTGTTATAAAAATGTCTAATTAAAGAGTTTAAGATCAATATTGTACCAAATGTGTCCAGGTATATGTTCCAACATTTCCAATTAAATACCTCAGTTAAGTTTTCAATTTAAAACAGCAGTTACCTTAAAAATGTATTATTAATTTTAACATTAAAAATAGTATATTGATTTTTAACAAAAAGTTACATAATTAATCTCAACTAATTGCAATTCATGACATCAAATAGACCATCTCAATTTTACCAGCAATTCTGAGGGTTATTTTACTATATCATAGTGTAATTTTATATTATCTCAGTCCCTTTATATATTCTCATAAATGACTTACATGGTGAATTTACAATGTCAAAATATTAAAACTGATGTGTTTTTAAAACATTTTTAATAATTTCATACTAAAATCATTTTTTAATATTATAAATTACCACAGACTTCTTTTCACAAATACCAGAAGGTCATTACAGATCATATTTGTTTATCGATTCTTCTTTTTTCTGTTCATAATTAAAAAGGGTTTGTTTTTGTTATACTTTTTGCTCAGGCCAAATATATACACCATACATAAACATTTTTCTACTCAAATTTCCTAAATCACCAATTACAGAAGAAAATATAATAAAATAATTATTAATTTATTAGCAAACACAATAGAGTTTAAAATGGTATTTTTCATTTACTATTCTGTGTCTATTAGACAGAGAGAACTATTAATTCTGAACCCTGAATTACAAACATTTACATTAAAATAAAAAACTCACATATGTAAACAAAATACTACAATAAAGCATTACATACATACAAGAGATCTTCAATAAGGTTAATTGTTCATTTCTATTTAAAAATTATGAATGCAAAAAGATGATGTGATATAATCAAATAGTTTAACCAATAGGACTGTTGACAAGAATTCTATATCCAGAAAACATATTCTTCAAAAATTTGGAAAAATTCAAGACATTCCTAGTTCAATAATAACTGATAGAATTTGGCCCTAGCAAACCTACCCTTCAAGAAATATTAAAGAAATTCTAATAGGCAGAAATAAAAGAACATTAGATAATAACTTCAATTCATTTGAATAAATAAAAAGGCACAGACAAAGGAAACAAATAATTAAATATAAAAGGCAGTGAATGTATATTTCTGTTAGTAGCACTTTTTCTCTGCTATCTGATCTGAAAGATCATTTTATAAAGCAATAATTAAAAATCTCTCTGTATTTTTCCACTCAATTTTGGTGTGAACTTAAAAAAGTCTCCAAAACATTAACAACTATTTAAAAAAATAAAGATAGGAGAGAGAAGCAAGGTCGTAGAGGAGTTTCTTGCACAAATGAATCAAAATGGAGAGATTGTCTCAGCACTCAGAGATAAATGAGACCTGCAGCCTATCCCACAGCTTACTAAAGAAGCAACACAAGGCATACTGTGCAAAGATGAGAAAAATGGATCAGTCTGGGTTGGAACTAGGCAGACTTACCTAAATCACTGTACAAACCATGAGCAGCCTCTGGACACAGCAGGGGAAGTGAATGAGGAAAATTCAGGAATCCTGTGCTCCTGCCATGAATTTTAAAGCCCACCCCCTTAAGGCTCACATGATTCAATTCCTCATAGGAACTTCCTTAGACACAGCCATGCTCTTCCAAAACCCACATGGTACAGTCCTTGCAAAAAAAAAAAAAAAAATACAAAGAAAAAAAACACCCTGTGTGACTTCAGTCACCATCTCCCAGGAGCATAACCTTTGTGGGCAGCTGCATTCTGGCTGATCTTGGAGGAAAAGCTTTCATTTGCCCCAAAGGCAAATTCTACCTGAGCTGTGCTTCTGTCTGGGGAAGAGTGCTGTGAGAAGACCTGAGGCCAGCAGCATATATATGCTTGAACCACAGACTGCATGATGCTCAGGTGGGGAAGCTAGACGGGACTTGTTGCTCCAGTAACCCCACACTTCCCGTGTAAACTCTTTTGTGCAGCCTCTGCATAATGCAGCAGCATTACCTCAGTGGCTGGGGACTCTTTCCCAATGACCACTGGAGTAGCCAACTGTGCACAAAAGTGGGAGCTAGAATACTTCCCCCCCTACATTTGTTAAAGGCTCAAAATAAACAGGGAACTTTAGTAGTTCCCACAGTCCTGCCCACTACCTAGATTGGCTGTGTACTTCCTTGAGGCAACTGGTACAGCCCATTATATCTGATATAATACCTCAGCTCTTGGGAAGGTATAATTCCAGAGCTAACACTAATATCCAAGCCATTCTGGCTACTCAGGATGCCTTGAGCCTGTACATGTACCTAGCATAGCACCATCACAGCTGGCCATTGAAAAACTCATCACACCAAGGCTATATAAACCAAGGAAACTCTACAGAGCCTACACCATCTTCCTGCCAACCTCATTAAAGCAGGTGCTTGCACTTGCTGCTCTGAAATCAGAGGACAAGTTAGCACAATTAGCTCTACCTAGCATCATTCCACCTCAGGAAATGAAAACAAATCTCACATCAGTGCACATCTTGTAGACTAGTCCATAGCCTGAGGTACTAAAGAGCTTCACCAGAAGGTCCTCCAGAGACAGCAGTGACCAATTCTCAGAACTCAACTACTGCAGCTTCACACCACCAGATACCTTGCAGGTGCCACCACTCCCAGCACTAATTTTGAAAGTCCATAGAATAGCTAGAGCAGAAAGACCAGTAGGATTCACAGACATCAGGCAGTTACAGATTACCAATCTCAGGAGAAAGGAGAGTGTAACACATCAGAGGACTTCCCCAAGGGACATATAAATAGATAAAATAGAAAGAGAGCACAGTGTTCTCTGTCACAGATCTCCCAGCACAAATGAAGTCATTAAAGACACAGACACAGTGCTGAACTTGGTGGGGAAAGGTAGTGGTTCTACCCATGAGCAGCCCAGATTCCCATGAAGGGTTGTGGAGAAGGGGACTTCTCTACCACCATGCCTACCACTGAAGACAATCTCAGTACAACTGTACCTGCTAACACCCTTTCAACAGTATTCTGGGATAACAGTTAACCCATGGGAGGATATCTTTTGGATTCAGGCCAACAAAAGGAGTTCTCTCCTTACAAGGAATTTCAAGGTTCCTACAGATGAACAGAGGTGTATGCCTAATCTGAAAGTTCAGAACAGGACAGGGGTGCAATGGAAAAGTGAACTGCTTTCCTGCAACCTAGTGATGTAGTGGAGTGAAGACTGCAGTGCACTTCACTGGGAGCTCTCCCAACTGCCTTCATCAGAGCTGAAACTTTAACTCACTATAGGAGGATTGCATATAACCACATGCTTCATCTGCGTCCAGCTATGGCCCCAAAAGTAAATGCAGCAAAAAGATAAATAAACCAGTGGGACTTAATTAAACTAAATAGTTTCTGCACAGAAAAATAGTCACAGAATAAATAGGCAGCATACAGAACGAGAGAAGATACTTGCAACCTATACATCTAACAATGGACTAATATCCAGAATCTACAAAGAACTAAAACAAAGCAAGAAAAATGCAAATAATCCCATTAAAAAGTGGGCAAATGATGAGAATAAACTTCTCTCAAAGGAAATATACAAATGGCCAGCAAACACATGGAAAAAAATGTTCAGTATCACTCTTGTTGGGAAAATGCAAATTAAAACCACAGTATGATACCACCTTACACCAGTGAGAATGGCAGTCATTTTTTAAAAAATAACAGATACATGGTTAAAAGTGAATACTTACACACTATTAGTGCGAGTGCAAATTAGTAAAACCTCTATGGAGATTTCTCAAAGTACTAAAATTAGATCTACTATTTGATTCAGCATTCCCATTACTGGTCTCTACACAAAGGAACCAAGATTGTTATACACAAAAGACATCTGAGCCGGGCTCGGTGGCTCAGCCTGTAATCCCGCGCCTTTAGGAGGCTGAGGTGAGTGAATTGTCTGAGCCCGCGGGTTCGAGACCCACCTGGGCAGGCGAGATCTCATCTCTACAATAAATCAAAAAATCAGCTGGGCGTGGTAGCACGCGCCTGTAATTCTGGCTACTCGGAAGGCTGAGGCTGAAGGATCGCTGGAGCCCAGCAAGTCGAGGCTGCAGTGGCTGGGAGCGGCCACTGCACTCCAGTCTGGGCGACAGAGTGAGACTCCAACTCAAAAAGAAAAACAAAAAACAACAAAAAAATCTGAACTTGTATGTTTATCACAGCACAATTCATGATTGAAAAGATGTGAAATAAAGCTAAATGCCCATCAACTGATCAGTGGATGAAAAAATGTTATATACATATGTTATATGTATACATATGAATACTATTCAACCATTAAAAAGAATGAAATAGGCCGGGCTCGGTGGCTCAGCCTGTAATCCCGCACTTTGGGAGGTGGAGGTGAGTGGATTGCCTGAGCCCGCGGGCTCGAGATCCGCCTGGGCAACTTGGCGAGAGAGACCTCATCTCTACAATAAATCAAAAAATTAGCCGGGTGTGGTAGCATGCGCCTGTAGTTCCAGCCACTTGGAAGGCTGAGGCGAAAGGATAGCTGGAGCCCAGCAGGTTGAGGCTGCGGTGGTCGGGAGCGGCCACTGCACTCCAGTCTGGGTGACTGAGTGAGACTCCAACTCACAAAAAGAAAAAAAAAAGAATGAAATAATGTCTTTTACAGCAATTTGGATGGAATTTTAGAACATCATCATAAGTGAAATAATTCAGGAATGGAAAACCAAACACCAAATGTTGTCACTTATAAGTGAGAGCTAAACTAAGGATTTTTTTTTTTTCTGTATTGGACTCTCACTCTTGTCACCCAGGCTGGAGTGCAGTGGCACACTCACAGCCACTGCAACCTCAGCCTGCTGGGATTAGGCAATCCTTCTGCCTCAGTCTTCCAAGTAGCTGGAACTACAGATGAACCCCACCTCGCCTGACTAGTGTTTTTGTGATTTATTGTAGAGACGAGGTCCACCAAGTTGCCCAGGCTAGTCTTCAACCCGCAAGCTCAGGCAATCCTCTTGCCTTGGCCTCCCAAAATGCTGGGATTACAGAGTGAGCCACCGCATCCGGACTAAACTAAGGATTTTTGAAGGCATAATGGCATAATGAACACTGGAAACTTGGAAGATAGGAGAGATTAAAAAACACCTGTCATGTGCAATGTACACAGTTGGAGACGGTGGATACACCTAAAGCCCAGACTTCTTTGCCACTATACAAATGTAACCAAAAACTATTTTGTACCGCTAAAGCTATAGAAATTTTTTAAAGATTAAAAACAAAATTAAAAAGAAAACTAACTAAAATAATAATTTTACATTAGTATCCATGGAACTACAAAGTATAAGGATTACAATTCATATAATGACACAAAAGAGGGAGAAAGAATGAAGTTATTTAACATTTTTAAATCATTAAAATTTCAATTAAGTTGATATCAATTCAAACTAGATTACTGTAAATTAAGAAGTTACTTGTAATCTCAAGAAATTAAAATGTAATCTACAAATGTTAGTAATGGAGAAATCAAGGGAAAAAAATCAAAGATTAAAAATGATGGCTGGATGTGTGAAAAACAAATTATATAACCATATGCTGTATATCAGAAACACAGTTTAGATTTTTTATAAGTTTTTAAAAAATTTTTTATTTTAAAGATGTGGGGTACAATTCAGGGTTAGATATACAAATGTTCATCATGCAGGTACCCTTGTTGGTGAGGTGTTAAAAATGATAAAGCTTAAATATAAAAAGATAGAAAAAGCTATATCGTGTTAATATCAATTAAAAGAGAGTGAAAGTGGCTATCATATTAGAGAAAATAGACATTAAGAAAAAAATTGTTAGTAAAAACAAATAAGAATTTTTTATAAAAATAAAAGAATACAGGGTCCATTCATCAAGAAGCTATAGCAATTATAAACCTAACACTTAACAACAGAGGCCAAAAGTACATGAAGCAAAACTGACAGAAATAGAATAAGAAACAGTAATTTAACAATAATACTTGTGAGCGTCTATCCTGATTTCTATAATACATGGGGTAATAAAGAGAAAGCCAGCAAGAACATAGAAGCCTTAAATAATACTGTAAGTTATAGACTATAGACCTAAAGACATATAGACCATTTCACAGAACAGACATATATAGAACAGCAACAGAATACACATTTTTAAATGCACACCAAATATTTTCCAGATAGACCATATACTAGACTTACAAAACAAGCCTCATTAAATTTAAAAGGATTGAAATCAAACAAAGTCTGTTATTCACCCACAATAGAATAAAATTGGAAATAAAAAACAAAATACATTAGAAAATTCATAAATATGTGAAAATTAACACACATTTTAAAATAAATTATGGGTGCCAAAAATCAAAAGAGAAACTGGAAAAGGTTTTGATGCAAATGAAAATAAAAGCAAAACATATAAGAAGAGCACACCAAACCCAGAGCAAACAAAGGAAGAAAACAATAAACATTTGAGTGAAAATAAGTAAAATGTATAATAGAAAAACTATAGAGAAAATCAACAAAAAAGTAGAAGTTGGTTATTTTAAAGAATTATCAAAATTAAGATTTTTCTACTATTCTGAATATGGAAAAAAAAAGAGAAGACTCAAATCACTGAAATTAGAAATAAATAAAAAATTACTATAAATCTCACAGAAACTGAAAGGTAATAAGGAAATTATATTAATAAATATATACCAAAAAAATTAGATGAAATGTAAAAAATTATGAAAATAATATGTTACAGAAAGTAACTCAAGATGAAAGATTTCATCTGAATAGAACTAAAAAGAATGAAGAGGTAGGATTTATGTTTTAGTCCATGTTCTCTTGTTATAACAGAATACCTAACATTGAGTAAATTATAAAGAATAAAGATTTATTTTGGTCATGGTTCTAGAGTCTGAAAAATTCTAGATAGGATGGCTGCATCTGGAAAAGGCTTCATGCTGTTTCATAATGGGGAGGATGTCATCACATGACAAGAGCATGTGTGAGAGCAGGGAGCGGGCATGTGCAGACAACACAAAGCACTGGTATGATCTTGTTTCATAACAACCCACTCTTGCAGTAACTAATTTAATTCCTTTAGAGCAAGGACTCACTTAAGTCCTATGAAATAGGATTAATTACTTCATGAAAGTGAATGTTTCATGACCCAAAACACTTTTAAAGGTTCCATTAGCTCTAAACACAACACTGTTACACTGGGGACCAAGACACAAGATGAGTTTTGGTGGAAACAAATCATATTCAAACCACAGCAACCAGTAATATTAAAACTTCAAACAAAAGAAAGCTCAGTCCAAGATGGACACACTACAGAATTTTACCAAATATTTAAAGAGAATTAATAACAATCTTTCACAAGTTCTTTCAAATAATAAAAGAGGAGGGATCATGTATCCACTCATTTAGTATTACCCTGATACTGAAAGCAGAAAAACACATCAAAAGGCAGAAAAATCACAAACCAATGCCCTGTAATAATATAAACAAAAATACTAAGCAACCCAGCAATGTTTAAAAAGCATTAGCTGGGCTCGGTGGCTCAGCCTGTAATCCCAGCGCTTTGGGAGGCTGAGGTGAGTGGGTTGCCTGAGCCTGCGGGTTCGAGACCTGCCTGGGCAACTTGGCGAGACCTCATCTCCACAATAAATCAAAAAATTAGCTGGGCGTGGTAGCACGTGCCTGTGGTTCCAGCTACTTGGAAGGCTGATGCGGAAGGATCGCTGGAGCCCAGCAGGTCGAGGCTACGGTGGCCGGGAGCGGCCATTGCTCTCCAGTCTGGTTGACAGAGTGAGACTCCAACTCAAAATAAATAAATAAATAAAAAAATAAATAAATAAATAAAAAGCATTAAACACCATGACCAATTAGAATTTATCCCAGGCACTCAGGGTTACTTCAATATATATATATATAAATTAGTCAATGTATTATGCCATATTAATAGAATAGAGAATGAAAATTAAGTCATCTCAATAAACATTGAAAAAGCATTTAATAAAAACCCAACACCATTTCCTCAGGAAAGCTCTACACATTAGGAATATAAGAGAACATCCTCAACCCAATAAAGGGCATCTGTAAAAAACCTACTATTAACATTATAATTTTAAATGGCAAAAGACTGGAAGTTTTTCATCTAAGATCAAGAATAAGACAAAGATGATTGCTATCATTACTTTCACTCAACATTATACCAGAGGTTCTAGCTAGGCAATTAAGCAGAAAAATACAGTATAAAACCCCAAATTGGAAAGAAAGAAGTAAAGCTATGTCTATTTGTAGATAATCTAATCTTTTATGTTAGAAAAGAATAATATATAGCAATGAGTCAGTATACAAATCAATATGCAACAATTAAGTTTATTTCTATAGACTAGTCAAAAAGAACCTAAAATAAAATTAATAAAACAATACTATATGCATTAGCATTAAAATAATACAATAATTGGGGATGAATTTGACAAAGAAATAACAACTTATATACTAAAAACTACAGAACATTGTTGGAAGAAATTCAAGACTTGAATAAAGAGAAATATATGTTCATAAATCAAAAGACAAATTGTTAAGATGGCAATATTTTGAAAATTCAAAACAACCCTTATTAAAATCTCAGGTGCATATTTTATCGAAATTACAAATCAATACAAAATGCATATGGAAATGTAAAGGACTTTGACTAGTCAAAATAATTTTCAAAAAACAAATAAAGCTAGAGGATTCACGCTTTCTGAATTCAAAGCAAACTACAAATCTACACTGTTCAAGGCAGTGTGGCACTGTTATGAAAATAAATATATAGATTGATGAAATATGATTAATAGCCCAGAAATATACTTTCAAAGATAAAATGAATATTAACAGAGGTTCCAAGAAAATTTAATATAGAGAACGTAATCTTTTCAACAAATAGTGCTGAAAGAACTGGATACCCACATGCAATTTAATGAAGTTGGATTTATACCACATACCTTTAAAACAGACCAAAGACCTACATATTAGAACTAAAACATAAAACTCTTAAAAGAAAACATAGGTTTAAATATTTGTAACTTTATATTGAGCAATGGTTTCATAGCTATGCCACCAAAAGCACAAATGACAAAATTTTAAAAATCTGATAATTATGCATTATTAGAATTAAAAAAATTTTGTTTTTTAAAAGCATCATCATGAAAATGAAGAAGAACTGAGAGAATGGGAGAAAGCATTTGAAAATCATATACCTGTTAAAGACAATTATCTGCAATATATAAGAAAGACAACTCAATAACATAAAAGACAAATAATCCAATTAGAAGATGATCAACAGATTTGAATTTCTCCAAAGAAATATACAAATTACTGGTAAGCACATAAATATATGTACAATATTATTTGTTTTTAAATAAATGCAAATCTAATTATATACTACTTCACACCCATTAGTATGGCTCTGGTCAAAATGGCAGGCAACAACACCCTTTAGTGAGTGTGGGGAAAAATTGGAATATTCATATATTGGTGGTGGAAATGTAAAATGGTTTAGACAATTTAGAAAACCGTTTGACTATTTGTAAAAATGTAAAACATAGCCAGCATATATCCCAGCATATCTACTTTAGGTATACATCCAAGATAATTGAAAACTTATTTTTTTAAAAAAAGTCAAATATCTATCAATTTATGAATGGATAATCATAAACTGGTATATTCATACAATGAAATAGTAATCAGTCATAAAAAGTAAAGAAATACCAGTACATGCTATGAAATGGATGATCTTTGAAAACATTATGTGAAAGAAATCTGACACAAAAGGCCACAGATTGTATAATTCTATTTATATGAAATATACAAAATAGGCTAATGTGTAGAGACAGATGATGTGTGGTTGCCAAAAACTAGGCTTTAAAAGTGATGAAAGCCGGGCTCGGTGGCTCAGCCTGTAATCCTGTGCCTTGGGAGGCTGAGGTGAGTGGATTGCCTGAGCCCGCAGGTTCGAGACCCACCTGGGCAACTTGGCGAGACCTCATCTCTACAATAAATCAAAGATTAGCTGAGTGTGGTAGTGCGCCCTTGTAGTTCCAGCTACTTGGAAGGCTGAGGCAGAAGGATCACTGGAGCCCAGCAGATCCAGTCTGTGGTGGCTGGGAGTGGCCACTGCACTCCAGTCTGGGTGACAGAGTGAGACTCCAACTCAAAAAAAAAAAAAAAAAAGCTATGAAAATGTTCTGGAATTAGATATCAGTGATGGCTGCATAACTATAAAATATGCTAAAATTTATTGAATTCTACACTTTAAAGAGGTAAAATTAAAGTGTGTAGGTTGTCCCAATTAAAAAAAAGTGAACCCTTCTGTGCCTGTTCTGTACAACAATGGTACCCTAGTGGCATGGGACTCCCTTCTCATTCCTGCAGGGGCAGCAAAGTGTGAACACTTTGGAGTACATTGGTTCCTTTCCCCTGCAACACCCCAGAAAGAAAACTTGGGAAACTCCCAGAGTCCCACCTTAGGTCTAGACTGGGTGGGCATTTCCTTGGAGCAATACTTATCAAATAGAAACTCTACAGTCACCATTGTAGCTGGCTTTCTCCCACAAGTACTGCCTTTGGCTGGAGGTCAACAGTACAGACAACCACATCAGCTATAATACCTCAGCTTTGATGAAAACCGGATCCCAAGCACCAGCTAACAACAGTTTATAAGCCACTCCAGCCACATAGGACACCATGTCATGCACAGGGCTGCCATATTTGGCAATTGAGAAACTCACCACACCAAGGCTATAAATAACCAAGGCTATAAATAACCAAATACTACAGTGCCTATGTCAACCCCATGTCAACCTGAAATAAGAAAAATTGTCTACTCAAATGAAAAGGAATCAGAAAAATAATTCCGACAATATGAAAAAACAGAGTTCTCCAACACCACCAAAGACCACACCAATTCTTCAGCAACAAATTCTAGCCAAATGAAATTTTTGAAATTCAATCATATAACTCAGAGCTGATTATAAAATTGATCAACGAACTTCAGGATAAAATTGAAAACTGACATATCAAAATTAAAAAAAATATTCAGAACATAGATGAAAAATTCTCCAAAGAGATAGACACACACACACACACACACACACACACACACACACACACACCCTAAAAATTCTGGAAATAAAAGTCACATTTAGGAAAGTATAAAATATAATGGAAAGTTTTAACAGTAGACTGGAACAAGCAAAAGAAATGGCCTCAGAATTTGAAGAGAAGGCTTTTGAAGTAACTCAATTCTACAACAATAAAGAATAAAGTGTAAAGTGACAGGAAAAGAGACTCCAAGAAATGTGAAATTGTGTAAAATATTCAAACTTAAGATTCATAAGTGTTCCTGAGAAGGAAGAGAAAACAACAGCTTTGAAAGACCTATTTGAGGAAATAATGGAGGTAAATTTCCCTGGCCTTGCCAGAGATCTAAACATATAGGTGCAAGAAGCCCAAAGAACTTCCAGAAGTTCTACTGCAAAAGAGTTATATCCAAGGCATACAATCATCTAGCTATGCAAAGTTAATGTGAAAGAAAGAATTTTAAAAGAAGTGAGACAAAGGGATCAAATAACTTACAGAGGAAAATGTATCAGACTAACAGCAGACTTCTCAGAAGAACCAATATAAACCATAAGGGATTAGGGCCCCATCTTCAGTCTCCTCAAACAGAATAACTGTCAGTCAAGGATTTTTGTCCTGCAAAACTAAGTTTCAAAAATAAAGGAGAAATGAAGTCTTTTGCAGACAAGCAAATTCTGAGGGAATTTGTCACCACTCTATAAGAAATATGTAAACTGGGCTCGGTGGCTCAGCCTGTAATCCAGCGCTTTTTGGAGGCTGAGGTGAGTGGATTGCCTGAGCCCACGGATTCGAGACCCGCCTGGGCAGGCGAGACCTCATCTCTACAATAAATAAAAAAAAAAATCAACTTGGCGTGGTAGCGCGTGCCTGTAATTCCGGCTACTCGGAAGGCTGAGGCGGAAGGATCGCCGGAGCCCAGCAGGTCGAGGCTGCTGTGACTGGGAACAGCCACTGCACTCCAGTCTGGACGACAGAGTTAGACTCCAACTCAAAAAAAAAAAAAAAAAAAGAAAAGAAATATATAAAAGAAGCCCTAAACTTTGAAACAAAAGGTCAAAATACATCAGTAGAAAAATGCTGGAAACAGGCTTTAGGGAACACCAACACAATAGAGAAAGTAAATAAATAAAGCAACCACATAACAACATAGTATGATGAACTGAATAGTGCTATACATATCATTATTAACTCTGTAAATGGTCTCAATGCCCCACTAAAAAGATATAGTCTGGCAGAATGAATAATAATAATAATAAAACACAACCCAAATATCTGCTGCCTTTAAAAGACCCACTTAACTAACTCATAAACACTCCTATAGATTCAAGGTAAAGGGAAGGAGTAAAATATTCCACATGAATGAAAACCAAAAATGAATAGGAGTAACCATTCTCATAACAGATAAAACAGACTTAAAATTAACAACAGTAAAAAAAAGACAAAGATGTATATTATATAACAACAAAGGGATCAATCCAACGAGAAGATATAACAATTTTAAATATATATGTGTCTAACAACAGACCCCCCAGTTTTATAAAACATATTCTACTACACCTCAAAATGAGATAGACAGCAATACAATAAGAGTGGGAGTCTTCAACACTCAACTAACTGCAGATCACTGAGTCAGAAAGTCAACAAAGAAACATTGGAGTTAAACAGGGCACTAGAGGAAATGCAACTAACATCTACAGAACATCCCATTCCAAAACTCTAGAGTAGACATTTTTCCCACCAGCAAATGAAGCATTCTTCAAGATAGACCATATGATCAGCCACAAATTAAGTCTCAATAAATTAAAAAAATCTAAAGCGTATCAAGCATTTTGTCAGATTACAGTGGAATCAAACTAGAATTAACTCCAAAAGAGCTTGTGAAACCAAAGACATGAAAATTAAACAATTTGTTCCTGAATGATCCTTGGATCAACAATGAAATAAAGATGAAAATTTAAAAATTTCTTGAAATAAGTAACAACAATGGCACAAGTTTTCAAAACATCTGGGGCACAGTCAAAACTGTGCTCAGAGGAGAATTTATAGAACTTAATGCCTACATTCATAAGTTTGAAATATTGCTTATATACAACCTAACACCATTCATCAAGGAACAAGAAAAACACAAACAAACCAAACCCAAATTAAGCACAGGAAAAGAAATAATGAATATCAGAGTAGAACTAAAATAATTTGAAATTAAAAACTACACGGAAGGCTGAGGCGGAAGGATCGCTGGAGCCCAGCAGGTCAAGGCAGTGGTGGCCGGGAGCAGCCACTGCACTACAGTCTGGGTGACAGAGTGAGGCTGCAACTCAAACAAAACAAAACAAAACAAACTATAAAAGATCAATGATCAAAGTTAGTCGTTTGAAAAGATAGAGTTGATAGACCACTAGTTAGATTAATTAAGAAATGAAGAGCCGGGCTCGGTGGCTCAGCCTGTAATCCCGCGCCTTTGGGAGGCTGAGGTGAGTGGATTGCCTGAGCCCGCGGGTTCAAGACCCACCTGGGCAGCGAGACCTCATCTCTACAATAAAAAAAAAAAAAATCAGCCGGGCATGGTAGCGCATGCCTGTAATTCCAGCTACTTGGAAGGCTGAGGTGGAAGGATTGTCGGAGCCCAGCAGGTCGAGGCTGCGGTGGCCGGGAGTGGCCACTGCACTCCAGTCTGGGCGACAGAGTGAGACTCCAACTCAAAAAAAAAAAAAAAAAAAAAAGAAATGAAGAGAGAGGACTCAAATTAGCTCAGTCCAAAATGTAAAATCAGAGATTACAACTGATATGACAGAAATTCGCATGATTATCCAAGACTATTGTGAACATCTCTATGCAAACAAACTAGACAATCTATATTAAATGGATAAATTTTTGGAAACATACAGTCCCCCAACCTTGAATCAGAAAGAAATAGAAACACTGAGCAGACCAATAATGAGTATCAAAACTGAAACAGTAATTAGAAGTCTCTGAACAACAACAAAAACATATCCAGGACCCGATGGACTGACAGCTGAATTCTACTGTAACTTCAAAGAAGAATGAGTACCAATTTTACTGAAGTTATTCCACAAGATTGAAGAGGAAGAATTTCCTCCTATTTCATTCTATGAGGCCAGCATAACTTTGAGACCAAAATAAGAAAAAAACACAACAAACTACACATCCAATATCCCTTTCAAATATAGATGGAAAAATCCTCAACAAAATATTAACAAGCCAAATTTACCAATACATTAAGTGTTTTGTCACAGAGATGCAAGGATGGTTTAATATATGAAACTCAATACATGTTACCACTACATAAATCGAATTAAAAACAAAAATCATATGGCCATTTGAATAGATGCAGAAAAAACATTTGATGAATTCCAGCATCCTTTCATGATAAAAACCCTCAGCAAAAAGGCAGTGGGAGGATTCTTCAAAATAATAAAAGCTATATACAAAAAAAGTTAAAAAAAAATCAATCCCAGGAAGGATCTAGATGATAGGCAAGTAAATTAAATTAAACAAAGTCCCCCCAAAACCCACAAAGACATGGACACTAAACAGCATGATGCTAAACAACTCCTGGGTCAATGACGAAATCAAAACAGGGATCAAAAGATACCTGGAAACAAATGAAAATGAAGAAACATCTTACCAAAATCTCTGGGATGCCCTGAAAGCTGTAGTAAGAGGGGAATTTATATCCCTACAAACACACATGAAGAAAATGGAAGGAACAGAAATTCACAACCTAACAAGCCACCTAAAGAAGCTGGAAAAGCAAGACCACAAAAAGCCTAATTTCAGCAGAAGAATCCAGATCACCAAAATAAAAACCCAAATCCAGGACATAGAAGACAAAAAGATAATAGAAAAAATCAATGAAACAAAAAGCTGGTTCTTCAAAAGGGTAAACAAGATAGATGGTCCCCTAGCTAGACTGACCAAGAAAAAATGAGAAAAAAATCAAATAAGCACAATCAGAAACACAAAAGATGAAGTCACATCTGACCCTGAAGAAATATAGAAGATTATTAGAGACTACTATGTACACTTGTATGGAAACAAACTTGAAAACCATAAGGAAATGGAGGACTTTCTGACATCACACAACCTACCTAGGTTGGAACAAGAAGATATTGAGACCCTAAATAGACCAATAACAATCAAGGAAATCAACTACGTAATAAGAAAATTTCCTACAAAAAAAAGGCCTGGTCCAGATGGCTTTCCAGCAGAATTCTACAAGACATTCAAGAAGGAGATGATACCAATCCTACTGAAGGTATTCCAGGAGATTGAAAAAGATGGAACTCTCCCCAAATCAGTTTATGAAGCCAACATCATATTGATACCCAAGCCAGGTAAAGATCCAACAAAGAAAGAGAACTACAGGCCAATATCTTTGATGAACATAGATGCTAAAATTCTCAACAAAATCCTAGCAAACCGGATTCAGCAATACATCTCAAAAATCATCCACCATGACCAAGTAGGCTTCATTCCCGGCATGCAAGTCTGGTTCAACATTCGTAAAAACATAAATGTAATTAAATACGTCAACAGATGTCAAAACAAAAACCACATGATCATATCACTAGATGCAGATAAAGCTTTCGATAAAATCCAGCACCCCTTCTTGATAAAAACCCTTGAACATCTAGGCATACGGGGAACATATCTCAAAATAGTAAAAGCCATCTACGAGAAACTCACAGCCAGCATACTCCTAAATGGACAAAAATTGGAACCAATTCCCCTGAAAACTGGAACTAGACAAGGATGCCCACTCTCTCCCCTCCTGTTCAACATAGTATTGGACGTCCTGGCTAGAGCAATCAGAGAAGAGGAGGCAATCAGAGGTATTCAAATAGGAAAAGAGGAAGTCAAGTTATCTCTCTATGCAGATGATATGATGGTGTACCTTGAAAACCCAAGAGAATCTGTCAAAGGCCTCCTTACATTGATAAAGGCCTTTGGCAAAGTCTCAGGATACAAAATAAATGTACAAAAGACAATCGCATTTCTCTACACCAATAATAAACAAACAGAAACCCAAATAAAAAACACAATTCTATTCACAATAGCCACGAAAAAAAAAAAGAAATACCTTGGCATCTTCCTAACCAGAGACGTGAAAGACCTTTACAATGAAAATTACAAAACACTGCTCAAAGAAATCAAAGATGACATGAACAAGTGGAAAAATTTCCCATGCTCATGGATCGGAAGAATCAACATTGTGAAGATGTCCATCTTACCTAAGGCAACCTACAAATTCAATGCAATACCCATTAAATTACCAACAACATTCTTCTCAGACCTAGAAAAAACAACACAGGAATTCATATGGAAACACAAACGTCCAAGAATAGCCAGAACAATCCTCAGCAAAAAAAAACAAAGCAGGTGGTATCACAATACCAGACTTCAAACTTTACTATAAAGCTACAATCATCAAAACAGCTTGGTATTGGTACAGGAACAGGCATATAGATCAATGGAACAGAATTGAGATTCCAGAAGCAAAACCTCAATTCCTCAACCAACTCATCTTCGACAAAGCCCCCACCACCTACCAATGGGGAGAGGAGAACCTATTCAGTAAATGGTGCTGGGAAAACTGGCTGACCACATGCAGAAGATTGAAACAGGACCCCTATCTATCCCCATGCACAAAGGTTAACCCCAAATGGATCAGAGACCCAAATGTAAAACCTCAAACCATAAGAACCTTAGAAAAGGAGGGAAATACTCTCATGGAAATCGGAACTGGCATCCAATTCCTGTACAAAACCCGAAACCCACAGGACTTAAGAGAGAAGATAGACAAATGGGACTTTATTAAACTGACAAGCTTCTGCAAAGCCAAAGAAACCATCAAGAGAGCAGGAGACAGCCTACAGACTGGGAAAAAGTATTTGCCAACTCTAGGTCTGACAAAGGCTTAACATCCTGGATCTACAAGGAACTGAAACGTACTGAAAAGAAGAAAACAAACAACCCCATTATAAAATGGGCAAAAGATATGAACAGACACTTCACAAAAGAAGACATTCGAGAAGCCAACAAACACATGAAGAAATGCTCAACCTCACTAATCATCAGGGAGATGCAAATCAAAACCACACTGAGATACCACCTAACTCCAGTCAGAATGGCAATTATCAACAACTCAAAAAATAACAGCTGCTGGAGAGGGTGTGGTGAAAAGGGAACACTTCTACACTGTTGGTGGGAGTGTAAACTAGTGCAACCTCTGTGGAAAGCAGTGTGGCGATTCCTAAAAGCTCTAAAAATTGACCTTCCATATGACCCTGCAATCCCCCTACTGGGAATATACCCTGAAGAACACAAATCACTCTATAAAAAAGATACCTGCACACGTATGTTTATCGCAGCGTTATTCACAATAGCAAGAACCTGGAAACAACCATGCTGCCCATCAAAAGAGGACTGGATTAAAAAATGTGGTACATATACACGATGGAATACTACGCAGCCATAAAAAAGAACAAAATCATGAATTTCGCAGCAACCTGGATGGAACTAGAGTCTATAATACTGAGTGACCTCTCACAGAAACAAAGATCAGAATATCACATGTTCTCACTCATATAATGGACCTTGACATCCAATGTAATACTATAAGAAAATGACTGACGGTACTGGGAAACCATGGGGGGGGGATTAACAGTAGCACATATCTGTCTGGGGCTGGGAAAACACCTCTTATCAACAGGGTGCCTGAATGAAACGTAATTGTACACCTAACCCTTAACTGTATCCCACAAAACCATAATAAAAAATACTGATTAATTATAAAAAAAAAAATCAATCCCAGGAAGGATCTAGATGATAGGCAAGTAAATTAAATTAAACAAATAAATTAGCCAAAAAAATTATACATTCTAAAATATACCAACACAGTTTAGCCACTCAAAGCATAATATCACAACTCTAAGCATAAAAACAGAATTTACTGGACATGCAAACATGAACAGTTTAATATCTAATTAGAAGCAAAATCAGTCAATAGAAACAGAACAAAAAATTCAGAGATTCTGGATTTAACCCACAAAGATATTAATGTAGCTATTACAAACAACATTAAGATTGTTAAAAAAACAAAGAATAAGACAGAATTGAAAGGTATCAAATATTGACATTCTAGAGATGAAAATTATAATATCTGAGATGAGAAAGTTACCCAAAAAAGCTCAAGAGAAAATTACGCACTACCAAATAAAGTATCAGTAAAACTGTCATAGCAATAGAAATTATGCAAACTGAAACAAAAAGAGAAAAAATATTTTTTATAATTAATATAAAATAAATAACCTATAGGACAATATCAATCAATTAAATGTATGTAATTGAAGCATTGACTAGAAGCAGTAAGAGAGTGAGGAAGAAAAACAATATTTGAGCAAATAACACGCAATTTTCACAAGAGCATGTATCTATATCCACATAGCAAAGAACTTCATCTAACCCCAAGCAAGATAAACAAAACAAACAAACGAAAGAAGTAAGCCTAGGCATATCACAGTCAAACTTCTGAAAACGAAAGACAAAGAGAAAAATGCAAAGTAACCAGAAAGGGAAAATGCACATTACATATAGAGAACAACAATACAGACAACGAATGAATTCTCAACAAAAACTATAAAAGTCAGACACAAGGGAAGGATGGTTTATTTTTTTAAAAACGGTTAGCATGGAATTCTATATAAAATTAAATCATCCTTTAAATATGAAGGTGTAATGAAGAGACTTTCAGCTAACTAAAGTTTAGAGAATGTGTTACCACTCACTACAAAACATTAAAGTATAAAGTAAAGGTAAATGATCAAAGAATAAAGTCTATTTGTGTAGTAAGAAATGAAAAGCAATAGAGATGGTAGTATGTGTGAGTAAATATAAAAACATTACTAAGTGTATTGAAAGAGTATTTATTGTCTAAAAGCAAGAATAATAATATAGATTTAGGTGGAATATATAATTTGTCAAAGTAAAAACTTATAAAGGTTGGGAGTGGGTAAAATATACCAAGGGAGGTTTTTACAATGTCTTTTATATGATATACTGTTAATTCAAGGTAAACTCTGCACAAGTAAGAGTACATATTTTAGTCCATAGGTAAATAACGTCCTCCCCAAAGAGGTATAACTTAAAAGCAAGTGGAGGAGATACTTGATAAAGCAAGTTGACTAAAAACCTAAAGGATATGGAAAAATTGAATAATTACAAGAATTATAGAACCTCACACTTAAAATTTGCCTAACATAAATTTTTTTGTTTGTTTGTTTTCAGTTGGAGTCTCACTCAGTCGCCCAGACTGGAGTGCAGTGGCCGCTCCCGGCCACCGCAGCCTCGACCTCGGGGCTCCGGCGATCCTTCCGCCTCAGCCTTCCAAGTAGCTGGAATTACAGGCATGCGCTACTACGCCCGGCTGATTTTTTGATTTATTGTAGAGATGAGGTCTCGCTGCCCAGGCGGGTCTCGAACCCGCGGGCTCAGGCGATCCACTCACCTCAGCCTCCCAAAGGCGCGGGATTACAGGCTGAGCCACCGAGCCCGGCTCATAATTTTTAATTAAGGAGATTTGGAGCATTCATGAAGATAGAACCTATACTTGTCCTTAAAAAAAATAATTAATTTAAGGGCTGAAATCATAAAAACATTTTTCTTATCACTACAGATAATTTAGACAATAACAAAAACTTTAAATAAAACAACGAACTTTATATAAAATTTTCCCACACACATAAAAATCAACTCCTGGCCTAGTTGGCTTTATTGGTAAATTCTATAAAACCTTTATAAGGAAACTACTAAAAAAAATTAAAAAACTACTATTAGGCTAATACATTTTTCCCCAAAATTGAGAAGAAGGGAACATTATGTTATTTTATGAAAGCATAACTCTACTTATAAGAAAAATATAAGTAAAAATATTAACAAACTGAATCAAACAAAATCGGATAGTACCTCATTACCAAAGTAAGTATATTCTAGGAATCTAAGGTTTAAAATTTGAAAGTCTATCTGTAATTCATTTCATTAGTGAAATATTGAATATTGTCACCTTAACATTATGAAAAAAGAATTTATTGATACAAATTCAAGATAGCATTAACTAACCTTTTCCGTGATATTAAAAATAAATTAAAACAATATGAAAAAGTGGAGAAAGTTATCAAGTCATTTGAACTATCTGACTCAAAAGATATTTTAATAACAGAATATTTATTTTGTGTTATTGGTATAGTGTTCAGTTCTCAATTCCCAGAGAGTTGTCATATGTCCATCATATTGAATGGGTGAACAGGGCAGGTAAGGCTGAAAACTCAGGTTATAGTACAACACTTTTATTTGCAAATTTTCCTGTCCCCTTTTTCTCCTCATAATTCATTGCCTCCGGATGAACTCAGTCCCACATCCTCTTTCATTAGGAAGGATAGTTTCTCATAAAGATTCTAATCCTTCAGTCAACAAATGTTCTGGTATGCTCTGACTCACCAATCCACCAGCTTCATCTGCCCAAACATTTGTATTCACAAAGTAAAATATCCTGACAATATATTTCCTAGGCATTCACTTATGAGTCATTAAAGTTTCTTACAAAATGCAGTTTTACTCATATTATTGAGTAATACTTATGAGTTTTATCTGGATCCACTCACTGTTGTCTACTGGACACTCCCACTGTTGGGACCCAATATTCAGGTCCTCTCAGTGTTGTTCACTATATTAGAAGACAATTCCAGTTATACAATAAATTATACCACGTGTCAAAATATGACAACATGTCATATTAACAATCTAGGAACCTCTATCCACATGTGACCTGTTATAAAATTCTACGTACCTGCTGCTCCTATATTCATGTACCTCTTCTTTCCTTGCCTTGGCTATCTGAAGTCCCAGGTATTGACAAAAGCGTACTCAGTACATGATTTCACAATGTATTCTAATGAGAGTATTTTTTTTCTTCAGATTACTTTTAATTTGATATTAAATAAAAATGACACCTATAATTATATGGATTTTTCTATTTTCTGTACCTAGATGTGATCATTATTATCAATCTTCTGTAGTGCTTTGCATTAATTATGTTTAACTGAATCATCTAGGGATCACAAAAAACAACTATTTCTATCATCAATGCATATCCAGTGACGTTCCTGAAGACACACATTATAAGTGGATGAAATGAAAATTGACTAAGAGCTTCATTTGATGTCTGTAATCTTTTTTTGTCACAGGGTCTGTAGCATTTGGAGTTATTTAATCTTTATAGGGCATGTATATTACATATGAGGTTCTTAAATATATGAAATATATACAAATATGCTTTTAATCTAAATATTCTTTTCCCATCAGACTTTCATTTCATCATTGTGGCCTCTTACAAGTATCGATCTCCACTTACACATATTTTTGAAACAAAATCTTTTAAGAAACAACAATATTTTCAAAAAAGTTGAGCTATATTTTTAGAATACAGACCAAATACACTAAATATGGAAAGTAGCATTTTGGAGGTGGTAATAGTGATTAAAGGAAATAAATAACATTTCAAATCAATATAGCATAATCTTAAATTCTGACCAGTTTGGATTTTCTGCTAGTTCAAGTTCAATGTATTTTTTAAAACATACAACAAAATTATTCAATATTGCCTAAGATTGGCTATTGTCCTAATACTGTTGTATGTTGTTGAAATAATAAGAACAAGCTTAGAACTCAAAATAGATAAGCTGTCTTCCATCGCATTTTTAGCAGTGCTCTGGGAATACACAAGAAGGGACTTCAAAAACCCCGAATTATCTTTGGGAAGTCAGGCTCCTTGTGTACAGACTTCCCCTACTAGGTAAGTGGTTCTAGAAATCCACCAGTATCAGTGTTCCACTTAGTGCTGTTGGAAGAGGCTTAGCTGGGTGTGGTGGTGCACACCTATAGTCCCAGCTACCAAGGAGGCTGAGGTGGAAGAGTGACTTACGCCCAGGTTATCAATGGTGTGGTGAGCTGTAATCATTCCACTGCACTGCATTCTGAATGACAGAGTGAGACTGACCCCCCCCCCCCAAAAAAAGTCATTACTTAGAAAATACTATTGCAATGTCTTTCTCACTCATAATTAAATGAGAAAACATAGAGGTGCACATTTTTCCTTTAGAATAATCAACAACAGATTTTTTGCTGTTGTTTAAACTTTTGATTCTTATGTTGACTCATTACCTAGATTACATCTTTTATCTAAGCACCAAGTACTAGAGCATCATTGCTACTACTTGGGTAGATTCAGAAAATGGTGTATATGTATGTGTGTATGTTTGTCTACATACATATGTACACAGATTGATCAAGAGAACAAAAAGGAAAGACAGAAAGATAAAATAAAATTAAGATGATATTTTGGAGAAATACAGTTGAGGGTTATGTAGATTTTTTTTTTTTAACCATTCTGGCAACTTTTTTGTGACTCAATTCTTACATGCAAACATGAAAGAAGAAAAAAAATTTCCACTTCTTAAAATTCCAAGATTCTGTTGAGCAGTTAGTTACAAAGGAAGATGAAAACAACTATGTACCCTTTAATTAAATTTTTTAAATGTGACAAATTCAAGTTCTCTGAAAAGGAAAATTTGTGAACTTACCTTTAGATAATAGCTTTATTTCCAGAGTCTACTCTAAAGGGTACAATGAAAATGAATATGTTTATGGCTACTAAAATATTCTACTTTGCACAAAATAGTTACTAGTGCCTTACTTCCATGAAGCTTACCTTTAGGAGACAGAACGTTGGTTTCCGATATCCTAATCTTTAAAATGCACTAAGTAGTACATTAAATCTCTTACTGTAATGAAAAATAAAAAATTATCTCCTGTATTTTTTCCTGGAGAACAAAACATATTCCTTTTCTTTATCATCTTTCTGTAATAAAATCTTTCTACTTTAATATGATTCAATAATAGTAGTTATGGGAAATAATATGCAACAAGGAATTCAACATCAGTTTACATTTCAACTGTACTTTTGCCAATAGATCCATGTATAATTTATGTCTACATTATGGACAATGTCACCTATATATTCTCTTCCTTGATTATATTTTAGCTAGATTGATTAAAAAAAAAAACTTACCTAACAGAAAAGTGTGTGGTTTTTTTTTTCCCTGTTCTTTTGTATTACACATTGTCAAACTTCTCATGTATTAAAACAGTGGTGAACCGGGCTCGGTGGCTCAGCCTGTAATCCCGTGCCCTTGGGAGGCTAAGGTGAGTGGATTGCCTGAGCCCGTGGGTTCGAGACCCGCCTGGGCAGCGAGACCTCATCTCTACAATAAATCAAAAAATCAGCCAGGCGTGGTAGCGCATGCCTGTAATTCCGGCTACTTGGAAGGCTGAGGCGGAAGGATCGCTGGAGCCCAGTAGGTCGAAGCTGCAGTGGCCGGAAGCGGCCGCTGCACTCCAGTCTGGGCGACAGAGTGAGACTCCAACTCATAAAAAAAGAAAAAAAAGAAAAAAACAAAACAAAAACAGTAGTGATCCTGCTGGTGACAGGGAACCTGCATAATAATGAACATTTGTATACCTAACCCTGAATTGTACCTCACATCTTTAAAACTAAAAATTAAAAATAAAACTTCATGTCATTTGTTTATTTATTCTTTATTTATTGAACAAATCTTCATTGTGTCCTATGTGCCAGAAATTGTAGGCACCAGGGATTTAAAAATAAACAGAGCAGAAAAATAAAATAAATTCTAGCCTTTTACTGAACTTATGTTTAAATAAGGAAACAGCTAAAATAAATGAACAATTAAATACATTTTGCAGTATATAAGATGATGACAAGTATAATAGGTTTAAAAAAAAAACCTTAAAAGAAAGAATAAGAAAGAGAAGTAAAAGCTGCTCCTCTAAATTGAGTGCTTAGGGAAGATCTTGTTGGTAAGGTGACATTTCACTACTAGGGTAATTCATGCAGTGGATTAAGAGAGCTTTCCTGTGCAAAGGTCTTAAGGCCATAAGAATATTCTTGGTCTGTCAGGGAACAAAGAAGGCAATTTAGGGAAAGACAAGTAAGAAAAGATAAGATCACTGAGGTACCAAAGATAGTGAGGGATTGGATTATGCAGTGATAAATAAAAACTTTGGTTTTAACTCTGAATGAAATGGGAAACTACTGGAAAGTTCTGAGCAAAACAGTTGTCTTACTGTGGCTGTTAAATTGAGTGTAATTCATAGTGGGCACACGTGAAATGGAGAAGATCATTTGAGAGTCTATGGTTGTAATGCAAGAGCCATACAACAGTGGGTTGAGCCAGCCAAATACCTACCTGCTATTCCAGACAATGCTGGTAACACAAACTTCATCCCAGTTTCCCCATCTAGAAGATCAGTTTTGATGATATTTCAAGATGTTTTAAGCTTCAATATTCCATTGATCTTTGCCCTAAAATGGAAGTCACAGTCAATTAGAGCAGAAAATAAGTTCAATAAGACAAGCTAAATATTGTTGTATATAACAAGAAACCTCTTCCTCTTAACACTTGTATTTTTATTTGCAGAGCAGCAGTGAAATTGAAGGTGTATCTGTCACAGTTATAACAGAAGATAGATGGTGCTTGCAAATTAGGATGATTTAAAGAGAATTTGTGAATAAAAAGACTAATTAGTGAGATGGGAACAAGGTATAGAAAACTCAGCATGGAGTGTGCAAGAAACTGGGCCAGCAGTCATGGAGCAGCCACGACCTATAGGCCAAAGTAACAGGGTGAGGAGGTGGGAAGAATTTACTGGAATCATACATGAAAGGTAGTCCTACAGAGCAGATTCATTAAATGGAAATTATAAACTGCAGCCTAGCATTACCACTCTAAGATACAACCAGGGTAATATATACTCAACCTCACACTTCTCCCTTACCGTTCTCCTCTAATTTCCATTGTAACTGAATGAGGAGTTGAGCCAGGAACTGATATAAGTCCATACAATCTACCTCTTATAGGACAGAGAGCAAGAGAGAGAAAGTTGAAGAGCAGACTTAGAGGGGTAACCAATCATCGGCACAGAGGCAGTGAAAATAACCTTTAGTTATTTACTCTCTTATTTATGCATTTATTCACTCATTCACGTAATCATGCTAGAATTTGAATATATCCAGTGTGTCAGTACCAGTAATATCTATTGGGTTTAGAGTGACAATTTTAAGGGATGATGTTTCTGAGCATGTAAAGGACACAAAGCTGCAAATATTACCCTGTATTCTACAATTTGTGGCACACAGTATAGATAAAAAAAAATGTTTTACTGTTAGAGATCTCGTCTAGTTCTAGTGTCACTGCCTTTCTATAGTGAAGAGTCAAGATGTTTTCTGGATATCTTATATGAAAAAGAAATCTATAGAGAGGAGGGGGAGAGAGAGAGAGAGAGAGAGAGAGCCATACACAGAAATTAGAGGAGAACAGTAAGGGAGAAGTGTGAGGTTGGGTATATATTACCCTAGTTGTACATATATATTTCTGTTTTTTTTTTTTTTTTGAGTTGGAGTCTCACTGTCGCCTAGACTGGAGTGCAGTGGCCACTCCCGGCCACCGCAGCCTCGACCTGCTGGGCTCCGGCGATCCTTCCACCTCAGCCTTCCGAGTAGCCGGAATTACAGGCATGCGCTACCACGCCCGGCTGATTTTTTGATTTATTGTAGAGATGAGGTCTCGCTGCCCAGGTGGGTCTCGAACCCGCGGGCTCAGGCAATTCACTCACCTCAGCCTCCCAAAGGCACGGGATTACAGACTGAGCCACCGAGCCTGGCTATATATTTCTTTATATATTTTATATATATTAAAAAGATTCATAAGAACAAGCATGTATGAGAAGCCTAGGAAGAAACCTTGCATCTTAGAAATCAGTGACTGCACCTGTGTGAAAACAGACAGACATGATATGATCAATTAAAGTATAAACTGAAATCTTGGGCCCAATTCTGAATAAAATTCTACCCAAAGTGATCAAACCCATTGAGTAATGGCCCTTCCCATTGATTTAAATATGATTTAATGATGTAGTCAAAATAATCATAAAATAGAAGTCAGGTCACATCACTTGTCACTCACAACACCCCCAGAGGTTTGGCAGATCACTGAGAACCGAAGCAAAATTCCTTAATAGCATCGTGAAAACCTAAGTAAATGGAACCTCTTCTCTTTACTGCCTCTACAAACTCATGCTCACCTGTGCTGCATACCCGGCTTCAGCCTTGCTGCCTTGTAACTATTCTTTGAGCATGTCATGCTTGCTTCTTACCCAAAACTTTTAAAAGCACGTTGTTATTGTCAGAGATTTTTTTATTTTATTTATTTATTTTTTTTGAGTCGGAGTCTCACTCGGTCGCCCAGACTGGAGTGCAGTGGCCGCTCCCTGCCACCGCAGCCTCGACCTGCTGGGCTACGGCGATCCTTCCTCCTCAGCCTTCCGAGTAGCCGGAATTACAGGCACGCGCCACCACGCCTGGCTGCTTTTTTGATTTATTGTAGAGATGAGGTCTCGCTGTCCTGGCGGGTCTCGAAGCCGCGGGCTCAGGCAATCCACTCACCTCAGCCTCCCAAAGGCGCGGGATTACAGGCTGAGCCACCGAGCCCGGCTTGTCAGAGATTTTTTTAAAAGAATAGTTGTAAAGCGAATGCCTCATATTTATGCTTGTTTTTCACAAAAGCAGTGATGCTTTCTCTGACGTAAAATAAAAATTTCTCACTCCAATATAGCCCCACCAAGATTCTCTCTAACAAATTTCTCAGTTTTATTTTTCTCCATTGCGTGAATTGCTATTAGTGTCCATACCTATGGATTTATTTTTTATAGCGTTTTGCTCTCTATTTTTTTCTTTTTCTTTCTTTTTTTTTTTTTTAACCAAAACTAAAACCTTCATTGCCACAGGGGCAGAGGTGTTTGTTGGTTGGTTGGTTGGTTTGTTTTATTTTGCTCGGGGTTTTATTCACAGGAATTAGAACATATACAGGCTGATATAAAGTGGATGCTCAGTGTAATTTGTAGAATAAGTGGATAATGAAAACTTTGAATATGGAGGTGGCATACTGAAAAAAGGCATGATTAGGTTATAATTTTATAACTCAGCATTTGTGCTTAAAAATTAGAAACAAAAACTTATTGAAAGTGGCTGATATATAATTGATTTTATACATCATAACAAATAATACCAGAATAAAGTCTCCTAGAAATGAAATATGACACTCACGGAGATAGCAGGGTAAATGAAAAAAGAAGCTTTACTGCTTTATAATGTCAAGTTATAGAACTGTCTGAATAGACAGGGAGATAAACATGAAGAAAAACTGTAGAACAAAGTATGCAGCATTTTTTAACAGCTATGCAATTATGGAAAACAAAATAAGTACAATCATGCATCACTTAACATTGGAGATATGTTCAGAGAAATGCGTCATTAGGCAATTTGGTTGTCAGGCAAACATCACAGTGTTTACTCACACAAACCAAAATGTTATAGCCTATTGCTGCCAGGATACAAACCGATGCAGCATGTTACTGTATTGAATACTGTAGGCAACTGTAAGTATTTGTGTATGTGATATTTGTGTATCTAACCATAAAAAGGCACAGTATAAATATCATATAATCTTACGGGACCATTGTCATATATGAGGATGGCTATTGACAAAAATGTCATTATGCAGTCTGTGCATGACTGTATTTTCATTTCTCTTTCCAGCTTATCTATGTGTCCAAGATAATTACATGTCTACTTATTTTAAATAATTTCCAATATTGAACATACAATAAGAATTATGTTGTGTGAGTTTTCCACTGGATTATTTTATCCTACTGAAATTTCAAACATTGTTTTCAAATGTATTGTTCTATGATGAGATCTTTTCTGAAACCTAGGGAGATGAGCAGAAATGAAAGGATTATTACTCTTATTTCACAAGGTCATAAAGATTAGCTTCAGAGAAAGAAGTCTGTTTACCTAATCGTGGCAAACTTATAGAAAGTGTAAAATTGAGACAAATGTGGATCTTCTGATTTTTAGCCTGTGTTTATTTACGAAGATTCCAACACATAGATACAGACAAGTCTAACAGAGATTGTATACTGGCATGCAATATTTAATGGTAATAAAGATTATGATTCTTTAGATATTTGGAGAGAAACTCATTCAGCAAAAAGAATAGTTAGTAGATTTTTTCTGTAATAAAAAACTCTTTTTAGAGCAAATTTGGGTTCACAGTAAAATTAAGAGGAAGGTTCAGAGATTTCCGGTACAATCTTTGCCCCCACACATGCATAACTTCCACCACCATTAACATCTTCTTCTAGAATGGTGGACTCTCTACAATTCACGAGCCTACATTGACACAGCATAATTACCCAGAGTCCACAGTTTACATTAGGGTTCACTTGAAGGTTTGTACATTCTATGAGTTTGAACAAATGTCAAATAACTTATACCCATCATTATAACATGATGTAGGGTATTTTCATTGTCCTAAAAATCCTGTGTTTCCTTCATTTTTCCCTCTCTCCTAGCCCCTGGCAGCCAGGGATCTTTAATAAGAAACTGGTCTTCCTAACCAGAAATAAAATCCAGTTGATCATAGTGTGTCATTATTTTTATTAATTGTTGGATTCAAATTACTATTATTTAGTTGTTTTAAATTAAAGATGATAGAAAATTGGTATTTTTTTTTCCCTTAAATGTTTATTGGAATTTACCAATTAGCCCATCTGGGTCTGATGATTTCTAGTTTGTCAGAATGTTAATTATTACCTCAATTTCTTTAATAAATATAGGCCTATGTAGATTACTTATTTCTTCTTGTGTTTGGTAAACTGTGTCTTTTTAAAAATTGGTCCATTTTATCTAGGTTAACAAATTTGTAGGAATATAGTTGTTCACAGTATTTCTTTAATATAGCCTTTTTAATGATATTCTAATATCCCTGGGATCTGTAATGACTTCCCCTCTTTCTTTTATTTCTGATGTTAGCACTTTGTGTGCTCTTTCTTTTCTTTCCCTCCTTCCTTCTTTCCTTCTTTCCTTCCTCCCTCCCTCTCTCTCTCTTTCTTACTTTCTTTCTTTCGGTTAACCTGCCTAGGATTTTGTTAATTTCTTCAAACAATCAGCTTTTGATTACATCAATTTTTTTCTCTATTAATTCATTTTCTGTTTTCAGTGTCATTCCTTTTTGCTGTAACTCTTATGTTTTTTCTTCTGTCTTCTTTACAATTAATTTGTTCTTATTCTTCCAGTTACTAAAGTGCAACTTACATGATTGATTTTACATCTTTCTTGTTTTCAAATATTTGCATTTAATGCTCAAAATTTCCTCTAAGGCTGGGCATGGTGGCTCATGCCTGTAATCCCAGCACTTTAGGAAGCAAAGGCAGGAGAATTGCTTGAGGCCAGGAGTTCAAGACTAGCCTGGGAAACATAGCAAAACCATGACTCTACAAAAATGTTTTTAAAATATTTAAATTTCCCCCAGTACTGCTTTCACTGCTTCCCACAACTTTTTGAGCAAATGCTTTCATTTTCATTTAGCTCAACACATTTAAAAATTTATCTTGACTTCTTTGATGCATGAGTTATTTGGTATATTGATTAGTCTTCACATATTTTAAATATTTCCGGTGATCTTTATGTTATCGATTTTTAGTTAAACACATGATGGTCTGAGAGTAGTATGCTTTCTGATCTATTAAATTTGACAAGAATTTGGTCTATGTTGGTATATGTTCCATGTGAGTTTGAGAGGAATGTGTACAATCTGCTGTTACTGGATCAAGTAGTCAGCGATGTTAATTATATCCAGTTGATTGACTGTGTTGAGTTTAACTGTGTTCTTACTGGTTTTCTACCAACTGGATCTGTCTATTTCTGACCGAGGGATATTGAACTCTTCAACTATGATAGTGGATTCATTTATTTCCCCTTGCACTTCTATCAGTTTTTGCCTCACATAATTTGATGCTATATTGTTGGGTGTGTATACATTAAGGATTGTTATGTTTTCTTGGAGAATTGATCACTTTGGCATTTTGTAACACATTTTTTATTCTAGAAAACTTTTCTTGAAGTTAAAGTTGGCTCTGTCTGAAATTAATATAGCTACAAGTGCTTTTTTTATATTAGTGTTTGCATGGTATATGTGTTTTTTACCATTCATTTTTAATCTATAATTGTCATTATATTTAAAGAGGGCTTCCTGTAGACAACATATAGCTAGGTCTTGTTTTCTTTAATCCACTCTCATAATTTCTGGTTTTTATTGGGACATTTAGATCCGTGGCATACAAAGTGATTATTGATATAGTTAGATTAATATCTATCAAATTTGTTTCTATTTTCTATTTGCAGCTATTATTCTTTGTTTCTGTTTTAATCTTCCAATCTTTTTCTAACTTTTGTGATTTTAATTGAGCATATTACATGATTTCATTCTCTCTCCTTTCTTAGAATATCAAGTATACTTCTGGTTTCCTTTTGTTAGTTTGTTATTGACAGCATGCAATTGAGTCTTGATTTTTTTTTCATCAAGTTTGCAATATACATTTACCATTAATCCAAGTACACTTCCAAATAACAGTGCAGCACTTCACAAGTAGTGTAACTTACTATAACAGCATAACTCTAATTCCCAACTAGTTTCTCCTCATGATATACCTTGTTAACAAGAACGGAGTGATTTGGCATATATCAAAATCAGAATCCTAGTTCTGACATTTCGTCTCTTGAAACTGTGATTCTGCCTTTTGGTATACTTTGTAATATTTTCTTGATAGCCAGACATAAAGTACTGGGTCCAAAGAACTGCTATAAATAAGTCTTTAAAGTATGATGGTGAAACGGGGTAGGGAAAGTATTCTATAGCCTGTGATTAGGTCTCAGTCATTTAGTGATCCTATGTCCTCTCATCCCTTGTATTATTGCTGTCATTAATTTCATTTACATATAAGCATATATAATTATATATAGAGGGTGCCAAAAAAAGTCTACACATTTTAAGAAATGAAAAAAACCAGTATCAAAACTGTATTTGTAAATACCGATGACCAAAGATGAATACAAGACACATTTGACTTCTGCAATTACAAGAGGTGCTCAAAGTGGTTACCATCAGCATCCAGACACTTCTGATTATAGCAAACTACTGCAAGAGTTGTAGTAGTGTGTACTGCAAGACAAGTTGTAGTAGTGTACTGCAAGAGTTGTTGCTGTGTGAAACCTCACAGATCTTCCCTCGTGCACATCACACACAGTACCATGCATCTCAAACTTATTATGAATGTGTGCAATTGTTAGGTGTGTTGGAGGCTCTGTTGCATAATAATGCCTCCATTGCCGTTGCACTTCCACAATGTTTTCAAATTTCAAGTACTACATCAAAATGGTCTTGTGCTCTATGAATGTCAACCATGCTTCCATCATTTTATTTGACTGTCCTGCCTATTGCGTTGTGATGCTAGCATTCATTTGATGAATGCCATCTTTTGAGCGAATGTCATACTACACATTGCTACCAATATTCAACTCAACTTCAAAAAGTAATACACAGATAACGTCTCTTAAAATGTGCATACTTGTTTTGGGCATCCCCGGTATATTGTCACAAAATACACACATAAATATACATAAGCAGATTGTTGCTTTTATTATTTTGGACAGATTATTAACTGCTTGATGGACTAAGTATAAGAAAAATTAAGTTTTTATTTCACTTTTGCTTACTTATTCTTTGATGTTCTTCCTTTCTTTGTGTAGATCTTTTTTTCTAACTTACATTTTCCCTCTAAAGAATTGTGAACTTTCTTTCATAACAGTACTTGTAGCAACACATTTCTTCATTTTTTGTTTTCTAAGGAAGTTTTTTATTAAGAGTTACTTTTGGTGAATACAAGAATTCTAGATTTGTGTTTTCTTTTTTTCTTTAGCAATTTAAAAAGCATATTCCATTTGCTTCTTAATGTCAGAGGAGTCACATGTAGTTTGTTTTTATTTTGTTTTGTTTTTCCTCTCCTTATTGGTAAGACATCTTTTTCCTTTGGCTTCTTTCGGGATTTTTGTTCATCTTTAGTTTTCTATAGTTTAAAACTTATATTCCTAAGTATGGGTTTTGGCACATTTATCTTGCTTAGTGTTCTGTGAACTTTCTGGATCTGTAGTTTGATGTTTGACATAATTTAGGAAAAATTATTTGTCATTATTGCTTCAAATATCTATTCTGTTTCTTTCTCTCTTTCTTCTCCTTGTATTCCCTTTACACGTTTGTCATACCTTTTGGTGTCTCACAGTTCTTGGATATTTTGTCTTGGTTTTCTTAGTCTTTGTTCTCTTTAGTTTTCAGTTTCAAAGTTTCAACTGAAATATCCTCAAGCTCAGAGATTCTCTCTTGGCCATGCCCAGTCTACAAATAAGCTCATCAAAGGCATTTCTCATTTATGTTACAGTGGTTTTGATCTCTAGCATTTTTTTGGGGGGGTATGTTCTTAGCATTTTAGTCTCCCCACTGACATTACCCATCTATTCTTGCATGCTGTCCACTTTCCCATTAGAATAATCAGTATCGTAGCCATAGCTGTTTTATATTTTCGGTCTGATAATTCCAGCAACTCAGCCATGTCTGGTTGTGATACTCTCTCTCTCTCTCTTCAAACTATGTGTTTTTTTTTGTTTGTTTTGTTTTCTGGTATGCCTGTAATATTTTCTTGCTAATTGGATATGATGTATTGGTAAAACAATCTGCTGTGGGCCGGGTGAGGTGGTGCATGCCTGTAATTCCAGCACTTTAAGAGGCTGAGGCACAAGAATTGCTTGAGCCCAGGAGTTCAAGACCAGCCTGGGCAACATAGTGAGACCTCATTTCTATTTAAAAAAAAATTAGCAGGCCATGGTGGCTCCTCCCACCTGTAGCCGCAGCAGCTATTCAGGAGGCTGAGGTAAGAGAATCACTTGAGATTAGGAAGTTAAGGTTATGGTGAGCCATGATCGTGCCACTGCTCTCCAGCTTTGTTGACAGAAACTCTGACTCAAAAAAAAAAGTAATAAATAAACAGGCCTTTAATAATGTAGTGGTAAGGTGTAAGGGAGGGGAAGCATTCTATAATCCTATGGTTAGTTCTCAGTTGTTTAGTGGGCCTAAGCCTCTGGACTGCTAACTTCACAAATATTTCTCAGTTTTGTTTTCTTCCCCCTTAGCTGGGACAGAATACACTGGGCTGGAGTTGAATATTTCCCTTCTCTCATTGGAATCATAGAAGCACCTAAAATTGAGCTTCTTTTCTTTCTTAAAGGTTTAAGGATAAAACAGGCTGGAGTTGAATCTTTTCCTTCCTGTGGGTCAATTAAGCTCTGATAAAATCCAAGCAGGTCAACCAGTGTCTCCCCATGGCAAGCCTTGTTAACAAGTACTCTGGTTGTCTAAATATGGCTCTCTTTTCATTCCCCCTACAAGAGGCATGAAGAAATTTTTCTCCAATAATACTATGGGAGTCTGACCCAATTTCTGGAGAAAAATCTCGTCATATTGTGAGGACCCCCATAGGACGGGGTGACCCTGGGGATTTTAATGCAAAGCCTTGTCCACACCGAGCCTCCAACCATCTGTCAGTTATATTCAAGTTTTCCTACCCCAACACGGGTTTCTGTGGCACTTTCTCTCTGGAGTCTCCACCTCTGTCAACTGTGACTTTCTGTATTTACCCATCTATCTCTCTAGTCGTCAGGGTAGCTTTTGCCCTGTGTCCTCTGCTGTCGTATGGACCCAGGTAGAGTTGTTGATTTTTCAATCTCTTCAGCTTTTTGCTGGCTTTTAAAACAGATTAATGACTTCCAAACACCTTACATGTAGACCTGAAAACCAGAAGTCGGTTAATATACTTTTGATTTGCATAAATAATTCATTGAAACGTAGAAAGAACTATGAATATGTGCAATCCAGGACTTAATTTCTCAACTACATAGAATTAATTGGTTTTATGCAAATGTCAGGAACCTAAGAAGAAAACAAAAACCCATATTAGAGCTGCTAATCGCCAAGAAAGTAGATAGCTGGGAATAGTCTAACATGTGTTTAATTTCACAGATATCAAAAATGCCCTTGGAAATGTACTGTGTAATATATATATATATATATATATATATATATATATATATATTTTTTTTTTTTTTTTTTTTTAGTTGGATTCTCACTCTGTCACCCAGACTGGAGTGCAGTGGCCGCTCTCGGCCACCGCAGCCTCAACCTGCTGGGCTCCGGCGATCCTTCCGCCTCAGCCTTCCAAGTAGCTGGAACTACAGGCAGGCACTACCACACCTGGCTAATTTTTTGATTTATTGTAGAGATGAGGTCTCGCCAAGTTGCCCAGGTGTGTCTCGAACCCACGGGCTCAGGCAATCCACTTACCTCAGCCTCCCAAAGGCACGGGATTACAGGCTGAGCCACCGAGCCCGGCTAGTGTACTATATTTTTACCTGAGCAGTATTTACAGGGGTAATGGGTGTATTCACTCCTTTTTTTTTTTTTTTTGGCAAGATCTCTGTGTGTTGTCCAGGCTACTGTAGTGCAGAGACATGGCCATAGCTCACTGCAACCTCGAGGTATGTTCGTTGTTAATATCATTTAAATTATCATTAATAAAATATGTGCATGTTATCGAAAATAAGCTATAACTCAAGTGTGTGTGTGTTAGTAACTTCTTACCTCAGTCCAAATTCAGGATTCCTGTCATTGAGCATACCTGGAAATAAAGGTTTAGGAGGCTGATTCTAATGTTCATTCAAATAGTTAAAATGACTGCATTAGAGTATTTTCATTTTAGAGATATTTAAAATATTTAAATATTTAAAATATAGAATTAACATTAGCTTACTTTATTGGAAACTTCTGTGCCTATACCATATTATAGTAACAGAGCTATCTATCCTTTTGAAAGATGTTCCTTTAAAAATCATTTTTAAAAGTGCTTATAATTTTCTCTTTTATTTTTGGAGGGGGAAGCATATATTCAAGTTGTCCTGAATATATGCTCCTCTCCCCCCAAAATAAAATAAAATAAAAACTTTATGATTTTCTTTAAGTAATATGAAAAAGTAATAAAATGCAAGAAATTTAAAATATGTGGTATTTCTATTCAAAAATTATCAGCCTCAACCTCAACCTTGTGAAAAACATTGCAACATAGTCAGATGCTCTCATCCATACTGGGGTCACTTTTAGGATGCCTGTGAATGCAGGAAGATCAAAACCAAAGTGATTGAGTTGTATTGTTTAGTTTCTCAAAAACTGTGAGCAGAACTGTATACAGGGATGTAATTTTCTGAAATACTAAACAATACTTTGTAAAGCTTCGATGAATACATCATAATCATCTTTTGATTTAGACACCAGATGCATTCCTAGAAAATGTACCATATATTAAACTTTGCAAGAATACTATTTGCTTATATGTAAAATGGAATGAGATTATAAGGTTTTTCATCTATGTGTTTATTCAGATATCTTTCTTAAAGGCATCATTGATGCAGGAAATATGTTCTTGTACAAGACTTTCTGCCTTGTAGAAAACCAAGCAGCCTTGTTCCTTGATAAGTAACATTCCCCTGAAATTGTGACAACCAACATTGTGCCACGTTTCCAAAATAATTCTAGGAGTCAACATCACTTCTACTGAGACCCACTGGTATAAGTGATCTTATTGTACACAATTATTGCCATGATTAGTTTTACATTCAGGGAAATATCCTGTTATTACAAGTAAGTCAATCAGGCAATCATGATTATTGAGGTCACTCAATATAAACCAAATTCCTGTTCTTTGAAGTATTGACAGTTTCAAGTGCCAGAGGTGTGTGGTTAACTTGGAGCTCCAGAATACTTTAGGCTATGAAAGTCCATATCTTTACTAAAAGTCAAACAGCATGTTGTGGTCATTATAAAGGTTAACTGAGGTACATGTAATAAAATAAAACAGAGTATAGAAGTATGCAGCACCTCAAGAGAGTCAACACTTAATCTTTTAAAACAGAAACTCTTGTGAAACTTTAGGCCCAGTACCCTAGAAATTGATTGTTTATGATTTCAGAACATAGTATGAACAAGCATATAATTAACCTGTTTGGGGAAAAGCTCTAAGTAGGGGTGGAAAACTTATCTACTTGGGACAAAATGAGGGACTCAATTTCTAAATACAAAAATTTCACCGACTCAGTGAGTCCGCCCTTAACTGCTCAATTTCAACTTGTACCCTGATGCAATGTAATACTAAATATTTTACTAATTTTTTTTGTTATCTGATTCTCCAACTAAAATGGTAGCTAGAAATCATCCTTAATTATTTTCTTACTTTCGCAGAAGACATCTAATCCAAAAGTCTAAATTTTGCCTTTACTATAAAAATATACCTTAGCCATAAAAAAGAACAAAATCATGAACTTTGCAGCAACCTGGATGGAACTAGAGTCAATAATACTGAGTGACCTCTCACAGAAACAAAGATCTGAGTATCACATGTTGTCACTCATATAGCGGACCTTGAACATCCATCGTAATACTATAAAAAAAGGACTGACAGTGGTGGGAAACTATGGGGGGGAGGGAAAGGGAGGTGGGGTTAACGGTAGTCAATATCTGTCTGGGGACTGGGGATGGGGAGACACCCCTTATCAACAAGGGTGACTGAACAAAGCATATTTGTATACATAACCCTTAACAGTACCCCACAATATCAAAATAAAAAATAATGATATATAAAATAATAATAATAATAAATAAATAAATAAATAAATAAAAATATACCTTGAATCTTCTTGCTATATCTTCTGCTTGTACTCTGGTCCAAGTCACCATCACCTCACCATCTTTTGCCTAGAATGTGGCATTTTCCTCTTCACTGTAGTTGGTATTTCCACAGTCCTTCTCCAACCCTTCTATTTCCTCCTCACAGAGCAGCCAGGGTGACATTTTGAGAGTATAAGTAAGACCATATCACTTTCCTGAATTAAAGCTATCATACTGAGAAACAAAATTTAAATTCCTCTCTTTACTCATGTAACTAGAATTTTTTAAAAAATCAATAAGAAAGGAAAGTGAATTTTTATCTCTTTTGTTTATTTCTGTATCACTGGGGCTTAAAAAGTTGTTGAGTATATGTAAATAACTTAATAAATACTTGTTATATTCAGTTCTATTCACCTATATTTTATTTTTCTTTGTATTTCCAAATCTGACTTTAACAATATTTTCTATTCCATCTCCTTTTTTAGCAAGGTGACTTGACATTCCTCCCATCATAATGTGAAATCAGTTTCCTTTCCTTAAAATCCAGATAGAATTGTGACTAGAGCATAAATGATACTATGTGATCTCCAAGGCTAGTTATTAAAAGAAATACAACTTTTCCTTGATCTTGAGATGTTCACTCTTAAAGCCCAGTCATTATTCTGAAAGGAAACTGAAATAATGCATGATAAAGCCTATATCCTGAGAAACTGACACAGCAGCCCATGGCCCCCACTGAGTTCTGGGAACATGATGTGAATCAACTTGAAAAGCAATGCCCTTCCCTTAATTAACCATTCCCATAATTTCTCGTGAAGCAGAGATGAGTCATCCTCACTGAATGTTGTCCAAATTGAAGATTTGTGAACACAATAAGGGATTGTTAATTTGTAAGCCACTAAGATTTGGGGAAGATTATTAAATGACACCGGCTGATGACATGCATACATCCTACTTCCAATTACTCTCTACACTCGTATCTTTTCACTTGCAGTTTCCTCTGCATGGAACTTTCTTAGCTCGTAATTCACGTGTCTCATGCCCTCACTCTACTCAAGTCTCTCTGCTCATAAGTCACCTTCTTTTTCACAGAATGTTTGGGTTTAGCTGCAGGTTAATAGCAACCAAACCAACAATATCGATTCAATAGCTGTTACAAAATAAAATATTTTTTTGAGGGGGCATATACAGAGAAGTCCAAGATTGTTGGGTTATTGGCATTTGTTCAGCAATTTGAAGATGTCATGGGCGAGCTCTCTGTTGTTTTTGTTTCTGTTTTAAGTTGTTTTTTCCTCTTTCAGTTACATGTAAGGAGGTAAGGGAAAGAACAAAATTTCTCATGCCAGCTAATGAGCTACTATTAAATTATTGTTCAGAATATCCATACAATGAATTCAATTTTCATTTCATTGATCAAAATTTGTCATAAGATCACTCTTAACTATAATTGAAGATTATGTATATTAAAGAAAAGTATAAATATCATACCAATAATTTCATATTGCTTACATGCTAAAATTATAACATTTTGATATAGTGGGTTAAATAAAATACATAATTAAAAGTAATTTTACCTTTTTTCACTTGGTTTATGTGGCTAAGGTAAAATTTTTAATTACACATATGGTTTATAATATATGTTATTTGGGCAGTGTTGTTCTAAATGCATCAATCATCAACATACAAAAATTTCATATTGAGGACTAGCACACTGTAATAAAATAATTACAAACTTTGGAAACAGGAAAATTACAGATAGATTTACATCATAAATGTGCTACTTATTAGCAATAGGCTTGAGTTTATGATTGTCTTCATGAAACTTTAGATTCTATACCTGTAAATCAGTAATGTAAATTTTAGCCTTGCTAAATAGCCAAGGATAAGTAGCGTAAGACAGCATAATGCATTTTAGGCACGTCAAAAAATGTTTGCAATTATGTGTCTTTTTAAATAGTATTGTTTTTCGCAACACTAAATTTAGTAAGTATTACAATATTTATTCTGTGTAGGAAACTTAGGTTGGCCCCAGGATATGGTCAAGTATAACAAAATATGACCCAAGGAGACCTAATGAAACAGTGGGAAAGATACATGACAAAAATCTGATATAAAATGAAAAGGGATTACAGTGATTAGAAATCAAATGTGTCATAGTTTATGCAAAAAATAAATAATTCACTTCATCGGAATAGCTGGGGAGGTAAAGAAGGTGAAATGGGCCATATAAGATAATAACAGCTGAAAAATCAGGGATCATGATATTATGCACAATGTATCAATATTTATTACTTTTTGATTTTTTTATTTTAAAGATGTGGGGTACCATTCAGGGTTAGGTATACAAATGTTCATTCTGCAGTTACCTTTGTTGATGTGGCATGCCCCCCTCTTCCCCTGGCATTTCCCTCAACTGTCAATCCCATCTACCCTCTTTCCCTGGCAGTTTCCCACTACTGCTAATCCCTTTCTTACAGCATTATGATAATTGTTCAAAGTCTGCTTATAAGTGAGAACATATGGTACTCTGTTCTTTGTTTCTGTGATAGATCAGAGTATGATAGACTCTAAATCCATCCAATTTGCTACAAATTCAATGTTTTTGTTTTTTGGGTCAGAGTTTCACTCTGTCACCCAGGCTGGAGTGCAATGGCACACTCATGGACACCGTAGCCTCAACCTGCTGGGCTCAGGTGATCCTTCTGCCTCAGCCTTCCGAGTAGCTGGTACTACAGGCGTGCACTACCATGACTGGCTTATTTTTTGATTTATCGTAGAGACGAGGTCTCACCAAGTTGCCCAGACTTGTCTCAAATCCCTGAATTGGGGCAATCCTCTTGCTTCGGCCTCCCAAAGTACTGGGATTACAGGCTTGAGCTAGTGTGCCTGGCCCCTATTGCTATTGTTACTTGCATTATTTCATTGATCTTCACAACCTCTTGTGAAATTGTTATCAATATCCTCCTGTAATAAACGTGAACATTTGAACAACCGAAAAGTTAAATAAGTTGTTCAAGGTCACCACCACAACCTAGACCTCAGTGGCTGAAATTCCAAAGGATGGGTAACCTAAGGCAAGTTTGGGGCTTGTTTAGAAACAACAAACACTTAGAAGTAGCATCATCATTGATCAAAGAAATGGATGTACTTAATATTGATACCATAAAGGTATGTTGGAGTTGAAATAATATTTTAAAATGTCATGCTCAGAGGTTGGTTCTTTATTTATTAGACATTGGATCATTTTTAGTGGGTTTCAGAGAAGAAATGCTATGAATATTTAAAAGAATAGATTAGAAAGGCCTGAGGTTTGTGGAGAAAATGGTTATCATATTATCGCAGTGATTCTCTGCCCCATCCCAGGGGACATGTGACAACATCCGGAGACATTTTTGGTTGCCACAAGTAGAGATGGGGTGCTACAGCATCTAGTAAATAGAGTCAGGGATACTGCAAAATGTGCTAACTGCATGAAACAGACCCTTCACCAACAGAAAAAGAATTATCTGGCTGAAAATGTCATCAGTACTGAGGGTGTGAAACCCTATATCATTAAATTGTTGCTCCCTAGTTTGTGCTCACTTAGCACCTGCTGCTTTTTTAAAAATTTAAGTCAGTGTCTCAGTATGTTGCCCAGGCTGGAATGCAATAAGGCAATCAATGTTCACTGTAACTTGGACATCTTGGGCTCAGGCAATCCCCCCACCTCAGTCTCCTGAGTAGCTGGAACTACAGACACATGCCATCACACCTAATGTTTATTTTTAAAATTTTTTTAGAGACGAAATCTGGCTCAGAGTGGTCTTGAATTCCTCGTCTTAAGCCATTCTCCCACCTCAATCTCCCAAATTGCTGGAATTGCAGGCGTGAGCCACCATGCCCGGCCACTTTTAAGTAATATTTAAAACACCGTTTAGTTACTCTTTAGCTCTCACAAAACGCTGCACAAAACTAAAATGCAAGTGTTGTTTTTTATCTCAATATCCCTAGTACCTTGCACAGTCCCTACCACATGGTAAATAATTAATAGATGACAGCTGATTTGAATTGAAGTTTCTTTTGTTGATTTTTGTTTGTTTTGTTCTGTTTTTTGTTTTTTGTTTTTAATTGGAGTCTCACTTTGTCACCCAGACTGGAGTGCAGTGACACGCTCCCAGCCACCACAGCCTCAACCTGCTGGATTCCAGCGATCCTTCAGCCCCTGCCTTCCACGTAGCTGGAACTACAGGAGCGCACTACCATGCACGCTAATTTTTCGATTTATTGTAGAGAGGAAGTCTTGCCAAGTTTCCCAGGAGGTTCTCAAAGCCGCGGGCTCAGGCAATCCACTCACCTTGGTCTCCCAAAGCGCGGGACTACAGACTGAGCCACCCACCCCGGCTTGAATTGAAGTTTTAAACTAGGACGGTAGAATTGGGAATAAAAAAGAAGAGAACTGATGTGAAAGATGTTGCATAGTTAGAACCATTACGATGTGGCCATTGACAAGGATAAGACATCTCGGAACCCATCAGCATCGGTGTACCACCAGCTAGTGTTTGTGAGAGGCTGCATTCTGCTTCAGGGAATTTTGGGGGGAGGGAATTCATTCAACACATTTGCTCATCTCATGATAGGTGATTTATGGAACAACCTGCCCATACCATGCTGAGCGTTCGGCAGTTTTTCACCCAGAACGGCATGACTCCTGCGTCCCACCCTCCCTATTCACCCAATCTTATCCAGAGTAACTTTTTTATTTTTGTTTCCCCTTTGAGAAAAGTCCTCAAAGGGAAACTTGTTGCTGATGTGGAAGAGGTAAAACAAAAATGGCACAGGCAGTAAAAGACATTAAAATAGGTTAATTCAAATACTGTTTTGAGTAGTGGAAAAGTATCTTGATATGTGTATTGCATCAGACAAAGAGCACTTTGAAAGTGACTGAAGTTTAAACATGTAAGAATAAAGGCACAATATTTTCATAAATAAATTCTGGTTCTCTTGGGTGTTCCCCCTCACATAGTGAATAAAATACGAGGATACCCACAGACATTAAGTAGACAAGAGGATAGAACCACAAATGTAATTATTAATGTTAGAAGTAGTAGAGGTAACTCGGTTTGTACAACTTTTAGAATTAACAGCATACAGTTTATTTCAATCCCTCAAATCTCTTTAGGATATTATTAAACAATTTAATATAGAAAGAAACTAAAGCAAAAGAAAGCTTAATAACTTGTTTCAGTCCTTTAAACTTGCCTCAGGACTAAAAGACGAACTCTTGACAGTCAACATTAACAAGAGATTATAACATACATAACAGTTTACAGAACATCCTATAATAAATAACACTTTTATAATAATAGAAATACAAACCAACACCTGATGAGTCACTACATTGTACACCCTATAGTGAGGAAATTATGACTCATTCATAGATCTGACTGAAAGAAATAACTCAAAATATAATATTTTTGTTTCAGGAAAAGGAAAATGATAGATTTCTCTTTTTAAACTCCAAGAAGCAACGAGAGAAGAGGCAGGAAGGAAATAAGTGGAAGTAATCATATGACCATTTAACATTAATGACGTTAATTCGACAATAATTGATGAGTCTCTCCATGTGCTCAGCATAATACTGCATACAGGAAACACAGAAATGAGACTCAGACTTTTCTCTGAAGAAGCACTGCAGGACAGAAATTACTTTGTCTATTGCAGGAGACAAATGTTTTAAAATTATTCAATGCAGTGTGAAAGTTTAAACAGTAAAAATAAATATATGTATGAGGAAGGTATGGAGTGTAGTGGCACAATCGCAGCTTATCACAGCCTTGACCTTCTGGGCTCAGGCAATCCTCCCACTTTAGCCTCCTGAGTAGCTGGGACTACAGAAGCATGCCACCACGTCTGACTAATTTTTGAAAAATGTTTGTAGGGACAACGTCTCACTATGCTACTTAGGCTGGTCTCAAATTCCTGGGCTCCAGCAATCCCCTCACCTCTGCTTCCTGAAGTGCTGGGATTGCAGGCATGAGCCACCACACCCAGCCTCAAAAATCTTTTTTTTATATAAGAAAATATTTTTGCTTTCAAGGATTAGAAGCTGATGTCTTTGAGGGCTATTATTCCGTTTACTTTGGCGAGCCAGGATTGTGCCACTGCTCTCCAGTCTGGGTGACAGAGTAAGACACTGAATTAAAAATTTTAAAAAGAATTTCGCATAGGTGAATATGTGAGTGGCATTGAGATGAGAATATCTTGAATTGTAATCACTATAATCACAACTATTCTTATAAGAGAGCATCAGGGAGATTGCACGTGAAAGAAGAGTCAATATGACCACAAGAGCAGACTGAATCACGAGGCTATAAGCCAAAGGATGCCAAAGTTACCAGAAGTAAGACATAAGGAGAAAATTCTCCCTTTCAGCCCCCTGTTGGAGCATGGTAACATCCACACCATGATTTTTCCCCAGTAACACTGATTTTGAACCTCTAGCCCCCAGAACCAGGAGAGATTAAATTTCTGGTGTTTTAAGCCACATAGTTTTGTTTTTTAAAGTTAGTCACAGAAAACTAATAGAATATACACCAATAACAACAAGAAAGGTTAATGTCAAAATCTGGCCAAACAACTTTACAGGATAATAATGGTCCCTGGCTTTGATATCTACTTGCCTTTTTTGGAATTTTAATCATAGAGTTTTCTGATTTCCTCTGAACACTCAAATCTATACAACCCAAGCAGAGCAAATATCAACATGTTTATATTTTCTCTTCTAATTTCCATCATGTAAGGCATAAGATCTAAGAAACAAATCATGGAAAGGCTGGAATTTGAAGACAGAATTCAAGTAAAATTAAAAGAGAAAGGCAAAATGAAAACAAACAACAATAAAACCCAGGCAAGTAAAATGACTTGAGCAAAAAATGCCAAAGATGCATTTAATGTATATCATTGGTTGATTTGGTCAAAGAGATAAAGACAATATTTAAACAGTTTGTAGTGTCCATATGCAATTGGGAACACATCCAAATGGTAAGAGTAAATAAATCCAGGTTGGGTGATCATGAGAAAGTTTGATGATGTCTTATGATGATGAAAGTGAAAATACTCCAGGGACCTAGAGTTGATGATTCAAGGACAGGCCAGGTGACCAACCCTGGGTGCCAAGTCTTCAAATATTCAGTCTATTGACATCCTCCCCAATGAGGACTTCCTACCTTTAAATTCTGACTGCCTGAATGTATTTTTCTGCTGACTGAATGTCCTGTGTAGAACTATTATCCTTCACAGCTGACCTTAGCCAGGGAAGGACCACTCATTCCCTCTACTTCTCAGGTGAGATGTCTCGGAAGACAGTGTTCTTCATAGACTCCCAGAATGCTCAGCAGGTGTAAGCTCCAGTTTCTCCAGTGGCAATCTGTGGGATCACATCATTGCCTTCTTGTCTCTCCTCCTCATTCTCTGACAAATGATTCCTAAGACCACCTATCACCACCAAATAACCTGCCTGCTGTCTAATCTTGTCTGAAGAACTGAATCAGGAAAGGCCAGACTAAGACTTTTTTTTTCAAACTTTACTTTTCCATTACACAGTCCAATAATTAATTACTTTTCAAGGAGTAGGAGTTCTATATATTTTTGTGTTCACTGTAAGGTTTCTGTATACAATACAGTTGACCAATTTAAGTTTGATTTTCTGGTAAACAATGAATAATACTAAAAGATGATTTGTTGTGTATCTGTAATTAGAATTTAACTGAATGCCTTGAATTTTTATTTGCTAAATCTGGCACCCCTAGGAAAAGGTAAGTGATAGACAAATTTGGAAATAAAACTTCCTTTGGAAAAAGAGGAATCTAACCTAAAGCTAACTCCTTATTAAGGAGACTCATTAAAAACTGATATTTTTTTCTGGATTAAAAAAATGTGGTACACATACACAATGGAGTATCATGCAGCCATAAAGAAGGACAAAATTATGAATGTCACAGCAACTTGGATGGACTTAAAGTTTACAATACTGAATGATCTATCACAGAAGCATAGAACCAAGTACCACATGTTCTCACTCATAAGCAGACCCTGAACAGTTATCACAATACAATAAGAAAGCGATTGGCAGTAGTGAGAAAGTACCAGGCCGGGGGGGGCACACTTCATCAATAAGGGTACCTGATCTCAAACCAGGTGAAGTGGGGTCCAAAGTGAGACCCAAACTACACAACGACCATTTGTATACCTAGCTCTGAATTGTACCCCACAATTTTAAAATTAAAAAAACTGATTTTTTTTAAACTACAGTTTTTAAGGTGTCTTCATAGTTTGCAGCTTAATCTAACTTGACACAGAGTATACCTTGCAATAAATTTGATCATTTCTCATACAATATTTTTTAAAGATATACAAATTGTGTTCTCAATTTTTTATTACTCAATTATTTTGAGAGTCAATTCTTAATAAGTTTCAGAAAGATGGCCAAATTGGTTAAAATAGAAAGCATATTGTCCTGGATTTTGACTTTTTTGTGTAATAATATTTTCTTTCTCAGATAAATTCATAAACATAGAAACAGAATCACCCGGTTTTCAAAAAATGTGTTCTCTTTCTCTTCCATGCTCCATATGGCTCTTTTCTGTTTTTGTCCTCACTAGTAAGTTTAAAATTACATAGTATTTAATAGAACTAGCTATTCTCTCCCTGAAAATTAGTTTTATTTATTTGCTCCATCTAAGACATGTTGCTGTGTGTTATTTTCACTGTTGCTTTCATATGGATTCATTCCAGAAAGAAAGTGAGGTTGACAATAGCTTTTGAAGCAGCATTTTAAAGCTTGAAGTTAATTTTAAGAAACATTAAACCCATTAAAGTAAAATACTTCAAGAATGTACATTTGTCATTCTCTACTGTGAGCACTCATCATCAGCCTTTTTCCTTTATATAAAATAGCAAAAGTACTTCAATATACCTATGAAATTATTCTCAGATATTCATTGTTGATTGGTGTGTTTTTTCCCTAAATTTCCATATCACTTAAGAATCATAACATAATCACATATTATTTACAGCTTTCTTTTTAAATGTGACTTTGTGTGCCAGCATTTAGACATCTGAATAAATTATACTCTTCTTAGATTAAAGTGCATGGTTTTGCTTTATTTCATCTTTTGTTGAGCAAAGACTTCTATTCCCTCCTGTGTATGAAGTTTTCATTCATATACCAAAAATAATGTGTCATGCTGTTGTAATTTTTGGTTCCTTGCTCAATTCCTCAGCAATGCCACACCTCCCATTTTGTTTTAGGAAGGTAGAAACGATTTATGGGTTTAGCGAAGAAATAAATTCATTGGAAAATGTATAAAAACATTTGAATAACTATTCATAAACTTTGAAAATATTTTCTATCTTTAATTTTTATAGTTTTTACATGATAGTAGCTCATTGTTGTTGTAGTAATAGTGTTCAACTGTAGTTATTTCAGCTGTACTGATAAAATAAGGATTTTTGTCATCTACCTTATCTTCTAATCAAACAAAACCTTTTCACCTTTCAGAGCACATTATAGAAAATGTATGCTGCCTTTCTAGTTTTAGGTTTCTATTATTTCATTTCTCCCCAACTTTAAATAGATTTTAATCCCTGGTCTCATTTCCCATAGTTTTGTTTAAAAGAATCTCTTACTTCAAACAACACTAGTACTCCATACGATTTAATCATAAACCCAAATAGGTCTTCATGAATACCCAAAGTCCACTTTAGGCGATGATTTTTTTTCCCATGCAGTGTGTAATTTCTCAATGGAAGAGTGGTTTGCATGGAAAAGAGATACTAGGAAACACTCCACCCTACATACCGGCATAAATTAAAGATTGTAATATGTATGTAAAGTGCTTCTGCTTGTAGAACATTTTAAAACACATTTTCTTAGTAGAATGATCAGACATAACCATGTCATATTGCTTATAACTGATATGTTACAGTGGGTTAACTGAACTCATGTAGCAAGGGGGTGGCGGTGCTTTGACCTATACTGGGATTCTGGGTTCAGATCTCTAGTTTTATGCTTTGGGGCATGAAAATACTCCTTAGTGGACCCATATTTTGTGTACAAGATCAGTGCTATTTATAGAGTAGGTTAGCAAATAATCAATAAGGTGAAATTTGAAGGAAAATCTTGCTTTATGTTAATTTCATTATTAGTACTGGAGTCAATAGGGAGATAACACATTTATTGAGGGTACTCAGCTAAGGCTTATAAATTTAATACTTATTAAAAAATACATGAGATGGGTATTCCTTTCTTCATTTACAGAAAATTGAAGTTCAGAGTGGTTAAAAGCCAATAAATCACATATGTGAGGAAAATGGAACTCAGGGAAATGAAATTATTTGTCAAGGTAGCCGCAGAGACAACATTTAAATCCAGGGCCTTCTGAGAAGAGAAGCTGGAATCAACACTATCTTAATTTGACTTTCTGTTTATTTGTTTGCTTTTTTCATTGATTTGTTCTAAAATGATTATGATTTTAAAATATAGTGAAAAATAAGATACAGATTAGCACTTGCTTACAAATTTGAATTCATCCTGTGAGTTGTGATATATAACTAACATTTTTGTTGATTTTGAAATATTCTACATTTTCCACACTTTGATTTGATATAAAGTTTCAGGTATTTGAATCATTGATATTGCTGCTGTTGTCTAAACATTGATAATTAACTGTTATATAGGCTTTGTGTTGAGGAATATAACCTGCAACATATTTTTCTCTGATTTATTGGAGTTTCTTGAACATTTTGTGCATGAGCAATCAATATGAATATGTGGACATTGAAAACAGAAAGACTTTCTTTTTTCTAATAATTTAAAATTTTTAAGTAATTGAAACAATTTTAATCAATGTCTCTATCTCTTTATTTTTTGTTTTTTTGTTACAGGCTGCTCTTTTAAATTAATAGATGTTTGTCATTTTCACACCAACAAGTTATTGGATTTTTAACAGTTTTTCTAATATATTTGAAGCTATTTTTTGACAAGGTGTCATAAATATTATTTTTGTTATAAAATGTCTTTTGCTTTATATGAAAGTATTTTGGTTGAATGTCAGTTTTATTATATTAACAGTTCTACTTCTTTATTTAACTTTTGTGAGCCAAAATTTTCCCAGCTATTAATTATAATCTGTGTTGTATAATTTTGTTTATGGGAACATTTTTTAAATAATATAATCTGAAAGTGTGTATGTTTTAAATTATGTCAGGGAGACTTTTTAAATTAAAATAAAATAAAATTACAAAAAAGACAGACTCTATATAATTAGTTACACAATACTGAATAGTATAAAGAAGAAAATAATATGTTCTTTGCTTCAAACTCATTTGCTTAAATTCATCAAATTTATATTTGTTTTGAAATTTTCTACACCTAAGAATGTGCTTAAAGAACCCACTTAAAATATATCCATGTGGTTTCTTTTCTTTTCTTTTCTTTTTAGCAAGGTAAAACATACACATTGATCTAGAATAGTCTCTCTTTTTCACTTTATAGTATATCTGTGACATCTATCGATACCAATACCTACAACTCAATCTCATTATTTTAGTACCTGCATCATATTCTACAATATGGTAATACTTTATTTACTGATATATATATATCTAGAATGTTCTAATACATATTTTTGTACATAAATTCTTATGTTAAGATGCATTTAACTTATTGGCTAGATTTCTAAAAGTTAGATTGATTAATAAAAACATAAACGTTAATTTATAAATAATCTCACCAGATTGCTCTCCCTACCCCTTAAGATTGTTATGTAATTCACAATCCAGTCAGCACCGTGGTGCATGTTATCATCCATTCCAGAGTACATAGGTTTTCAGTCCTTTTAATTATCTCCAATATTATAGCTGACTGTTATTTTAATTTGCATTTCTAATTACTTGTGTGGTTGAGTTCATATATATGTTTTATTGGCTTATTTGCATTCTTTAAAACTTTCTTTTAAATTGGTCATCTCTTTTAAAAGATTATTACTTTTTAGTAGCAATATATGTATCCAGTATTACGCATATTTCTCCTAATTCATTATGTCTGCACATCTTTTAAATTTTTATTGAAATAAATTGGTCAATATTTTTTTTCAAGAACCTGTGTTTTCTATATTTTTTTCCCATAATGGGACATTTAACTAATTTATACATAATCTTACATTTATTATGTTTGGTTTTGTTTCTGTTATGTTGCTTAATGATTATTATTTGTTTCTTTACACTTTCACTCCTGAGCCCTACTCTCAATAAATTATTTTAGCTACATCTCTCTTCAGAACTGCACCCAGATTTAGTCATTCAACCTTAGTTTCACTAAGGAGCACAATGACATTCTTTTGGAAACATTATTACACTATGATACTCATTCATACAAATGCTTAGGAAAACAAAAATGCAAACTGAATTTTAGAAACTAAATTTCTTGAATAATTTTCTAATTTTCTGTTGTTGAAATCTTGGATCTGAAAATAAAGATATTATGTCTCTTTTACATAAAAAGATAGAAATCAGCTTATAGTCATAGTCATATCAAGTATAATCTATTTATATAAAATATGCTTAAGTTAATGGTGACTACAGTAAATTATATTTACAGTAAATTATTATTATACAGTAAGATATTGCTAGTTCATTTTTTTTAAATCAAAGGTGTTAAATAATATAACCTGCAGTAGCTAAGAAAAAAATTTTCTTGAATACAACACATCTGCAAATATAGAAAATGCTGCCTTTTCTTCAGGAAAATATTCTAGCAATAATCTTCATCATTTTGAATACATAAAGATTTAACAATGTATGTGATACTGTCAAATGTCTACCTGGAATATTAATTTACTAGCTTAGATAATTTGATGAAAAAAATACCTTAAATTTGTCCATACACATAACTGAACTCAACTGTACTATTATGGTCCCATTTTAATTTTTTTAAACCCTTGGGTGATTTTTAATTTTTATCTTTTAATTCTTTATCCAGTGGTGACTTATTTCACACTATTATTATACTATCTGAGACTTTGAGTATTTGAGAATTTCTATTAGTTTTAAACAAAGGTCTCAACTTACCTAGATTATAATTCATGGGTTACAGACAATTTTCCCTGAGAGCTCTGATTCTCTACTCTTCTATTGTCTTTTATTTCTTCTAAGACAATGCAAGTTTTGTTCTATTTGTAAAGTAAACTGATCTTTTTTTTTTTTTTTTTTTGCTTCTTGTATTCTTGGATATTTATTTCTTTGTGATTACAGCTTGAAAAGTTCAATGAAATAGAATTGAGTGTAGGTTTCTTCATTAAGTTTAAGGAGTTTTCTTATATCATTTTTCACATTTTCAGCCTGAGTTCTTTCTCAGTATTAGAAACCATTTTTGATTTTTCACTGTTAGTTCCATTATCTCTGGAGTTTCCACCTTGGTCATGATGAAAGGAAGATGAAAATAGCCAAAACAAAAATCTGGCAGTGAATTGCCAAATGTTAGATGCAGAATCATGCTTCTGAATGGAGGAGATTGAGAGAATCATAAATACAATGATAGCTACAAGAAATTGAATCTCCATCCTACAGGACTTTTGTATCTCTGGACTTGAAACTAGGGTAGGCTTTCTCATTGTCTCTCATGGCCACTTTCAGAACAGTTTTCTCCTACTTTCCTCACCACTACCAACTTTACACATAAAAACCACTAACTGTTAATAGTCAACTAGTAACTCCAGAATCGCTTTCTCCATTTTCTGAAAGGAACCCTAGGTTGATGTCTCTCCCCAACACTGCTTCTTATTTAATTTTTACTCACTTCAATATCCATATAGATAAACCTTTTAACCTCCTTGCTTCTCACTTGAACATCTCTATACCGATGACTTTGATTTCCATCCCACCCCCACTACTTATTTTTATAAACATATTCTGAACTGTTACCATCCTGGGAATTCAACATCAGGTTATCAATTCTTGTCTTCTTGGAGAAGAGAATTCAACCAAGAGACAAAGCAGCAGAGCAAAGAGGATAGAATTGGTGGACTTGACTGGGAGCTGCCCAGAGGGTGTTTCTGCTGTGTTTTTTATATCCCTAACTTCCTTCTTTTTGATCTCCTCTCTAGTCTCCGCCTAGATTTTTCGTTGTCTCCACCAAGGGTTGCAGACAACAAATAACCAAGGGCTTCTGTGCATGCCTGGGACTTCGTGATCAATATAAATCCTTCTAAATAGTAGAGTTGCCCTTTACTGCTGCCCTAGGAATGTCATAAAGTGGATGTATTGGTATTTAGGATCTCTTTGTTTTTGTTTCCTCCCTCCCAGTATGTTATCAGTCACAAGTTGACAGTTGTGGCAGTGGAGTGAATGATTGTTGGGTGTTCCTGGGGCACACCTTCCTTCATGGGTGCCACCCTTCAGAGCCTCCTCTTTAGCCTGCTCATATCTACCTGTCTTCTAGCATAAATGAACCTTCCATATAGTTTACTTCAGTGTTAAGAATCCACCCTTACTCCATCACCACCTATCTTCCAGTTCATTCTACTTTTCTTTTGACTCCAACAGTCCTTAAAACCCACTGATATCTATGAACTTTCCCCCCTATTGCTCATTTATCGGTACTCTGAGATGTCTCTCTTTATCCAGACTAAAATCTACTGTCATCTTTATGCTAATTATTTTGAACATAACTGTATAGTTTTATGTATAGTTTTATCTTCATACTTGCTAGATAAAAATCTCAACCCTAGTTAAATACTAATGAAGCTAAACTTGCCTGGGGAAAAATATATAGCCATATGGACTGATCTCATTTGAAATTCTGACCATTCTCCTTAATGTGGCTTTAGCTATACTGTCACCCTGCTATTTCCTGATCTATTCAGTTTTTCACTTCTTAGCAGCTTATATTGTTCCGTATCCTTTCTCTTCAAGTCCTCAATACTATTTCACTCTCACTTACAACTTACCAATAAGGAATAAGATAAGACATTGCAAAAGTTTCCCTCACCTTTCCACCTACCCTCTATCACCTCTGAAACAGATTCCTTGCGTCTGTCTACCTATCTTTATTAGAGATGGATTGCCTGTTCCTGTGCACCGATCTAAGGGCAAAGCTACCACATTTGCTGTAAATGATGTTTCTCATATGTATTCAAAGATATTGATCTAGCATTTTTTCTTCTCTCGTCAGCATAATCAACTTTCCCTCTCTCTGTTCAAGCATTCCTATCAGCACATTCATCAAATATGTTAGTGTCTCTCCCAAACTACAAGCAAGATTAACATGTCTCTTGACCAGTTACAAGATGTTATCTCCAGTTACAAGTGACTTTTCCATTCCCATTTACAGCAACAGTTTTCAAAATATTTGTCTTTCTTCATCACAGCAAGTCAAATGATGTTTTTAAAATACAAATCATATCATCCTTCCAATGGTTTTTCAAATTAGAGTAATATCTACAGCCCTTACAATGGCCTAGAAGTCCCTACAATCTCTGTCTCTGATTGCCACCCTACCCTCACATCTTACCACTTTCTCCCTGTAGTCCAGAATAGTATGCTGGCCACATGCTATTCCTCACCTGCGCCTTGTTCTTTAAAGCTTCAATCAGCTGCACTACCCAACCCTCATCTTTCTTGGGCATTTGCAAATGTCATCTTCTAAAAACGGCTTCCTCCACTCATCCTATTTAAAATTGCAATCCCTCTCTCTATTCCCTTTGTCTAATTTACTCTCATGCCTAAAACTTGACACTTTCTAATATCTTATATAGAATTCACTTATGCAGTTATTTTCTGCCTTCTTCCAAAAGAGTGTGAAAACTTCAAGAGGCAAAGGTTTGTTGTTGTTGCTGTTGTTGTGCTTTGTTATTGTCATTACAACATTTAGGTATACTCTGGTACATATTATGTGCACAATAAATATTTAATGAATGATGGAATGAGTGAATGAATAGATACAATCTTCCAGAAACAGGCACTCCATTATTCTCTTCATTATGTCACCTATATCTTTGCAAAGGATGGCTATCAGAACAACGCACACACTCCAGGACTTCACACACAGATGCTCAAATTTCAGCACACCTATCAGTTGCTGAAAGAAATAGCCTCAGACAGAGAATCAGGAACAGAAATGCCTTGTATTTTTCTGTGCTAGAGCCCTCAGGTCTCCACTAGTAACTTCTGTTGGCAGATCTTAGACACAAAAATTGACACAAGTAACTAAGAAACACAACTTGCAGAAATTAATAGATCTCTTGCCATTGACCTTATATTAGGAGGCCAAATAATAGAAGTGTAGGAAATAGGTTTGAAGGCAACATTATCCAGATCAGAACACAGTTGTTCAAAGAGAGTTTAGAAGTGAGTGACAAAAGACAGCTTAAAAGTTTAACACTTATTCTCAAGAGATGGTCTTGCCAGACTTATTATTACCCATGAACAAAGTATAATCAATAAGACTTAGAAGGCCACAAGAATAGGGGGCCGACATACCCACTATAAAACAGGAGAAATACCTTGCAATCAGGACTATATGTTCAAATTGAACTCTGTATAACATTCATGGCAGAAGTTGTATAACTCCACACTGGTTCTAAGCGGCCCATTTGGGTCTGGAAGCATGTCTTCTTTTATTTATTTATTTTTATTATAGATATGGGGGGTACAAGTCAGGATTAGTTACAGAAGCAGGCTTCATGCAGGTGAAGTTTGGACCTCCAACTGGCCCTTACTTCCCCTGGATAAAGAAAATGTGGCACATATACACAATGGAGTGTTATGCAGCTATGAAGAACAAAATAAAGGAATCTACAGCTAATTGGATATAGTTGGAGACCATCATACTTAGTGATCTTTCAGAGAAACGAAGAACTGAATACCAAATGTTCTCACTCATAATAGGGATGTTCTCACTCATGAGAAAAGCATGCCTTCTTTTATTTTTTTTCTGTTTTTTTTTTTTTTTTTTTTTTTTTTGAGTTGGAGTCTCACTTGGTCGCCCAGGCTGGAGTGCAGTGGCATGCTCATGGCCACCACAGCCTTGACCTACTGGACTCAGACAGTCCTTCCACCTCAGTACGCACTAAAACACCTGGCTTTTTTTTTTATTGTGGAGATGAGGTCTCACCAAGTTGTCCAGGCTGGTTTTGAACCCCTGAGCTCAGACAGTCTTCTAACCTTGGCAACCCAAAGTGCTGGGATACAGGCTTGAGCCACCGGTCCTGGCAGCATCTCTTCTTTTAAAGAACAGGACAGTATTTCAAAGTCAATTGAGCCCTTGGTGTTTACTTAGGCCATGTCCAGCAGCCAATCTAGAATAAGTCCAAAATTGGCATCAAACTTCCAGTGTTTTTTGTTCTATAGAATTTCCCCAACCTAAGAATGCATACTGCATGAAGATTGTTTAGACTGAGACAGAACAAATTATAAAGATGCAAAGATTTGTATTTGTGAACAAAGAGAAAGCAGTCACTCAAGTTTTACCCAGTTGTTGACCAATATTATGGCAGAACATTCAAGGGGTACATTTGGCACTCTGACAATGGTGGTCATTTTACAACCTATTCTTTTTTTTCCCCTCTTAATCTGTTATAGATTACCTTAGTCCTCTTTCTGTCAGGAATATGTGATGACAAGATAAATAATAGAGAAGAAAGACATCTTGTAGGATACTCATTTGTTTTTCATCAACAGACAGCTGTACTCACAAAGAAAAAAAAGCATGCTGGCATATGTGTCTGGTCACACTGTGCGCTGTGGAATAGAAAAGCTAATAAAAACTTATCAGAGGACGAGATGCTATAGTGAGAAGCTAATCAACTAGAGAGCTTTGGTCAACTGGCACACTGATCTGAGATGCTGCAGAAAAAGCTTAGAGAATGGTGATAGCTGAGAAACCTAATCCCATTTCTTCACTTTAGTGGATGCACTGACTGTTTAATCTATTCCTGAGTATATGCTATGTGAGAAAAACAGAATCTCTATCAAATACTCAGGTTGCTTGATTTTCTAAAATGTGTTACCTGAAATTATTTTACACATGACTCCTTGCTAGACAAGACTGAATCTGAAATAAAATTCTTCACAGCATGACATCTTAAATTTAAAACAGTGTCTTGTTCAGTTTTATTGGCCATGGTTTCTAAACCAATAACTTCTTTTATTTTTTCTAGAAAGAACATTTTTCACAGGCAGGCACAAAGACATATATGCACAGGGGCATGATTAAAATGTTGCTTATTCTGGTGGAAAAACTAGAAATAAACAAATGTCTATCAAAGGAGACAGAAGGATGTTAAATATACTACAGTTTATATGTACAAAGGCTATATTATTTTCCATGAAACATCCCTTCTCCTGGTCTCCTGTTTCCATAATAAGAAATGTCTACTAGAATAAAGTAAATATTCCCTTCCCCATCCCTTTTCACATCTTTCCTTGACTGATCAGTTTCAAAATATAATATAATACAATAAAAATATGTTCAATTCCATCAATCCTTTCTTTACAGATCAAACCTGTCTTCTGAATGTATATATGAATGGTTTCTTCATGTCATAAAGTCATAGAACTTTATGTCCTGCAGGCTCCAGGGGTGGATATCACTGTAGATTCACAGTGAAGTATTAGTAAACTCACTTGGTCACCATCTAATTATTTTCTCCTATCAGATTATCAGTAATAGATGTAATATTTTGATCACTATCTCTCCTCCTTCTCATCATCTCCTGTCTCAATTGGTTCTTTAGGAAGAAAGAACAGGGTTTTAAAATTTATTATTATTTGTTTGTTTTTGTCTTTATTGACCCAACTAAAATCTTAAAGTCTTTGTTCATCATCTGGGAACACTGAAATACAGACAACAGCTATGACTTGAAAACCAAGTTATATTATGAAGATTGATATGTCTGGTTTGCTCAAAGGTTTAACTATTGTATCTTAGTTTTGTTTTAGTTTAGTAAAACACAGATACAGTACGTGACATAAAACATATGGATACCTTAATGAATTATTGTAAGAAAAACACTCTTTCAACTGCCACGCAGGTCCTGCTAGCCATCCCAGAAGTTTTCTGTATGCCTCTTCCTAATAAGAGGCCCCATCAAAATTAATCATTGCCAACTTTTTTAGTAATTATTTCCATTTGTTTCTTTAGCTTATATTTCTCTAAGTAGGTATCCCTGGTCATGAATAGTTGAATTTTGTACATCGTTTTAATTTCATACATTGTTTCATTTTTTATTAGCATACAAATACTTCTTTTTACTACTTTTTTTTTTTACCTTTTTTTAAATATAGCAGTTTTAGGTTCACAGAAAATTTGAGTGGAAAACACTGAGATTTCTCATGTATGAGGACAAACATCCCCCAAAATGGAATTCTCCTTTGGAGGGCAGGCCCCCTGTAGCATGGGCTTCCCCCACTAGGGAAGTGTTCTAGGGAGCCATCGCACCGGTGTACCAACTAGCATTGTTGTGAGAGACTGTGTTTGGCTTTAGTGAATTTTTGGGGGGAGAGTCTTTCAACATTTCATGATGGGTGATTTACGAGTGCACCTGTCCACACCTTGCTGAATGTTGAGCAGTTTTTGACCAAAAACGGTGTGACCCTTGTGCCCTACCGTCCCTATTCACCCAATCTCACCCAGAGTAACTTTTTTTGTTTCCCCAATGGAAAACATCCTCAAAGAAAAACATTTTGCCAAAATGGAAGTGGTGAAACAAACAAAAAAAGGCAGAAGCACTAAAAGGTATCCAAGTTGACGAATTCAAAAATTGTTTTAAGCAGTGGAAAAGGCATCTCAATCAGAGTATGTTGAAGGTGACTGAAATTTACACATGTATGAATAGATGTACAATTTTTAATAAATGTATAGTTTTGGGGGGTTCTCCCATTGCACTTCCACTCCCACACATGCAGAACATGTTTAAAATAGTAAAAATCAAAAATCAACTGTGCTTGATGGCTCAGCCTGTAATCCCAACACTTTGGGAGGCCAAGGCGAGTGGATTGCCTGAGCCTATGATTTGATACCAGCCCGGGCAACTTGTCAAGACCTCTACTATAAATCAAAAAATAAGCCAGGCATGGTAGTGCGTGCCTGTAGTTCCAGCTACTTAGAAGGCTGAGGTGGAAGGATTGCAAGAGCCCAGTAGGTCGACGCTGGGGTGGTGGCGAGTGTGCCACTGCACTCTAGCCTGGGCAACAGATTGAGACTCTGACTCAAGAAAGAAAGAAAGAAAGAAAGAAAGAAAGAAAGAAAGAGAGAGAGAGAGAGAGAGAGAGAGAGAGAGAGAGAGAGAGAGAGAGAGAGAGAGAGAGAGAGAAGAAAGAAAGAAAGAAAGAAGGAAGGAAAGAAAGAAAGAATAAAATAAAATACAGTAATAAAAAGCCTATGTTATAATTTTTAGCTAATTATATGACAAAAAAGAATAAATATAAAATACAGATCAGGAAAGAAGACATAAAATTATCTTTGTTTGTAGATGATGCCATTGTCTATGTAGAAAACCCAGAAGAATTGTCAAAAAAGAAAAAAGTAACTGGAACTAATAAGCGATTATAGCAAGGCTGCAGAATATAAATTCAATACATAAAAGTCAAACACTATTCTATATACAGCAATAAACAAGTGTAATTAAAAATAACAGTCCCATTAAAAAGTGGGCCAAAGACATGAATAGACACTTCTCAAAAGAAGATATACAGGTAGCCAACAGACACATGAAAAAGTGTTCAGCCTCACTTATCATCAGAGAAAAGCAAATCAAAACCACACTGAGATACCACCTAACCCCAGTAAGAATGGCCATCATTAATAAAACAAACGATGCTGGCAAGGATGCAGAGAAAAAGGAACGCTTCTACACTGCTGGTGGGAATGCAAACTAGTGCAACCTCTTTGGAAGACAATGTGGAGATTTCTTAAAGAACTAGAAATTGATTTTCCATAAGACCCAGCAATTCTCTTATTGGAAATATAACTGGAGGAACTCAAATCATTCTACAAAAAAGATATCTGCAAACGCATGTTTGTTGTAACTCTATTTACAATAGCAAAAACATGGAACCAACCATGCTGCTCATCGAAGCTGGACTGGATAAAAAAAAATGTGGTACATATACACAATGGACTATTACTCAGCCATAAAGAAGGACAAACATGGACTTCACAGCAACTGGGATGGATTTAGAGTCAATCATACTCAGTGATCTATCACAGAAACAAAGAACAGAGTACCATATGTTCTCACTCATAAGTGGAACTTAAACCATTATAATACAATAAGAAAGGGACTGGCAGTAGTGGGAGACTGTCGGGGAAGGGGGGTGGGATTGGCAGTTGAGGGAAACTGCTGGGGAAGGAGGGGAACACCTCATCAACAAGGGTACCTGCATAATAAATGTTTGTATACCTAACCCTAATTGTACCCCATATCTTTATAATAAAAAGACAAGTGTAAACTGGGCTCGGTGGCTCAGCCTTTAATCCCGCGCCTTTGGAAGGCTGAGGTGAGTGTATTGCCTGAGCCCGCGGGTTCGAGACTCACCTGGGCAGGCTAGACCTCATCTCTACAGTAAGTAAAAAAATTAGCGGGCATGGTAGCGCGCGCCTGTAGTTCCAGCTACTTGAAAGGCTGAGGGGGAAGGATCGCTGGAGCTCAGCAGGTCGAGGCTGCGGTGGCCGGGAGCGGCCACTGCACTCCAGTCTGGGCAACAGAGTGAGACTCCAACTCAAAAAAGAAAAAAAAAAGTGTAATTAAAAATTTAAAAATAAAATACCATTTACATTAGCATTCCCCCAAATGAAATACTTTGTTAAAACTCTAAAAAATATATCTAATTTATACAATATTTTAAAGAATCATGACTGAGAATGCCACACACCGAACCACAGAATGCAGAAAGCTCAGAGTACACCAATCAGTATAAATGCCAAAAACAAAACAAACAAAAAAACCCTCTAGCAACAATAAAATCACATATAGGCATATCATTTTCAAGCTCCAGAAAATCAAAAATAAAGAAAGCATCCTAAAGGAAGCTGGAAGATAGCAAGAGAGGATCTGGAAGAGAAAAAATTATGATAGAGCTGCTCTGTTTCTCACTGCAGGTTTCCAAACAAGAATGGGACCCAAGCTGTGAAAGGGTAGTGGATGCTTTGAAAGAAATGAGATAGTAAAGTTCTGAAATCTTAGCATCTAAAAATTGAAGATTATTAACTACAGGAGTAGGTAGAAAAAGCCCCAAACTACCTGTAAAAATTTCATCTTAGTCCTACAATGTATCTGTAGAAATTTTTTAGTTTCTGCCTATATTATTCAATCATCTGCTAGCAATCACAGTTTTTTCCTTTTCTGTCCTTACGTGTTCACTTATTTTCCTTGTCTTTTTCTGCTAGTCAAAGTCCTCTACAGCAATTATTAATGGATGTGGTGTCCAGTGGAATTATTTTGGCTTCCTTTATCTCAGAGAAAAAATTTCCAATAATTTTCCCAGAATGATGTTTTCTGAAATTTTTTTATAATCTTTACCAAATTGAAGAAATTCATTTATAATCCATTTTTGAATACTTTTCATCAAAAATGTATGTTGAATTTTATCAAATGTCTTTTTCTATTATGTAGATAGTGTAGTATATATAGTATGATTGCGTATATATATAATGCTTATATGTAAGTACACATATATCCATCTACTTATATGTATAAAATATCTAGCTTTTTATATAATACATAATACGTGTATATTTAGTAATTATTTATATTATATAGAATATATATAACATAAAATACATATGTTCTATGTATAGTATAGACTATGATTATTTTATATATAATGTCATATACAATATATAATTATAGCATATCATTACTATTTATAATTATTGCTCAATAATTTTGCATTACTTGCAATGTTCTTGTTGAGTTTTGAAAGGAAGGCTATGTTATCCTTATAAAATGACTTGAAACATGTTCCTAATCTGTATTTGTTTAATTTTGCAACCATTTTTTTCTTGAGTGCTTGTTAGAAATCTCAGTGAAGTCATTATTAGAGTCTGGCATTTTCTTTGAGAAATTTTGACAACCTTTTTTCTTATGTTTACTTTGTTAATAAAATAATTCAGATTTTTTTGGTTTTGTTTTGTTTCAATCTGATTTTCTATCTTATTTATTTTTAGAGAAATGTTGGCTTAATTTATGTTTCATACTTACAGTCATTTTTAATAGCAAATTTCACTTTACATATACAGTGATTGTATCCCACATTTGAATTGTGCTATTACTACAATTCAAAATGTTTTCTAAGGAATATTGAGGGTTTTTTTCCCACTAATTGACCAATAAGTAATTTAGAAATATGTTGTTTAATTTTCAAAATTATAAGATTTTCTATGTATCTGTTTTGCTTTGAATTTTAGCTTAATTGTATTTTAATTGCATGCTCAGAGTGATTTAATTTCTTTCACAATGGTTGAGATTTGATTTATGAAAAATGTATTATGATTTTTGTAACTATTATGGAGTCTTAGCAATAATGTCTACTCTGTAGTTTCTTAGTTCTAGTTTAGGAATCATGCTGTTCAAATCTTAGATATCCCAATTATGTAATATATAATGTATTCACTTATTCCATCATTTGCTGAGTGAGGAATATTAAATCTACAAATATATGGATTTTTCTTTTTTCTATAGTTCTGTGAATTTTTGTTATTATACATTTATCAATTAAAAAATATGTATTTCTGGTGTTGAAACACTTTAGCATCATAAAGCTACTCTATTTCTGATGATTTATTTAGTTTTAAACTTCGATTTGTCAACTTTTCTTTGGTTATCATTTCTATGGTCAATCTTTGTGACATTTTTGCATGGGAAATGTTCTACTTATACTTTACATTTGCTTATTGTAAACACAATATGGTTTCTTGTCCACCTGTTCAATAACTTTGACTTTGATTAGGAATAATAAATCCATATAGATTCAATATAATTACTCTTATATCTGGAAGTAGTATTCTATTTTTTAATGCCTTCTATTTATGCTGCTTTATTTCATTTTTTTTCTCCTTTCTTGACTTAATTTGGGTTAATGCATTATTATTTCATTGGATTCCCATACTAGTGTGAAATGTATATGCTCTATTAATCTTGTGTGTCTTTTTGTTTTGAATTATGGAAGTTTCACTCTTTTATTTGTAATTATCTTTCATAGGTTTTGCACAAGATTTTCTGGGCTTCTTGAATGTGTAAATTAGTATCTGAAAACTCTCAGCCATTATCTTCTCATATATTGCTTTTTTGTCATTCTTTTGTTCTTTTAGGGGTGATTAATTAAGCAGATATTGAAACATGTCATTTTCTACACAGTTTCTTTAATCTGTCAGATGAAATTTCTATTTTTTTTTTTTTTCTCAAGGAAGCATTCCAAATATTTCGTGTTCTATATCCCAGGCTAATAATTATATTTTCTTTGTTTACCTTTTATATTTACAAATCTAACAATAATAAAATATGCCTATGATAAGTGTACAGATCAATAAACAAATAATGATCAACTGAACACAATCACGTAACAGTCATCCAGATCAAGAAGAGTATTACCAGAAGCCTAGAAACCTGTTCTTGCTCTCATTCAATCATAATGTCCTCCTCAAGCATAAGTACTATCAAGGCTTCTACTAACATATTGTAGATTTTCTATTTATATAAATATGAATAAACAGTACACTTTCTATTGCATCTGACTTCTTTCATTCAGCATTATCTGAGTGAGATTACTTTATATTGCCAAGTACAGTTGTGTATCATTCACTCTCACTTCTATTGATTATTCCACAATGAGAATATTTCTTATCTGCTCCACTATTGATGCACATTTTAGGAGATTTAAGTGTTTTCTTTTTATAAATAATGCTGCTATTAACATTCTAGCAGACATGTTATCATATACACACATGCGTGCGGCGTGCGAGCGCGCCACACACACACACACACACACACACACATACAGTAGAGAATTTTTATTATTTATGAGGCCTTGGCATCCATTTTGAATAGAAGTTAGACTTTCTCATACCAGAAGCAGGACTGAGTCACCTTTGACATAGTTTTCATTTCTCTGCCTCTTCCCAGCTGTTCAATATAGTCAATCCAAATATTTGCCTATGCAATAGTCTCCTGGTAACTACTTCCCTAAGGGAAAGGTAGATACAACTAACAGCTTGTCCCACCAATATCCAACCCCTGCAAGGGCTGCATATATACCACAGTGACCACCTCTCAGTAACAGCATGCGCCTCCACAGAGTTCTCGACTGATTGCTCTAAATCTAACAATTAAAACTCTCTGCAGGAAATCTGTTTTCATGTTGCCCTTTACTCCAGGAAAGTCCTCAGCTCACAGCTCCCCCTCTCTCTTGCTCCTCACTTGTTGGTTGATCATGTGTGTTCCAGACAGCTCCCCACTGCCCATTGTCCCCGAAAGGTCTGCTTACCTCTCCTTTCTGGGATCTGCATATGATAAGACACTTCTGTCATTATATGTGTTCTGTTGAGCTGTCTCCTATGGGTCTCATCTGACCACTACAATAGACATAACCTTGCCTAATCAGGGCTCTCTTAGGAATATGCTGGACATAGATCAAACAAAAGCCAACAGGCATCTGCCAGTAGGAACAAGTTTCTGTCATTAGGAGCAACTGGTCATGAGTTGGACACTTAGGCATTAGATCTTCTACTAGAAAGAAAAAGTATCCCATGAAAGGACATAACTCATTCCCTAAAGCCCTACTGGACAGATGTAGGCTTATAGCTATTCTTGTGAGAGAAATTCAAGACCCAATTAGAGAGAAACACACACACACACACACACACACAACACACACACACACACACACACACACATTTCTGTTGAGTATATACTTAGTACTAGAATTCCTCAATCATAGATTATCAGTAGTATTAGTGATTCCTGACTAAAAAGTTTTCCTACAAAGTTTTTACCAAATTGTACTTTTCCCATTTTCATATGAAGGTTTTGATTTTGGACAGATATTGGTGCTTCAGTCATTTTTATTTACACCATCTGGGAGGATCTATAGTGGTATCCCTTACAATTATCTTTATTTTTCCCTAAAAATATCTTTATTTTCTTTCTTATGTCCATTTACATTGGAAATCCATCAGAAATTGGATTTTTTATATAGTTGGAGTTATAGGGCCAAGATGCTTTTTCCATGTTTACTCAATTGACTTATCACAATATCACATATGTTAACTAAGTATCTAAGTATAAAGTAAAAACGTTGCATGAAAAAAGTCTTCTTTTAGTATACTATGTGAGTGCAAACATACGAAGGGGAAACCCTCCAAAAAAACACAAAAAACAGAATTATCTTTTGAAGGGTAGTCACCTTGTAACACAGGCTTCTCCTGCTATATGAGTTTCTAGAAAACCATCGGCCTCAGTGTACCAGCTAACATTGTTGTAAGAAGCTGCGTTCGGCTTCAGTAAATATTTTTGGGGAGTCTTTCAACACATTTGCCCATTTTATGATGGGTGATTTATGAACGCACCTGCCCACACCACACTGAATGCTCACTTTTTGACCAAAAGTAGCATGACCCCTGTGCTCCACCATCCCTAATCACCTGCTTTCTCTGAATGACTTTTTTTGGCTTGTTTTTCAGGATGAAAAACGTCCACAAAGGAACACATTTTGCCAATATGGAAGAGGTGAAACAAAAAATGACAGAAGCCCTAAAAGCATCAAAATTGATGAGTTCAAAAACAGTTTTGAGCGGTGAAAAAAGCATCTCGATTGGTATATGCATCAAATGGAGAGTACTTTGAAGGTGACTGAAGTTTAAACCTATAAGAATAAATACACAATTTTTTAATGAATAAAGTCCAGATTTTTAGGTCCCCCTGCTCATATTTGGTGACCTCAATGATTAATCCAGGCCAGGCTACATGCTAATGTGACCAGAGAGTAGCTGAAAAGCTGTGTTGGTGGGCCTGGGGCTCTCCCCACTTCTACTACAACCAAAAAGACTTTTATTCTTGAAATTAGTAAACCTTGATTTGTGGTAATGTCTCTTATTTGTGTGAATCTGATTAATCCTTTAGTTTATCTCAAGATTCTAGTAGAATCAAGATGCTAGCAGTGGCAAAATAGAAGAATAATTTGAACTAGAGTGAAATAATTAAGATGGAAGTCTAGTAATTCTAGATTATTTTTAGACAATGTTTATTTTAAAAAAGCAGAAAGTTCAGATGATATAACTTCTAATAAAGAACAAATCCTTTACTCTGTTAGGCATAGAAGGGTGTGGGGTTAATTTAGTAAGTTCATGGCGTGGATGCACTGGTCCAAAATTAACTAATTCATCCTACCTGGTAGCATAAGCCAACTTCTTTTTTTTTTGGTCCACTCAATCTATTGCCAGATATGTCCCATGAGCTTTTTTTAAATTGTCAACTATGTTTATAATTCCTAATTTTCACTTTAAAATTTCTTATGACAATTTTCATAATTTTCAGATTCTTGCAAATATTATTAAATTTGTCTTTTTTAACAGGAGTATGAATATCTTCTAATATGGCTAATAAATACAATATATAAAGTATAAGCAATTATTTTTCTGCCCTCTGCTTTTGCCTGTTGAATTTACCTCTTGGTAACAGACTTATTTTATGTCTATTTATCTTTGACTGAAAATTATATGTGAAGGTTTTCCAAGGCCTAGGATTGAAGTTTTTTCCTCCTAATTATATATACCCAGTATTGGGGAATACAGCTGGTTTGGTATCAATTTCATTGCCTTAGTTAATCAGAGTTTGAAGTTCTCTGGCAACTGCCAATTTCTTGAGGACAACTTTCTTTTCTAACTTTTTTTTTTTTTTTCCGTCTCTACTCAATGACAAGTAAATAGTCTTTGTAGTCACATTTTTAAATTCAGGCTTGTTTGTAAGCTCTCCATTATTATTTTAGCTCTTTGATACTCTTTAGGCTATTTTATAATATTTTATTTGGCATTATTTATCTATTTTCAACAGGAGGTTTAGAAAGACTTGCTTAGTCACTTTATTAGAAATAGAAGCCTATGAAAAATTTTAAGACAACATATGTTATCTGCGCATAAAAGTTAACCACTCTTCAATATAAAATATTTTTAAAATAAGGTATAATTTACCTGAAAATTTGTAATATTGTTTCCTATTTTTCATTCCATTCCCCAATTTCAGATAACCACAAATAGAATTTTAATTTTAACTTCACCAACCTTCATTTTACTACCTTTCTTTCTGTTTTGGTTTTAGCATAGTATTTTTACTACCTATTACTAATTTATGTATTTTTTTTTTTTTTTTTTTTTTTGAGTTGGAGTCTCACTCTGTCGCCCAGACTGGAGTGCAGTGGCCACTTCCGGCCACCGCAGCCTCGACCTGCTGGGCTCTGGCGATCCTTCCGCCTCAGCCTTCCAAGTAGCCGGAATTACAGGCATGCACTACCATGCCCGGCTGATTTTTTGATTTATTGTAGAGATGAGGTCTCGCTGCCCAGGCGGGTCTGGAACCCGCGGGCTCAGGCAATCCACTCACCTCAGCCTCCCAAAGGCGCAGGATTACAGGCTGAGCCACCGAGCCCGGCTTAATTTATGTATTTTAAAATGTATTTACTGCCTCTTCTTTAAACAACAAAGGAACTTTTTTCCAAACCTAGAATAGTAATTGACATAATAGAGACTCAGGTAATATACAACGAAGACAGAAATAAATATTTTGTTTAAATCGTCAGTCAGGCAAGAAACCATATCACTATAAATACATCAGGATTATGTTAGTCCAGTAGAGATAAAACAAATAATATAAATAATAGGTCACTTTTCTTAAGAAAGCTTATTCTCAGATGGGAAAACTGAACAAGCCTTAGTATATTAATAAGAATAATATTGTTAAAATCATGAGTTATAGGACACAGTAATACAGTAACTACAGTGTCATAAAACATAGAATTATTTCTAGGATTCTTGAAATATGTATGTGCACTTGAAGACTTAAAGAAAAATTATGGCCAGGAGCCAAGGCTCATGCCTGTAATCCCAGCACTTTTAAGGCTAAGGTGGGAGAATTGCTGATGTCCTGGAGTTTGAGACCAGCCTATGCAACATAGCAAGCCCTCATCTCCTCAAACGCAAAAAATTAGGTGATGCACACCTGTAGTCCCAGATACTCAAGAGGCTGAGATGTAGGGATTGCCTGAGCTCAGGAGGTCAAGTTTGCAGTGAACCGTAATTGGGCAACTACATTCCAGCCTGGGTGACAAAGTGAGACTCCTGACTCAAAAAAAGAAAAAAAGAACAATTTTACCATTTACTGCGAAATAGTAGACAATCCTGAAATAAATATGTGAATAGCTTCATAAAGATTTGATTAAAACAAAATTTTAGAAATGTAGAATATCTCTGAGCCTCAAATTATTATCAAAATTAACCACACTTACCTAATAGAAAACATCAATATATGTTTTGTTCTTCCAAGATTTATCTAAGAACTTTAAAGTAAATAATAAGAATTTATTAAGCAATCACGATACATTACACGCAATTACCATACAAGCAGTGTGTTAAGATATTGAGATAGAATGTACCCACCCACACAATGACTGCTTCTCAGTGGGAAAGTCTGATGATGTATTAAACAAAAATAGCACACTATGCAGCTCTAAATCAGTTAACCGTGTGGTGCTCTCATTATAAGGCTCTCCATACTTACGATGTCTTCAGATATATTAGAAGGTTATGTGAAGGAAAACAGAAACACATTTAGAGAAGATTTTCTAAATCAACACCTTCCTCTGTCAGTGCACACACACACACACACACACACACACACAAACACAACACACACACACACACACACACACACACACACACACACAGTTTCTCTGAGATCTATTGCCAGAAACTTATTTCCACAAGGAGTACACCATAGCCTAATTTATAACCAAATTCTTGGAATACCACTCTAGAAGTAAGAAAATCTTTAAAATCCTAATTTTAATCAGTATCACACTCTAATGTATTAATATCACATCAAGAGAAATAAAAGTTCACTTCACTCTGATATCTTCCTAATTGCGCCTGAGGCTGACTTCCACAGCACGTTGCTTTTTCATCAACTGCTTCATGATTCTTTTATTTATGGCTTTTGATGACTATCTTAGATCTGTATTTGAATACAAAGGCCTTAGGAAGACATATGAGGACTGCTATTGTACAAATGAGTCAAGAGTTAATAGTCATTTTTTAAAAATTATAGAGATGTGGGGTACAAGTGGGAGTTTATATAAGTAGGCTGCTTGCTAGTGAAGTTTGAGCCTCTAACTGGCCCTCACTCCCCCAGGTAGTGGACCAGGTACCTTTTGTGTTGTCACGTGCCCCCCAACACTCTCCCCACCTTCTCTCCCCTAGAAGTACCCAGAAATTGTTGATCCCTCCCTTGTGCTAATATGACTAGTGTTCAGGACTCCCTTAGGAGTGAGAACACTCGGTATTTAGTTCTTTGTTTCTATGTTAGCTCACTTAGTGTGATGGTCTCCAACACCATCCAATTTCCTGCCAAACCCATGATTTTGTTCTTCTTTATGACTGCACACATCATGTGAACATACTACATTTTTTCTAACCAGTCCACTTTCCATAGGCAGCAAGGTTGGGTCCACACTTTTGCTGTTGTGAATAATTAGTCAATAAACATTTGTGCACAGGTGTCTTTTTTATAAAGCGATTTATATTCCTTCATGTAAAACACTTTTAATATTTGAAACCAAACTTAATTCTGTCATATAAACTTTGTTTAACTAATTGTTTTACTTTTGAACTAAAGAAAGTGGTCAATATTTGTAATGTGTGTATACAAATATTAATTGTCATGCTATACGTAATACTATTTCCCAATGGTAACATATATTCTTAAAACTTAAAGAAATGTACATAACAATATCAATAATCAAGTGTAGTAAATTTTCTCCTGAAAATAACTTCTGATATTTAAGAAAGTTTAGTAAACCATGTGTGCAGAATTGTATTAAGCAGTTGTTATTTTTATGTGTAAATATTACTGTTAGTACTTTCTAGAAAGGAAAATTTCTCCTTTCTGAACCATTTGTCAGTAGTCTTTTAATACAGAAATTATTATCATGTCTGACATTCATTTTCAAATTGTTTTTTAGAGCAAATCACTGAGTGTAACGGACTTTGCAGGCAGCCATAAATATAAGGCCAGCTGTCATCAAGGTTCTGAATACAATATCTTCCAATGTCACCATAGTTTCCACTGTGGTAAACTGTGATATATGGTTCATGAGAACACACAGTGCTTTCTTCACAATGTACTGATTTTTGGCTGGTGTGGTACAGTTCTGATTTGTACAGCTATTACTACAATTTCTTTGAGGAATAGCACATTGTCATTTCTGGTAGTTAAGTGAGTGCCTGAGGTTTATATTTTGATAATGTGAATATGGCAAAAAAGAAAGCAAATTGTCTACAAAACCATTATGTGAGTTTAAAAAACTGTTTTCTGCAACGCTATTATTTTCAATCATGAGAAACTGATAAATACAATAAACTCAGGATCCCATTTCTAAAATTAAAAATAACAAATTTTGTTTTTAGAATTTGGGGTATACTGGGTACACATGGGTTAAATACACATTGCTTTGTAACATAAGGTTCAAGTGATTTTGCAACAACATGACATTCAATTAATTTTCATATAGCAATGAAAAACTCAACAAAACTTCCATGGGATAAAGTAAATCAAATCTACAATTCAAAGAATCTTCTTACCGCTAAAGCCTCAAGCAACCAATACTATTAAAATGCATAATTTAGGTAATATATAATCCTCTTCTTTATCTGATTGTTTAGAGTAAATTTTTTTCTTTCCTAAGTTTATAGGATGCTATGGATAAAATGCCCTGAATAGAACTGGAAGCATGGTTTGGATTAAATATTTGAATAACTAACAAAAAGCAAGAAGCTCAACAACTTAAACATCCTTCTTCTATAATTTAGGATATTTACTATTTCCATTCCCACAATGTGTAAAGTTGGCATTGTTTTCTATCCTGAAATAACTGAGATTGATAATATTTGCATAATATTCTCAAGTTTACTAGTCTGAAAAAAGTTGATTCAATTTAAAACTTTTCAGGTTTTATTTTGTTTCATTTGTTTGCTTTTGCAAATTCATTTTGCCTTAGTTCATTTGAGCTGCTATAACAAAATACCGTAAATCAGATAGCTCATACAAAGCATAAATTTATTTCTTACAATTCTGGTAGCTGTGAAGTTGAAGACCAAGTCACCAGCAGATTCTGTGTCTAGTGAGAGCCCAATTGCTCGTTCATAACAGTTGTCTCTCACTGCAACTTCCCATGGTAAAGGAGCAGGGCAGCTCTCTGGGGCTTCTTGTAAGGGCACTCATTCCATTGATGAGGACTCTTTCTTCATTATCCAATCACCTCCCAAAGGCATCCCCTCTTGAAACCATCACGTTTGGGATTAGGTTTCACATTTGAATTTGAGGAGGGGAGACACAAACCTTCAGACTTTAGCACCATTACATTGCTGCCCTGTCCCTCATCCAAGGTCACACTTTCTAGTGGTGGTACACATTCTCATAGAAAGCATACATTTCAATTGATGCTTTAACTACTCTCATCTGCCGTAGTCAAGCATTGCATTATTTGCTTCTTCAAGAAACCTTCCCCTTCCATGAACTCTTTAGTCCTATGCTCTTTGTTTATAATACTTCAAGTTCTTTTCCCTTGTGCGTGAATTTGGAAGTTGCAGTTCCAGATTCTAGATGTGGTCCCAAATAGTGCGTTGTCCACCAAGCAAGGTAAGACAGAATTCTCTATAGAATTGCTACCTCTATAAGAACATTTTTTTCTCATAGAAAATACAATTTTCACCCTTTATGATTTCCCCTGGCCAGTATCTAGAGGAGTTAGGGTCCTCAGAAAAGAATCTCCAGACCAGCACCTGGAGACCAGTATTAAGATTTCCATGGAAAAAATATCATTTATTTTAGTCTCAACACATCCTTACAGGCTGGGTGCAGTGGCTCAAGCCCGTAATCCCAGCACTTTGGAAGGCTGAAGTGAGAAGACTGCCTGAGAACCACAGGTTCAAGATCAGACTGGGTAACTTGGTGAGACCTTGTCTCTACAATAAGTGAAAAAATTAGCCGGGCATGGTAGTGCACCTGTAGTTTCAGCTACTTGGAAGGCTGAGGCAGAAGGATCGCCTGAGCCCAGCAGGTTGAGACTCCAACTCCAAAAAAAAAGAAGAGAAAAAAAAAGCTACATCCTTACAAAATAGCAACTGGAAGACTTTTACTTATAGTTGGAGGCTGTCAGACTCTCAGATTCTAGTTGACCCACTAAAGTAAATGGCTAACCAGAACTTTTCTTTGGCAATCATACAGTTTAGGTGTCTATACCCTTTGCCTATTTTGCCTAATTTGCTTAAATTTGAGTTACAAATATTCAGAACCAAACTGAAATTATGGTATGAAAATCACAATGCTGTAATATTACTGGAGAAGGGAGATTTCTACATTATTTCTAGTTCAATTCAAAAATGTCAAAGTACATCATAGAAAGATTACTCCAGAGAAAAATTACTTACAAGCCATGGCCTTTTATAACAGTGAAGAGCATAGCTGTAGAGTGTCATGACAGATTCTTTGTATAGTAACCTAGTGATCTTAGAATCTTCTAGCTTGTTTTGAGGTTTTAATGAAATAATGGGACATATCTAGGTCATTTTAGGTAATCATTGAGGGATACATTTGTAAAGATTTTAAGTGAAACATTTCTTAAATTGCTCAGCTGTCTAAATAGTTCCAGAATTCAATCATTGTTTCAAAAGTCCTTCTGTTGGAGCTCCAAAAGGCTTGTAATCAACCTTAAATTTTAATATTAATTTTCCAATGAACTTCTTAGAACTTTATTTTATTATCTGAAACTCTTGATATTATCTTTGCACACTTAATCATTTACAAATTTAATCCACTATGAAAAATTAATATGAGAGAAAGGTAGGAAAAGATATGTTGTAATATTCATACCCTTTGTAGAAGAGAACCAGTAGTATGATGAAAAAACATCGAAAGTAAAGTGAAGTATTCACTTGGAAAATACCAATGCATTGCTTTATTATTTAAATGTAAAAATCTCTTTCTATTCATTAATTTCATTATCTTACATGGCATGTTAAATCACACTAACATGTCTTATTTACATATTAAAATCAATTTCTAGAAAATCTACTGTCAATTGCAACACTCCACAGAGAGGCAGATAAACTGTGAAAATTCATTGAGCATGACTTTATAATTAACATTATTCACAACTGACTTTGAAATCTATAGAGAACACTTAGTTACTATAAAGTATTATTATTTTCATGTTCGCTCCATACAGAAAGTGGTGCAATATTCTGAAATCCAGTGAAATGAATGGCACTTATTATCATAGAACTAATTTATTATTTGTAGAGATGTGATTGGCATGAGGTATGTAAGATGTGTTGAGATACATGTGGAAGATACTAATTAGCCTGATGAGCTGCACTTGCCAAAAACAAAGTTCTGAGTGCAGTTTAAGCTAAAACAATTATTTAAGGGCAAATGTCTATATTGAGCATAAAAGTATAAATTCAATCAATCATTCTAAGACAATCTAAATGTATTTCTCCATTTTACATTTACTGCAGAATAAAAAATAATTACAAAGTCATATATACATAAAAGTATGCAATCTCCTGGGTTACTGGTAGAACCCCAGGAAAAGAAATATGATTTAGAGTATATAGGGCATAGGAATAGGCTTAAGATAAAGTGATATGTGCTATAAAAGGTACATCCAAGATATTGACTATTGACAGTAGCGACATCACTTTTTTTTTTTTTTTGAGCTGGAGTCTCACTCTGTCGCCCAGACTGGAGTGCAGTGGCTGCTCCCGGCCACCGCAGCCTCGACCTGCTGGGCTCCGGTGATCCTTCCGCCTCAGCCTTCCAAGTAGCCGGAATTACAGGCATGAGCTACCAAGTCCAGCTGATTTTTTGATTTATCGTAGAGATGAGGTCTCGCTGCCCAGGCGGGTCTCGAACCCGCGGGCTCAGGCAATCCACTCACCTCAGCCTCCCAAAGGCGCGGGATTACAGGCTGAGCCACCGAGCCCGGCTGCGACATCACTTTTAATCACATTCTGTTGGCTATATCTCAGTTGCATACCCACTCCTAAATGCAGGGGATCTGAGAACTGTAGTGACCTGAGTGCCTGGGAAGAAAAAGTCAGTTTAGTGAAGACCTAAATAATCCCACAGATGCTTAACCTTTATGATTTGTGGTATCTTCACTTTCAAATAGAGATAATACTTTCATTTTAGAGTTCACATAAAGTTTAGAGAAAAACATAGGTTAAAGACCTGCTCTATTAACTTCACAAGATAAGTGTTTCACAAAATTCATGGGGAAATGCAATCTCAACCATCTTTTATGGCACAGATGGTGGCTAGCTAAGATTGTTCAATCACTGTGCTTTATAGGGAGCCAAAGCAGTTGATGAGTATTCCATTCTTTCAGCTGTGAATCCACAGAATTAAGGGAGAATCAGGCATGGATGGTGAAAGGAAAGGCAGGGAAAGTGAGTTACTGAAACAAGGAGATCCCTTGGAGATATCCAGCTGCAGATATATAAACTTAGCTTCAGAGAACCAAAGATTAGGCAATAGAGAATATAGCAAATGTCACGACAACCTATTTGGACTCTAGAAACCGATACTGTTACACCAACTAGTTTTACATTTCTCTTGTTTCAAAATATTACTAAAGGACCCTATATAAACAGCTACTTAGAGTCCTCTGGGTCTTCATTAATTAGAAATAGAATAATGGAAGTTTTTAAAATAAAATCAAGTTGGTAGAGAATCGGTAGAAAGAATTTGGCTTTGGACCATGAATCTGTGCATTTTTTTTTTAGTACTAAATCTTAGCCTTCAGATTCTAACTTGGTCAAATAAACTGTTTAATAAAGGCAGTATCTTGTTTCCTCTTTGCAATGAAAGGGTGGGGTAGAAAGAGGATTAATCCCAAAGTATCCTGCCTGTTCTGTTGGGAGTGGCAGGCCTGCAGTTGCTGAAATAGATTGTGAATAGGGTGATGGAAGAACAATTAACAAAGGAAGTACTTTAAAAGGAAAAACCAGGCAGAAAGAGGTTGTCAATTCTCAGACTCAAATTTTTAAATGCAAGTGATACGAGACAACAAAAACCAAGCCTCAGAAAACCTTTGCGAAAGCCTTGGCACAAGACTTTCACTATAGCCCTTGGGCTCATTTATGGATGATAGTGAATAGTGACGACTGCACCTCCAAAAGACACCATCAGGACAGAGACTTATTTTCCCCTTACTCTCAATAAAGCAGAGTAGAATCCTGTAGTTTTACTTAGCAGAAACTCCACAAGACTCTAAATAATTTTTAAAGGGCTGTGGGTTCTCAAGTGGGCAGCTCCAGGCTGGATCCAACTTTCAGATTTGTTGGAATTGACTCAGAGTATTTTAATTTGGAGATATTTTACTTAAAATACAGAGTTACATGGCATATCTTGAGAAGAAGGATAACTGGCAAGACTTGGTCTGCATTTCTCCATATGACCAATGAGTTTTAGTAAATGGAAGGTGATCTTTCAGACATGGACTGGGGTCTCAAGTTTACTACAATTCTTATCCCTTCCTTCTCTATTACATCAGGGCTGCTTTACCCATTTTTACTACCCAACGATCCCTAACAGCATTTGACTTTGCAACTTCTGCTTTTAAAACCCTTGTAAACACTTCTCAAAAGAAGACATATGAGCAGCCAACAGATACATGAAAAAAAGTTCAGCCTCGCTAGTCATCAAAGAAATGCAAATTAAAACCACACTGAGATACCACCTAACTCCAGTCAGGATGGCCAACATCAATAACTCAAAAAACAACAGATGCGGCAAAAAGGGAACACTTCTACACTATTGGTGGGAGTATAAACTAGTAAAATCTCTGTGGAAAACAGTGTGGGGATTCCTAAAAGACCTAAAAATCGACTTTTCATATGATCTCACGATCCCCCTACTGGGAATATACTTGGAGGAACTCAAATCACTCTATGAAAAAGATACCTGTACATGCATGTTTATTGCAGCATTATTCACAATAGCAAAAAACAGAACCAACAGTGCTGCCCCTCAAAAGAGGACTTGATGAAAAAATATGGTACGTACAAATGAAGGCATATTATGCAGCCATAAATCATGAACTTTGCAGCAACTTCAGTGGTCTTAGAGTCTATAATACTGAGTGATCTATCAGAGACAAAGAACTGAGTACCACATGTTCTCACTCATAAGTGGACCATGAACAATTATCATAATACTATAAGAAAGGGATTGGCAGTGGTAGGAAACTGCCAGGGGGTGGCACACGTCATCAACAAGGTACCTGCATAGTGAACATTTGTATACCTAACCCTGAATTGTCCCCCACATCTTTAAAATAAAAAATAAAATAAAAACCCTTGTACCCTTGAACAATAGACTAACCATGGGAATCAATATACCACTTCAGAAATTCATACCTTTTCTGAGTCGTTCAACTAGGGCAAAATGCATCACAGCATGTAGGTATAGACTGAGTTCACAGTCCAGGACCAAGGAGTATATAAAACCACTAAACGAGGGGAACAGGCACATAAAAACTGACCACTGAGTTGAAAACTCCTTTATGTCAGATGGTACTGGAAGTTTCCTTCTGCATCAAACAAGAGTTGGTATCTTTATTATTTTTTTCCTCTGATGGAAAGGTAGAAAATGACTTTCATTCAATCTCCCACTCTGAGTTATGAAATAAATGCTTATACTAGTTAGATTTCTCTTTAGTAATTTGAAGGACCTTACAATTATTGCTCTATACAGCCCAGGGTAAAGGGCATGGGGTGAAAGCTATGTTTGCTGTTAAAACAGATGTTCTAGGCTGAGCCTGGTGACTCAAGGCTTTAATCCCATCACTTTGGGAGGCTGAGGCAAGAGGATTACTTGAGCCCAGGAGTTTGAGAGCAGTCTGGGCAACATAGTGAGACTTTGTCTCTACAAAAACTAAAACAAAACAAAGCAAAGCAAAAACACTCAGAAACTTAGCCAGACATGATGGCACATGCCTGTAATCCTGAGCACAGGCGGTTGAGGCTGCAGTGAACCATGATGGTGCCACTGCACTTCAGCCTGGGCCTCAACTTGAAAGAAAGGAAGAGAGAGAGGGAGGGAGAGAGGGAGAGAACATTATACAAATGTTCATTATGCAGTTATTTGCTGTCACTATTTCACCACCAGAATACTACTGTGTTTGGAATTGGAGAATTGGGAATAAGACATGCTGGTAGACAAATCTTTCTTCATGGTTTGACCCTGAAGGAATACATTCCTACCTTAATCAAAGGCTCCACCTCCCTTGTTAGAGTGATATGTCTATGTTCCTGGCTTTTCTACTCAGTCTCCTTCTCACAGATGCCATGATTTTCATGGCTGAGGCCATGACCAAGACAAGCCATGTCAGTATAGTTTTACAGAGCTTAATATAAACCTTAGTGAAGCAATTACTTTTCTTTAAATATCATAAATTCTAAAGATGACTCCTGGAAGACTACATTTGCCAGACTTTTGAGAATAAAACTAAGTAGAGTCAGAAGATCCTGATAATCTCCCTTTGACCTCTGGGATTTAACCATGCCTGGTTAATGTGAAGCAATACATGTATTTTTGTTTACTTGATTATAGGTAGTGTTAGTTCTGTTTCAAATCCCAAACAATTCCAGCACATAGTGTGATAAAATTCAAAATGTGTCAGGGTCAGATTGAATGCAAAAATCCTTCAATCTTTCCCAGGAAATATGATGGTCAGAGATTAGTTGTCATAAGGAGCAAATATCTAAAGATATTATTTCAGATAAGGGACAAGCAAACTCCTAGTAGACTATGTTCAATACCTCAAATAACCTTCATGGATTTGCTGGGGTATGGCAATGAGAAGTGTGACATTCTTGACTATAGCCTGAATACGTCAGAAAGTTGAACTTTTCATTCTCACTGATTTGGCCTGATGGTTAATGACCCCAGTGGAAAACATAATGAAGTGTTATGCTTTAGTATGATTCCAAAGCTTCCTGGCAGCATACCTGTTCTGCATCTGCCAACTAGCAGTCAGGTTAATTAGCCTGCAATGTGATTACGTTTCTTAGTCAGTTTAGCAATTCTGATAAGGAGGTGACAGGTACTTTCATGCCTCCATTTTCATACTGAAGTTAATTAAGTTTAAATGCTGAAGTAGACAGCGGGAGTTCATAGTGACATTGATGTTTTACTGAAAAGTTCCTCCCATACCCCTGAATACTTTCCAAACCAAAACCTTTGTAAGCTCTTTGAAATATTAGAGTAATATTCACAGTTGGGTAGAAAGTGAGGTTTAGGAAGAGGAGCCAAACATGATGATGTAACTAGCTATAGATCTCCATTACAAACTGACGACAATACGTAACCACATCGGTCAATGACTACTAAATTGAAGCACAGACAAATAAATATCAGGCTGTTTGTTGCCATTTGAAGAACTGATTATCCGACCTACATTACATCTCTTGGCTATGAGGGGGTCAAATTATCTCTCTGTGCTTCCTACCAAGTTTGAAAGAAGACATATGTAGACATCACCCTAAGCTACACACAAAATGAGAACTCAGCATTTCTCGTATTTTTGGAATAGAAAGCATAGGATTCTTAAGAAATTTTTTCTTTTTAAAAATTCCCTTATATTGATGGCAGCAGAAACAGTAATGCAGACTGAGTACCAATCTTTAGAAGTCAAAAGTCCAGGTCTAGGAACTCTACACTCACACTCTTGGCAATAAAGTGCCAAGTATTGAACACTGGAGGGAGCCATTGTGTTGGAAGTGCTGGAAGCCAACTAAGTAGAGTGACATCCTTAAACCAGTGCCTGTCCCTGAGAGTATATATGTGGAAGACTTGAACATGGCAGAAAGCTGTTGATTTCATTTGGGGAATCAAATCTCTGACGGGAAACAGAGATCTCTGCTAGTTGTTACTAAGCATATACACCATATACAGGGTATATCACCTTGTGTCTATAGTTGCAGAGAGAAGAGCCTAAAATGATAAGATGATAGAAAATTTTCATAAGTGTTGACCTATTCACCAAGAACATTTTGAATATTAATTTTTCAGGTGATCTGTTAAGTTTCAGTGATATACAGGCCCTTTTCTCTTACATATTGCCAAAAATTTTTGTACAGTTTGTTACACAGTGAAGTTTTGAAAAATGTGGGCAATAATTTAAAGACAGAAATAAAAGAGGCTAAAAGAAAACCAAAGTTTCACACATGGCATTACCCAAGATGAGCAGGTGTTAGTGGATTAAAATTAGGCACAATTTATTCTAGAAGATAAGCAGGTGATGAATGGGTCAGTATCAGGTCTTCATGGATAGATGATGGTTTTATTCAATGCTTTGGGTAGCAAAGTCACAGGCAAAATGGTAAAGGTTGGTAGCATGTGGTTATGTGGCAAGAATAATTGTCGGTAAATCAAAATCATGGAAGGGAACAGAGTATTCATGGAAAAGGCACTCTTTCAAGAGTTTAGAAAGAGAAATTTGGAAGAAGCCATTGGTGCGACTTTCTGATTCTACATAATAGCATCTTGTCTCTCTTTTCTCTTACTTCTTTGGTTGGTCCATGACATGTAATATCAACAAGAGAAGGACAACAGCCTCCAAAAAAGTTTTCTTGCAATCTTAAAGGGTTGATTGCATATCTGACATTATATAAGTACATTGTTGGAACAAATTAATAATTTAGGATTATTCATTTATTCAAAGAGGTTGATTAAGCACCTAACAGATGTGAGATGTTATGCTGAGTGCTTCAGGCAAAATTATAGATAAAATGTCCCATGAGTAATCCTTGAAAGCTCCCTTCACTCATGCTTTTTCAATACACTTCCTAAATGTCCCCCAAGGCCTCCATTTGTTTTATACACTGAATATCACTAAAGATTTCCCTCACTTAAAACACAAGGAAATAAAAGTAAATGTAGAGAGAGCAAAACCAAATATGTCAATATCACATCCAAGCACATAGAAGGGAAATGGACCTGAAAAGTAGTAGCCATGGGCCAAGGTCAATTGCCATTTATTATTCTTAAGGCAAATCTGTAACATTTATAAATATGACCCTGGACATTGTCTTTCCAAATTGCTTGGACAAGGAACATGATAACGATGAAAAGGGTTGAATGGAAAAATACTAGCCACTTTGACAGACATCCTCAGTAGTCACACACAAAGAAACAAAAGCGAATGCTTTTGAGAAACTGAGTTACACTTAATCCACAATATTGATAAGCACAACCTAAGTTTTCAAATTCTTAAGATATTAGAGTTAGCTTTAGATATTGATGTTCCACTTAGTGAATTGCCAGTAAGAATAGTGGTAACAGATGTTGCTTAAAAGCATTTTTATTAGAAATATCCAAGTCTTCTGAGATTTTCAATTTCAATTGTTCACAGCCAGTTTTGTTTCTGTGTTGTATCTGGGAATAAAATTCTTGAGTGTCCTATGACTTTGTGGATATATTTTTTTCTAAAACTCTTTCTTTTGGTTTGTCTTTTAAAGGATTTTTTACATTTATTTATAACTGGATATTATTTCTGATATAGTTGTAAGATAATATATGCATGTGATAAAGGTTTCAAAGTTTATGAGATTATTCAGTGAAAAATAAGCCCCAATTTATCCTATATCCCAAATTCCCAGTCCTGATTCCCAGCGGAAAGTGTAATTATCAGGTTATTAGATATCTAGATTTTTATCTTTTCCTCAGCAATACATTTAGAAAATTATTTTATATCAGGCGTTAATAAATAACTTGAACCTGCAGAAAAAAGTCATATATTGAGCCACTAAAAATGGATAATAATAAAAAAACAATATGAGAGACCGAAAATACTTCTGAATGATAACCAAGGTCTTGTTAATCAATTCTTTCACTGTTTTACCTCTCAGTAGATGTTATGTTTATCAATTAAGTGGATCGAATGCATAATTTTCTCCAAAGAATATATTTGTAATTGTGTGGGTTTACTTAAATTATTACTTTAGTACTTATAGCACTAAAATTAACTGACTCGGAACAGAAGCAATGTGGATTGGCAAATATCTAAGTTTAGATTACTGAATAAATGATGAATAGATGCCAGAAAGGAAGAAGCAGAGAGATGATAGGGTTGTTTGAACTCAGGGATTTCGATGACCCATGTTTAGCTAGTCAAGGCATTAAAGAGTGCTTCCTTTTGGTAAAATGCCTAGTGCAGTCTATTTTTATGGCCTAAGAGATAGCACTTCTAACCACTTCACCTAATTGACTGTTTCACAAACCGTCTGATTTAATCATTTGGATACTGCTTTTCTAATAGTCAGCCTAACATTCTCTTCCCTTAATTTTATCTGATTCCCTCTACTTTTACTCTCATCAAATTATTCTGGAGGAATAAGACTGACAGGCTTTAATGGATGTGTCTTGATGTTTACTTTTAATTTGTGGTATTAACATGATTAAGAAATTTAAAATACACAATCATTCTTTATCTGTCTCATTAATTGCCTTAAATATTCGTATTATGAGTTCACATTGGTCCCATAAGTAATGATATAAGGAAGAACTCATTATGTTATGAAAAAAAAACCTACACATTTATTAGATTTATACCTGTGGGTCAAAGTCCATTGCAATGTTATCCCTGATTAATATTATTTTACTTCCCTGTGTTGCAATTATGCTTTGCATAATGGGTGATCAGGATTCAGTACAATGAAAGAGTCATGGAGGTCATATTCAAACAAGTGGAATGTGGTGAGTAATAGCTCTGAGGTCTAGAGCAATATTTAATATAGACTCCATTATTTTTCTAATGTATGTATTCTTCTTTTTATCTAGAAATTAGACCATTATTAATGTTCAATGACATCATGCCCCTTTTATCAAATAAAGTCCAAGACCTTGGATGATATACTGAAAGAATAGAAGCCCCAGGTTTCGGTGCTGTTACATAAGTTTTTAGGTAATGAAAATTTAAATTTTTTTAAGTTTTAATGTAAGAAATAGGATCAGCAAATGCATATATCTTTGCAATCCTACTTTGATAACCTGTTTTGCCAATCAACAAGACACATTTTGGGGAAAAAAATACACAAGTAACTTATCATTCATATATAGTAGAAAATCTGGAAGAACATATATTCAAAGTTCTTGTTTGTGAGCTAGTTAGCTGGTACTACTTCAGGGACATTTCTCTCCTTTAAGTAGGCAGATGAGAGCAGCTGAGAGCAGATGGGAGCTCTTCTTTTTCATGGCCTGAGTTACCACACTCAGAAAATATCCTTGAATCCCAAGATAGAGGCAATTAAAAGAACATCTGATTTAATCATTGCACAACAGATAATTTAGATACAGACTTTTTCAGGATATAATATTGCCAAAAATAAATCTACCTATGAGGCATAGGATAGAGGTAGGGTTTCTGTAAAACATTCTGAAAAAATCTTCCAACAGAATCTTCGGAAAGAATAAGATGCTGCTTTCCCAAGTTTATTCTATCTGGAGTTATTCATGTTGTTCCAAATGCAGTTTTAACTTTACTGTGGTTTCAGCCAGCCCAGAAACAGAATAAATCAGCAGCTCTAGATGTAGAAAATGATGAAGCAAAGGATTTATTGTACCTCTCTCTCCTATCTTGCAATGTGTTCTTCCTTTCCCTTACCTAGAAATCTAGTTCCTATGGACTGCAACTCGGGCTTTAATCCTGGTTCCCTTAGCAGCAACACCAAAGCCCAGTCAGGTACTTCCTAATCTTCAGTGCTGTAGTGTTAAGCCTTGTTCCCTGTACCTCCATCACCACCATCCTTCGAATGAATGAAAAGATTGTCCGAAATCACATTATTCTTTTTTACCCCAATCTTATCTGTTTTTTGAGCATCATTTTCCACAGCCATTACCTATCATATTGAATAACCTTAGGTTTCTGTAATTAGCCAAAATGCACCTGAACTTGCTATAGTCATAGGTATTTTTCTCCACTGAAAGTCTCTGCTGTCCCTCCTGTACTCATAGCTAATTAATTTTTTTAACCTTCTCCTACCTAGAATGATCAGCATTTTTTATCTGGACACTCTCTCAGAATAACAATGATAGTATACTCTTGATAGTCAGAAGGAGATTAGTGCTCACTTTTACTTAGCAAATACTTTGCATTTCAAGGGCTCAGGATTTCTGCAAGAGCAGCAATATTAGGGAAAACCCTAACTCACTATATATTATTGGCTTTATTACAGCAATTCTTGATTTGAATGGGCATTAATTTCTTGTCACATAAAAAGTCTCTGACCAGGTAAAATCTATGTTAGAAGAACTATATAACATATAGACCACACTAGTACCCTTCTGAGAGTAAAATGAAGTGGGACCAATGTAAAGTTTTTAGGATGCCCAGAACACCATGCATAAACCAGGCAAATAGTTAATAATCACTCTAGCTCTTGGTCACAGAATCAGGGAATGCCTTTTTTGCATACTTTACTTATTGCTTTTCTGAACAACTGCAATATACTAGGCAATTGACTAAGCCCTCAAATTACAGGGAGATTAAGGAAGGCATACTTTTTGCCTTGTTATCTCATGGTGATAGCAACCAATCAGTTATAATATGATGAGGGTTACAAAGCAAATGAAAATGTATGCTGGGAAAGTATTACTGGGGAGTGTCAATCCAAAAGCATTGTAGCGAAAAACATCTTTAGATATGTTGAGTTTGTTTGGGAATGGGAAATGTGGAATATAACTGGAATGCATGAAATGGCAAACTACAACTTCCATCTGGTGAATGAAGGATCAAGGGAACCTTTTATTAGCAAAAAGGGAGAGGCTCACTTATGCTACTTAGACCCAGATTTCACTACTTCCAGAGGCTCAAAGCCAGTGTTGTCATCTAGTCATCGGTGGAGATGCTGTCACTGGCCAAGAGTCCTTACAAGAGCATCTTGTCTGAATTACTGCAGTCCTGATGAACATTGCCATAGAAATATATTTATGCATGTAAAACTTGCAAGCCATGCAAAGCAGGAGATGCATGAAGAATCTGAAGGAGTTTCTTGTGGGTTTTTACCTGGTTCTTGGAAACAGTTCTTATTTCAGTCACATAAGCATAAGGCCCCTCTTTCTTTTACTTCCCAACCCTGTTTTGTCTGGGTATGACAAAGTGATTTCATACTGATATCTGCAACTTTCATAGGAGCTAGACTAACTTTGGAAATTGCAGAAAATCTTGGGAAATGACATATAAAGTGAAACCTGAAAATGAACTGGGAGTTAGTCAGGTGACAGATAGGAAAAATGTATTTGAAGGAGACAAAAATATTCAAAACTAACCATGATGGCCTTAATATTCCACTCAGCTTGATTAAACATTTGACAGGCTTCCTACTGATTCTAGATCCGACCCCCATTTCTTAGAGCATTTACTTTAGCAAACACAAAATTGCAAATTCTTTCTCTGCCCCTTTGATGTGTAAATCCTCTCCTAGCTTCTTGCCTGTTTTCCAAACAAGAATGTTTTTCTCAGGGACCTCTCAGTCATCTCTTGGTAAAGAAACTTCAGTGAAGACATCATCCTATCTCACAGTCTTTGTGGAAGGAAAAAAGTCTAACTTAAGTAGGAATAATCAGCAAACAAACACATTGACCACCTCTCACCTAATGTCCTTTAGTACTTTTCCTTTAGCTCGCTCCAACTTTACAAATCCTCCTTTTTTTATTTCAGTTGAGTTGAGTTCAATATCTCTCCTGTATTACAACAGTCTCTGTCCACTTTTGCAAGAGTCTTAAATAAAGTCTCTTTTGCCTGTTTAACTCTATTCAGTGCAAATTTTCTTTGACAGGCTTCAACTAAAATGAGAAATATGGCACTTTTGAGAAACAGAAGGATTACCAGTATGGTTAGAGTATAGAAAATGAGAAGGACTGGTTATGAGTTTTATGCTGCTGGAGATGACAGAAAAATATTCATTTAGTAAGACATTATAGGGAAAATTATTCATTTGTTACTGTTTTTATTTAACTTCAATAATCAAAGCCCTAAACATTTAGTCTTGATTGTTTTTCTTTTTTACTAACAGGCTCTACTAAACTGTTAGGCTAAAAATATATCCTAGCAGGGCCTCCAAATATTAGGTCAGACCCACTGGGGGCTGTCTGGTTCATAACCCGGTGCCACGAGAAAGACACAAAGAATTGCACAGAAGTTAGATTGGAAAGTATAGTTTATTTGGAAAGTAAATTAGAGAGAGAGAAGATTCACCTCCACAAGGTAGAGGAGGGGGCCAAAGCTTAGGAAACATAAAGACCATAGCTCAAGGAGCCACATGGTCAGACCATAGCTTAGCAAAGCAGTGGTGGCCAGCTGCTAGATGTCAAATCCTTTATTAAACTTTCCCTTTGACAGGAGAAAATCATTACGGTGATTGAGTGATGGTCTGCTCCACATCATCACGAAGGGTTAGGTATGCACAGGTACTGACATCAGGTGATGGACAGCAGACAGATGTGTGGGTTAATCTCATGACAGTTGATGGGGTCTGTGTCATGAAGGTCGTGAAGAGCTGATTAGGTTAACTTGTTTACTGTTTACTAAACAAGTTGAGGTGGGGGTTGTAAAGCAATTATGGATGGCTACCTCTGAGAAACCAGTTCTGTCCTTGGTTAATGATTAAAGGGTAAAGTGAACTGCTAGAGAAACATGACAGATCTAGGCAATGTTAAAATGGCTGCTCATTGAGTATATTGACTCCATGTATGTCCTTTCATAAATCATTGTTTAAGTTTTAGTTAGGTGCTCAACAATACCATTAAATTCCACATAGCATAAGCAGTGCTCATTGCTTTGTATTAGGATGCAAAAAAAGAGAAAAGAAATGATAAAGAAATGCTTTCTGACTCCTGGAATTTAAAATCAAAGTGAAGCATGTATATAGCAATACCCAGAACACATCAGCAATGAGACAAAGAAGACTGATATTTTCAAGGTGGTATTGTCAATTTCAATATTTTTGAACCTCATGCCACTCCTATTTGTGAAGTCGTTTTGGTACAGGCCTTGAAAAGCGTTTCCTATTTATTTTGTCTTATTCTTTGTTTGCATAGTTGTATAATTGGCTCAACTGAAAAGATCTTAGTACATTTCTTAGAACAAATAACCTTTCATTACATTGCTTTGACATTATTCACTGGCATGACTCTAATTCAAATGGTCACCTTTTTACCAAACTCTTTCTCTTTTTTTTTTTTTTTTTTTGAGTTGGAGTCTCACTCTGTCGCCCAGACTGGAGTGCAGTGGCCGCTCCCGGCCACCGCAGCCTCAACCTGCTGGGCTCCGGCGATCCTTTCGCCTCAGCCTTCCAAGTAGCCAGAATTACAGGCATGCGCTACCACGCCCGGCTGATTTTTTGATTTATTGTAGAGATGAGGTCTCGCTGCCCAGGCGGGTCTCGAACCCGCGGGCTCAGGCAATCCACTCACCTCAGCCTCCCAAAGGCGCGGGATTACAGGCTGAGCCACCAAGCCCGGCTCCTCTTTCTCTTTTCTAAATCTTATAATTTGATCCACTTTCTAAAAATTATCTACTTAGCAAACATTTATTGATATCTACAAGGTACCATTGAGGGAAACCCAAGGATTTTCTCTCTCAGCTCTACCTTTTACCTCATTGAAAGACAATAAAAATACTATGGTGACTCTATGATTAGGCAGCTAATGAGAATGCATTCATTACCGTAATACAAAATAAGCTTTTGCTGTGAAATGGAAGAGTTAGGATGTAATTCCCAACCCTGGCTTCACATTAGAATCACAGAAAGGAACGTTTTTAAATACCCTGCAGCATAAGCCACAGCTATACAGATACAATTTGAATTATTTTGTGTGCAGAGCTAAGGTATGAATATTTTTATTTCATAGAGATGTTCTTCGTCATCCATGAGAAATTGGTTCCAGCATCCCTAAAATGCCCAAATTCATGAATGCTCTAGTCCCTGATATAAAATGACAGAGTATTTCCATACAACCTACACACGTCTTGTATAGTAAGTACCCTATATACCAACGACTTCTGTCCCAAGAGCAAATCTGTAAGTCCAATTTGTTTCTAAGTCCAATAAAGTTAGCCTAGGTACCCAACTAACACAATCTGTTATATATAGTACCAGCTGTATCACCACTATTTTTACGCTTGCTTCTGGATATCCTAGGCTTGAAGTAAAGATACTGTACTACTGTCCTGTATACAGTACTGTACCCAATAAAGTACACAGTAAAGTACACAAAAGCACAACAATGTAGAGAATGCATGCACATAACAATGTACGCCAGTCACGTGAACTAACATACATGATTGGACATGCAAGCACACATCTACAATTTTGAAAGTTTGAAACTTGAAGGTTTGTATGCAGGGAACTTACTGTATACTTTAAATCATCACTAGATTATTTGTAATACCTAATACAATGTAAAAGTTATGGAAATAGTACCACACTGTATTGTTTAAAAAATAATGACAAGAAAAAAAGTCTGCATATGTTCAGTACAGATACAATTTTTATTTTCTGAATATTTTTGATCCACAGTTGATTGAATCCATGGGTATTCATGGATGCAGAACCCATAGATATAGAGGATCAACTGTAAATATATTTTCTATAACTCCAGGGAAATCTAATGTGCAGTCATGTCTATACACAACCCATTAAAAGTAGAGTCTATGCAGAGATATTCTCTTCCAATCTTTATTTATGAGGAGGACTCTTTACATACCTTCTTATGAATCCTTAGACGGATATTCTGTTCTAGTTCCAATATGGGAGACATTATGAAGAGAGAATTAAAATGTTTCTTCCTTCATTAAGGACTGCTTCCCACAGCAGTGAAGAATGAGTAACAGCATGGCCTTCATTGTGGCATATCTCAACTACTGATCTAGAGTTTGTTTTTCAGCCTGTTATAACTTTCTGCCACTAGACTACCATGCCTAAGCAAAAATATTTCTTATTGCGTCTAGCCTGGTTTATTAGAGTTCTGTAAGTTATTTATGACCAAAATTTTGGTAAGTAATAACATACTCTTTGACAGTATCATTCCATGTAGATAGATTTCTCCCATTTAGATGGAATAAATCATTCAAAAGATTTGTAATCCTGAAACCCTTGGTCAAATATATTAATATTACCTGCTCTAACACTGTCACATAAATTTGCCTATATTAAAAGAGTTCTATCCAAATCAACTAATTCTGTAAGTAGGAGATAGGACAAATTTGAAAATAATTAAATAATATGATAATGCTATCAGTACTTTTAATATTGATACTCAAAATTATTATTTATTATAGTTTAGATCTACCATTATTCAACTTATATTCATTTTCTTATTTAATCCTCACTATACATTTATGAAACAAAAATTATTAGACCTGTTTTCAAATGAGAAAATAGAGGTATAAATAGTTTAGGGAATAGAGCTGACATTCAAAATTAAAACCATCAGACTTTACAATATGAGATGTTCTCACTAAGGTGAATATTGAATTAAATGTTAATTTTTACTATAAATATTTATAACTCCCATTTGTTGATTGCCTCTTACGCGCAAGACATTCAGCAGATGATTTCTGATTCTTATATTATTGCTAAAAATTAGGCATCCATATTTACATATTACAAACAAAAAAAATCTAAGACAAAGGTAATCTATATAAATTGCCCAAGGCTTCCTCACAATTTGGCTGCAAATGTGGGTCTGTGAACTCCAAAGTTCATGCAGGGATAACGATTTGTGAAGAAAAAGCAAGAGAAGTTATGTCAGAAAGAACAAACTCTGTCTGCAAAGACAGAAATCCTAAAAGTAGGACAGGATAACTATAGCACTAAGTATAAGCAAAGGAGACTGGAAAGAGATAAGCCAACAAATTATACAATACCAAATCATATAAAGCCTCTTACACATCCTTCTTTGAGTTGGGAAAACAAATATCCACCTTTTGGGGTCACTTTTGATGTGCAATAAACTCTGCCAGATGCTTTATAAAAAAATAGAGTCAAACTTTATTACCTCACCCTCTTGATCATTGACTTTCATTTCTGAAATTATATTGCATATCATATAAATTAAAACTCTTTTCCACAAAAATAAAGAATAAGTTTAGATTGTCTGTATGTCTGAAAGAAGAAATATTAATTGATGACTTCCCTTTTAGGAGACCAGAGAGGTTGATATCATAACAAAAAGTGTTTAGATTTCAGTTATTAGTGATAATGTACAAATTAAACAATGAAAAGGGAGAAAGAGAAAGAAAAAGGTAAATTAAAAAAAAAACTTTTATAGATGACTCAATGTAGCTGAGAACCAGTCAATTCCCAATCCTGAAGCATTGCAAAATATAAAATAGAATAAATCAAGATCAAGTATAGCTATAAGACATGAAACATGAGAACAGTCAGGTCTCTACATGCTCATAACATTCTGTCAAATTTTATATCAGAACATGAATAATAGAGAATTTACAAAGACTATAAGCTTCTGGAGCATAGGATTTACTCCTTACATCATTAGTTTCTGCTCAGTGTTTTCAGAAGTAGGCTCTCAGACTCGCAGATGCTTAGTCATCAATCCAACAACGTATACTTTTTCTTTTCTTTTTGAGTCAGAGTCTCACTATGTTGCCCAGGCTGGAGTGCAGTGTCATGATCATGGCTCACCACAGCCTCAACCTCTTGGTCTCAGGCAGTCCTTCCGTCAGCCTCCTGAGTAACGGGACAACAAATGTGTGCCACCATGCCTGACTAATCTTTTGATTTTTTTTTAGAGACAAGGTCTCTCTATGTTACCCACGCTGGTCTCAAACTTCTGAGATCAAACGATCCTCCCACTGAAGCCTCCCACAGTGCTGGGATTATAGGTGTGAGCCACTGTACTCAGCTGAAAACTTTTTATGTTACAATCAACTATTTATAGAAGGAGACTGGGAGAAGGACCATCATTTTAAATTTTCCCTTTGGCATTAAGGAGTGACAAATCAGGTCACCTCTAAAGAGATCCTTTCTTGAGCACCCCATATATGCAGGTGTCCTCACTTGATTCTTATATTATTTTCCATTTCTAGTACCTATTGTTTGCTTCACAAAACTTATTTATAAATACACAATTATTTATGTTATTCTTTAGTTAATATCCATTTTTCTCACTAGAAAAATAGTTTCATAGAATCAGAGAGTAAATCATTTTGTTCAGCCGGGCTCGGTGGCTCAGCCTGTAATCCCGCGCTTTGGGAGGCTGAGGTGAGTGGATTGCCTGAGCCCACGGGTTCGAGACCCGCCTGGGCAGCGAGACCTCATCTCTACAATAAATCAAAAAATCAGCCGAGCGTGGTAACGCATGCACAGCTCACCACAGCCTTGGCTTTCTGGGCTCAGACAAAACTTCCATTGAGCATTATTGAACACTCTAGGGATGTTCAATATAAAGCTTTGAATAGATGATTAAACAATCATCTTCAATACATATTCTCTTTACATCCTTCTAGCAATAAAATAGGTATAAAGCAAAGCTATTAATGGAACAAGACATTGTTAAACATAATAAAATATCTAATATATACATATACAATAGAAAAGGCAAAGGTGACCATTAAGCATCATTAAGCAATTATCAATACAGTGTGTAATAATGCATGTATTTCTTTTACTTGTATAATCATTCTACTAACCAGAGGAGTAAAAACTGATTTAAAATACATTTAACTGACTTCTGGGTGATAGCTCACAGGTAAATTAAATCTGTCAAAATTTGGGGAAAATTTCAGCACTAGAAGGTAAGGAAGAAGGCTATTAAAATAACAGGAACTGAGAAATGCGTGCTTGAAAATGTAGATGTGACCAGACTGAGGAAAGTCATCACTTTCACTCTGAAGGAGGCTCAAAATCCCTGGAAAATAAGACAATAAGAGATCTTGGCAGGATGATTGCAAGCTGGTTGCAGAAACCTGACCTATGACCATAAACTAACTCAGTTTCATCAGGCACAAAGCTGAAGGGTGGAGGGGGTCAAAATTAATAACAAAACATACATACTGGTACTCAGTGTGCTATTACTAACAGTAATTGATATAATAAAATACTTATAGTGAAACTATTTTGTTTGATACTCTAATGATGCACATGTGACATTATGTATGTGCCAAAATCCATAGAATTTACACAACAAAAATAAACTTTATGATATATATTTATATGGTTGGAAATCCCAGGAAGAAATGAGAAATGTGATAATGTGACATAGAAATCTTACTGTATTACAGATATATAAACTACATTTGTGAAGCGAATTAGAGGGAAAGTACCGAACTACATAACTTGCATAATGTACAGAAGATGTAAGACTGAAGCCAAAAAGAACTACACATAAGCCTGTATTCTAGTTGATAAGGTTGCTTCCCACAGGGGTACAGGTTATCAAGTCTGATTCAGTTCCACATGTGTACTGGAATTGAACAATTAAGACAATGACTGGCAGATGCTGGAAGCCAGGTTTCTCACTGTTGGAGTGGGAATTTACAGATAAGCCGAGGGAGAAGGCTAGAATATTTATGGGGTAACGGATTAAAGTTGGAGACATCAGTATGAACTCATGTTTAGCTGAATATAGATGCAGATGACTACATATGGAAATATTTATAGGTAAGAAAATATGAACAGATTGGTACTCATGCACACGTATTTTCTTGCTCAATAGGTTGAGAATGCCTAGCAGCAATGATACTCTAGTAACAATCCTAGGATCCAGGTTGTAGTTTCTAATACCATGTTTAAATAAAGGCAAAAAGTGGTCTGTGGGGAAATGACTAATTATAGACTAGGGCAGGAAATATACAAGATGAAGAGGAAGCGTCTTGTAGTACTGGAAGGAAGGAAGGAAGGAAGGAAGGAAGGAAGGAAGGAAGGAAGGAAGGAAGGAAGGAAGGAAGGAAGGAAGGAAGAAAATGAAAGAAAAAAAGAAAAGGAAACATCCCACACACAAAAAAAGAGAAAACTTACATTAATGTGAGTATGTCAGATGTCAGGAACAGGAGTCAGCTGAAAGAGCTCCTGATGACCAAAGATGGTACCTTTGAGCGAAACACTAAAATAATTTTGACTTATCATCTAACATATAAAATACATATCCATGAAACCACATTGGCCTAAACAAAAAAAATTTTTTTGAGTTGGAGTCTCACTCTTGTGGCCCAGGCTGGCACACTCATGGTTACCACAGCCTCGACCTGCTGGTCGTAGGCGATCCTTCCACTTCAGCCTTCAAGTAACTGGAACTACAGATGCACACCACCACACCTGGCAAGTTTCTTTTCATGTGATTTATTGCAGAGACGAGGTCTCACCAAGTTGCCCAGGCTGGTTTCGAACCCCCAGGCTCAGGCAATCTTCTCGCCTCAGCCTCCCAAAGTGCTGGGATTACAGGCTGACGCACTGTGACTGACCAATAAATTATTAAAATACATAAATAGGAAAGAAGATACAAATCTCTCTTGCAGGAAATTTCTAAGTTGTTGAAATAGATATTGTGTCCCAAGATCAAGAAGCATAAATTCACATTTACAGAGTGTGGTTGTACAGTCACATCTTTCTAAAGTGTACAGAATGGAAAGAGGAAAAAAAGATGACCCTCACAGTGGGAACACCTGACAAAGGCTACCTCAGCCAGATGATCAATGTCCATAATAACAGTGACCAATCATGCTGGTGTAGGTCCTTGATATAATGGGATGAAAATAGCACCTTGTTCATGGGTCTTCCTCCCCAAACCCACAATCCCAATCTAATCATTAGAAAACATCAACGAGACCTTAATAGAGGGTGCCCTACAAAATACCTGGGTAGCACTTCTCAACTATGTCAAGGTCATCGAAAACAAAGACATTCTGAGAAAAAACGCTAAAAAAGTAAATGGCAGGTGGTATTTTGGGTGGGATCCCAGCAGAAAAAGACTACAGAAAAACTAAAATAGTAAAAAGAAATGATGGACTTCCATCTGAAGTAATGTTTTGATTTTGCTTTATTCTTTGTAATCAATGTACCATACTAATATGAGACATTAATAATAGAGAAAACTGAGTGTGAGGGTATTTGAGAGTAAAAAATATCACTGATTAGTGGTTTGGGGTCAAATAAGCAAAACATAGAAAGTTTTTAGGGCAGTGAGACTATTTTGTTTATTATTCATACGTGAGACTTTATGCATATGTGAAAACTCAAACTTTACTAAGTCCTCAATGTTTCTATAATTTTAAAGTGTTCTAAGATATCTTCAGAACGTATTTTAAAAGAAAGATTAATATTTTATCTCAGAGAAACAGTCTCCCTCTATTCACTGAATTCACCTGTCTACCTCACACCAGTATGGCCCAGAAGGATGGCAGTAGACTATTACATTCGAATTACAAGTAGCACCAATTGTAACCACCACGCTAAATGTGGCACATTTGCTAGGACATCTTATTATATTATGCAGTCATTGATCTAGAAAATTCATTCTTTTAATACCTATAAGAAAAGGAAATTAATAATGGTTTGCATGAAATTAGAATAAGGCAGTATCCACTTAGTTTTGGCACCAGGCATAAGGCTAGGTTAACACTTCCATTCTTATTCATAACCTAGTTTGAAGAGATCTGAACTATATATCCCTGACTGCTGTGACAAATTATTACAAATTTGTTGTTATTACAAATTTGTTATTATTACAAATTTATTAGCTTAAACAACAGAAATATATTCTCAGTTCTGGAGGTCAGAATTAGAAATCAAGATGTAGAGAGAGGTCCATACTCATCTCAAAGGCTTCAGATGACTGTTTCTAGTTTATTCCAGCTTCATATGATCGTTGACATTCTTCAGTTTGTGAATACATCTTTCTCTGCTCCATCTTTAGGTCACCTGCACTGTGCTGGTGAAATCTACTTCTGTCTCTCTTGTTAGAATGCATGTGATTGTATTTAGGCTCTACCAAATAATCATATATAAACTCCTCATCGAATGATCCTTAACTTAATTATATATTTTGCCATATAAGTTAATATTGTTATCTATTATATTATCATTGTCATATATGTTAATTTTTTAATATTTTAAAGATGGGGGTAAAATTCAGGCTTAGGTATACAAGTGGTCATCATACAGGTAAAGTGTGGGCCTTCCTTTGGTCCCTAATTTGCCTGGTTTCAGATCAGTTACCCTTATTGATGATGTGTCCCCACCTGCTCACCAGCAATATCCTGATACTGCCAATCCCTTTCTTATAGTATTATGGTAATTGTGCAGGGTCCACTTATGAGTGAGAACATGTGATACTCTGTTCTTTCTTTCTGTGATAGATCACTGAGTATTACAGCCTCTAAATCTATCCAAACTGATATAAAGTTCATATATGTGTCCTTTATGGCTGCATAATATTCCATTGTGTATATGTACCATTTTTAAAATTTAGTCCAGTTTCAATGAACAGCATGGTTGGTTCCATGTTTTTGCTATTGTGAATAGCACTGCAATAGACATGCATGTGCAGGTATCTTTTTGTAGAATGATTTAAATTCCTCCAGGTACTCTCCCAGCAGGGGGATTGCTAGGTCATATGGAAGGTCAGTTTTTGGTTCTTTTAGAAATTGCCACATTGTTTTCTATAGAGATTGAACTTATTTGCATTCCCACCAGCAATGTAGATGTGTTCCTTTTTCTCTGCATCCTTGCCAGCATCTGTGGTTTGTTTTATTAATGATGGCCATTCTTACTGGAATTAGGTGGTATCTCAGTTTGGTTTTGATTTGCATTTCTCTGATGACGAGTGAGGCTGAGCACTTTTTCATGTTGTATGTTGACTTCCCATATATCTTCTTTTGAGAAGTGTCTGTTTATGTCTTTTGTCCACTTTTTGTTGTTGTTGTTGTTGTTTTCTTTTTGGCATGTTTGAGTTCCTTGTAGATCCTGGATGTTAGGTCTTTGTCAGATATACAGTTGGCAGATATTTTTTCCCATTCTGTGGGCTGACTTCTCAGCTCCTGGTTTCTTTTGCTTTACAGAAGCTTTTCAGTTTAAGGAGGTCCCACCTATCTGTCTTATCTCTTATGGTATAGACATCTGGGGCTTTGATCAAGAATTGAATGCCTACTCCAATTTCCATAAGAGTGTCTCCTGCGTTTGTAAGATTGTTATAGTTTGAGACTTTATGGTTGTTGGTGGAGGATTTGTCGAAGATGAGTTGGTTGAGAAATTGAGGTTTTGCTCCCAGAATCTCTATACTGTTCCATTGATCCTTATGCCTGTTCTTATACCAATACCAGACTGTTTTGATTATTGTAGTCGTATAGTTCAGTTTAAAGTCTGGAAGTGTGATACCTCCCACTTTGTTTCTTTTGCTAAGCATTGTTTTGGCTGTTTGTGTTCATTTATGTTTCCATATGAATTTCTGTATTGTCATTTTCAGATCTGAGAAGAACGATGTTAGTAATTTAATGGGTATTACACTGAATCTGTAATGGGTATTGCCTTTGGTAGGATGGACATCTTAACAATGTTGGTTCTTCCAATCCATAAGCATGGACTATATTTCCGTTTGTTTGTGTTTTCTTGGATTTCTTTGAGCAGCGTTTTGTAGTTTTCATTGTGAAGGTCTTTCACTTCTCTGGTTAGGAAGATGATGAGGTATTCCTTTTTTGTGTGTATGTGGCTATTGTAAATGGAATTGTACTTTTTATTGGTTCTCTGCCTGTTTGTTGTTGGTGTATAAGAATGTAGCAGTCATTTATGCATATTTATTTATGCATAAACTGTCATTTATGCGACTGCACATTTATTTTGTACCCCAGAACATTGTCAAAGTCTGTATCAGTGAAGGAAGGCTTTCCACAGATTCTTTTGGATTTTCAAGGTATAGGATAGTATCATCAGCAAAGAGGGATAACCTAACTTCCTCTTTTCCTATTTGGGCACTCCTGATTTCCTTCTCTTGTCTAATTGCCCTAGCTAGTACTTCCAACACAATGTTGAACAAGAGGGATGAGAGTGGGCAACTGTGTCTTATTCCAGTTTTCAGGGGAAATGTTTCTAGTTTCTGTCCATTTAGTAGTATGCTGGCTGTGGGTTTATTGTAGATGGCATTTACTACTTTAAGATATGTTCCTTCTATACCTAGGTGTTCAGGGGTTTTTATCAAGAAAAGATGCTGGATTTTATAAAAAACTTTTTCTGGAGCTAATAATATAATGGTGTGGTTCTTGTTTTTACATCAGTTGATGTATTTAATTACATTTATGGTCTTGTGAATGTTGAACCAGCCTTGCATCCTGGGAATGAAACCTAGTTGGTCATGGTAGATGATTTTTGAGATGTGTTATTGGATCCGATTTGCTAGAATCTTGTAGAGAATTTTTGCATCTATGTTCTTTAGGGATATTGGCCTGTAGTTCTCTTTTTTTGTTGGATATTTACCTGGTTTGGTTATCAGAATAATGTTAGCTTTGTAAAATGATTTGGGGAGAAATCCATCTTTCTCAATTCCCTGAAATACTTTTAATAAGATTGGTGTGGTTCTCCTCATATATTCTGTAGAATTCCAATGGAAAGCTGTCTGGTCTAGGGCTTTTTTTGTAGGTAGTTTTCATATAATGGAGTCAATTTCCTGGGTTATTATTGGTCTACTTAATGTCTCACAGTCTTCTTGTTTCAGCCTTGGGAGGTTGTGTGATGTCAAAAAGTCCTCCATTTCATTTAGGTTATTGACTTTGTGTCCATACTTGTGTGCATAGTAATCTCTGGTAATCTTTTGTATTTCTTCGGGGTCAGTTGTGATTTGATCTTTTGCATTTCTGATTGTTTTCATTTGGGATTTTTCTTTTTCTTGGTTATTATGGCTAGGGGTGCATCAATCTTGTTTATTCTTTCAAAGAATTAACCTTTTGTTTAGTTGATTTTTTAATATGATATTTTTGTCTTCTATGTCCCATATTTGGGCTTTTACTTTAGTGCTCTGGATTCTTCTGCTAAAGTTAGGGTTTTGGTGGTCTTGTCTTTCCAGCTTCCATAGGCGATTTCTTAAGCTGTTAACTTGTTATCTTTCTATTTTCTTAATGTGTGCTCATAGAAATATAAATTCCCCTCTTAGAACAGTTTTCATGGTATTCCAGAGATTTTAGTAAGATGTTTCTTCATTTTCATTTGTTTCCAGGAAATGTTTAACTTGTGTTTTGATTTCTGTGTTGACCCAATAGTCATTCAGCATCATGCTGTTTAGTGTCCATGTCTTTTTGAGTTTTGAGGGAATCTGTTGGTGTTGATATTCATTTTTATTCCACTGTGGTCTGAGAAGGTGCATGGCAGTATTTTGATTTTATGAAATTTGTTTATGCTTGATGTATGGCCAAAGATGTGATCAATCTTGGAATACACTCCATGTGGTGATGAGTACAATGTATATTCTGTGGTTTTTTTGGGTGGCATATCTATAGGTATCTATTAAGTCCATTTGATCAAGTGTCATGTTGAGGTTCTGGATTGCTTTTGATTTTTTGCCTCGATGCTAGTAGGGTATTTAAGTCCCTTGCTATGATAGTGTTAGAGTCAATATCTTTTTTTAGTTTACTTAGTAGTGGCTTTATAAACACAGGTGCTCCTGTGTTGGGAGCATATATATATTTAGGATGGACATTTCTTGTTGATGAATTGAACTTTTACCATTATGCAATGTCCTTCCATATCTTTTAAAATTTTTGATAGTTTTAAGGTTGTTTTGTCTGATAGTAAGATTGTGACTCCTGTCTCCTTTTGTTATGCATTCACCTTATTTTTCATCCTCTAACTTTGAGTCTGTGTGCATCCCTTGTGGTGAGATGAGTTTCCTGGATACAGAAAATTATTGGGTCATGGTTTTTTATCCAGTTTGCCATTCTGTGTCTTTTCAGTGGTGCATTTAGTCCATTCACATTCAGGCTGATCATTGAAATGTGATTTTTTTATCCCTGTCATGAGTTCTTATAAAGTTTCTTATTTATATGTTGTTTGTTTTCTTTTAATTTTGGGATTGATGTATGTGTGTGTTTTCAAGTTTGCAGTCACAATGTAGTCTCTGTTGATTCTGTGTTCTCCTCTTCTCTTGGGAAGTGTGATCTTTTTTTTCTTTCTTTCTACTGAGTTTAATAGCTTTTTAAGCATCTCCTGTAGAGCTGATCTGGAAGCTGCATAATCTCTTAAGTATTCGATGTTTGGGAAGGATTTTAATTCTCTATCACTAATGAAACTGAGCTTGCCTGGCTAGGAAATTCTTGGTTGAAATTGTTTACCTGTGAGGACTTTAAATATGGAACTCAGGTCCCTTCTAGCTTGTAGTGTTTCTGACAATAAGTCTACTGCTATTCTGAATGGTTTTCCCCAGTAGGTAGTCTGATATTTCTCTCTTGCTGCCTTTAAGATTTTTTCTCTTGTACCTACTTTGTGTAGGTGAATTACTATGTGTTTAGGAGTTGGTCTTCTCATATGATGTCTTGTGGGGGTTCTCTGTATCTGTTGTATTTGATGGCCACGCCTCTGGTGAGATAGGAAAAATTTTCTTGGATAACTTCCTGGAATACTTGCTCCAAGGTATTCTCCATTTTCCTTTCTTCTACTGGGATACCAATTGGGCATAGTTTTGGCCTCTTCATATAATTGCACATCTCTTGGAGACTTCATTCTTTCTTTCTGAGTTTTCTTTCTATATTTTTTTACAGATTGGGTTAATCCCATGTTTTGGCCTTCAAGTTCTGAGATTCTTTCTCCTGCTTGATTAATTCTGTTTTCTGTGCTTGTCATCTTGGTATTTATTTCCTGGATGAAATTTTTTATGGCCAAAATCCCGGTTATAAGTTCTTTCAGTGTTGCAGCTTGTCTTTTTTGAATTTTATTCACTTTTTCCATGCACTCCTTGATCCCTGTTGTATTCTGAGGCCATTTATTGGTGACTTTCATTATTTGGGTCCTGAGGTCTCATTTTTCTCTTTGTTACGCTGAGAACTACCTGTGTTTTTCCACTAAATTTTCCTCTTTTGTGAGAGATCTCTTTATTTTCTCTTTAGTTTCATTATTCAGTGGCATTGGGAGAGGCTTTCACTTCGGATGTTTGCCCACACCTCCATTCTTCCCTGATCAGGGCTCTGAATTTACTCTATTTTGAAATAGAGCTGTGGGTAGGAAGCTTTGCTGTCTCTTGCAATTTTGAGAATTGAATAAGGTGGAGAAAAAGAAGGTAGGATTCAGAAACTACTTGCAAATCACCATGCTTCCTGATTGTGGTATTGATACCCTGAGTCCCAAACTCCACCATCACTCTACATGATGATGCAACGGGTACATGTGTGTACCCCCTGAGTCCAAGATACAGTAACAGCAATGAGGAGAACAGAGAAAAATAGAATGAAATAAAATGGACAAAAATTTTTTTAAAAACAAACAAACAAACAAAAACCACAGCACAACAAAAGCAGAAACCAAAGCAAAATACAATTAAACACACACAAACTGGAAAAGCAAAACTGGAAAAACAACAAAGCAAAACAAATAAAAAAAAAACAGGAAAACCAAACACACACACATACATACACACACACCCAACACAAAATGAAAGGAGAAGGAAAAGAGAAAAAGAGGAAAAAAACAGAAAAAAAGGATTCAAATTTAACCCTCACACATATATTCACAAACATACTAAACTAAAAAAAGAAAGCAAAAAGACAAAAAAGATGAACACTCAATCATTTATGTACACACATAAACAGAAAACAAAAAATGAAAGAAGAAAGAAAGAAAGAATAAAAATTTAAATTTAAAAAATGGTGGGAAGTGGAATGCATATCAAACCCTCACATTCACATTCATGCACAAAGAAAAAAATTAACTAAGAAACAAACAAAAACATAAAACCCCCCAAACAATAACAACCTGCCCTCTTGTGACAGGTTCTGCAATTGTGCCTCTCAGCAGTTCATAGGCAAGCTCTCTGCTGTCTTCTGTGTAGCTGTGGCCTCATTCACAATCTCCCTAGTGTCCAGCTGAGGGGGGAGATGGTTGGAGTAGGTGGGGCTTTAGCCCTCCACTCCCACTCTCATATGGTCAGAGGGATCCTTTCCAGTGGGGAGGTGTGGGATTGTCTCTTCTCCAGGTACTGCCAGAGGTGGGGCGGTGTGTGTGGGTGCTGCCCCAGCCTGGCTTATCCTGGAGTAGAGTCCTCCTGTTGCAGCTGATGTCCAGGTTCCACCTGGGTTCATCCTTCTCAGTTGTGCTCCAGCCTTGTGGGTCTGATATTCAGAGGATTGCTGGGGAGCAGGGGGTTGGATCGGCCCTGGACTCACCACTGATCTCTTTGGAGATCTTCCTCATCCTTTTATGGTCACATTTTTTGTCCAGTGGCTGATTCAGGCCAGGGAGTGTGGCACCTGAGACTCAGCACTTGTCTTGTCCCTCTTGAGTTTGTGCTTTTGGATATTCCCTCTGGGTCATGATCAACCCTGAGAAGTTAATCCACCAGTCACAGAGATTGGGTCTGTCAGTCCTTGATGAACAATCCATAGCACTTTCCTGCCCTGCTTTCAAGATGGTGGCAGGGTACCTCTTTCATCTTCTCCATTGGGGTTCTTCCTCTGGCTCCCTTATTGTGCTCCCTCTGCAGACCTTGCTGCCAGTGTCTGACCAGGAGCTGGGGTGGTGAGGCAGAGCCTGGAGCTGGAATTCCCTCCTGGCAGTTTCTTCCTGGGAAGGGCTTTGCTGATTTTTTAAAAATGATACTCGGCTTCTGTGCCTCAGGAAGCACTAGAGCCCAAGCGGAGCAGCTGCAGCACCAGCCTCTTCACCAAGAGAGCCCTGTCACTTTGCTCCCGAGTCCCCACTCAATCAGTTAATCATATGCCCACTCACAGGTGTATACTCAAAATTTTCCATACAATCACTCACTCACACTGGGACTTGCATAGTCCAAATGGGTCCATTGCTGTTTTCCTCCCTTGCTTTCAATGTTAAAAAATTAATGTTCACTTTTCTGCCATGTAAGGTAATGTTCATAGGTTCTAGGGATTAGGATGTTGACACACCTTTGTGGCCACCATTACACCTACTACAGTCTCACAGATTATCCTACTGAATTATTGTATGAGTGACATCATATCAATCAAAGTAAGATGAGTAGAAACTAGCTAGCCAATTAGAAGTTCCCTTCGATACATGTACTCTGAAGAGTTTAAGATAACCATATGTAATTGAGGGGCCCACCACATGGGTATATATTTGGGGACTCAATGGTCTTGGGCAAAAGGGACACATTCTCTAAAACAGAGAACAAAAAAAGATGATTCTGGGGAGGGGAGAATAGTTATCAGCTGGCCTACAATCTATTTTCTGCTTTTCCAAACTATTTCCTAAAAGGAAAGGAATATTCTAATTAAAAGCTTTTGTATAGAATCTAATAACTCTTCTCCAGTCAAATATCATAATTGTACTTATAAGAGATAGAGTTCTAACCTCTCCAAATTGCTTATCATAATTAAAATTGGGGTACAGTGTTTGGATCTATGGAAGAACATTCTGGGAAATGTCATATAATCTCTGTAATTATCAAAGTACAAAATGCAAACTTTGGTCATGGAGTTTTATGAAAAAAATAACTCCTGTAAATTATGTTCTATAAGCATTACTTAGAAACTTCATGTAGCATCCAGTGCAGAATGGTAGCACAACAAAGAGAGCTCTGGGAAGCAGTACTCGTCGTAGGTCTTGGTGCCAGCCTTCTCCACATGTTGCCTGGGCCTTGTATCATCATGAGTGTTTATAAAATTTAATACTGTACATTTTGGATTTTTATTTATCTGGTTTGGATAATCTGGCTCTTTGTGTTTCATCAGAAATAATCATGTAGGGAACAAAGGTTTATATCAATGATATTCATTTTTATAGTGTTATAATTTTATTAAGTAAAATGCATGGGTCTGGTTACAAAGTTGTAGAATCAGAGAGTCCTGCTTACCGTCATCCCAGTTACATCCCTATTACTACCTTGGGTTACTGTACTTATTGTCGATGCAACTCGGAGCTCTGCAGTTCAGGTTTATTGCTCAGGTCCTTGTTCTCAAAGGGTAAACCCCTCTGTCAAATGAGCAAGAGTCCCAATCTATGATATCTATGGCTGCCACCTGGCCATTTTGCGTTCCTTGTTGTAAAAGTCCAGACTATCGGAGGATGATACGGCTGCTGTAGTATAATGGGAACAGACAGAAAAGTTTGATGTTCAGGTGATCTTCTTAGATTCTTTTTTGTATTCCTTTATTTATTTTTGGCAGTTAATGGACAAAGGCAGCAACTCTAGCTTGAGGAGTATACTGAAAGTGGGTTAAAAGGGTGTGAATCACTAACACCAACAGATGAACCAAAGAGACCAGTAGACATGCTGAGCAAGGATGAGGGTGAACTAGACTGAATGGAGGAGAGAAATAATGACTATCAGTTCTGGCTTTGAACCAGCTCTAGCTGTAATTCATCCTACCAACTTTCCATTTCTAGGCTCTCCAAGAAGAAAGGTCCACTGGAATCCTGGAGGATACTTCCAAAACCTATCTGCAAGCAGCACAAAAGATGACTGTGGTGGATGCTCAGATGAACCACCCAGTTACCCCTGCAGGAAAGAAGGTCTTATGCTTCCAGTTGCTGGGAGTGCTGGGGAAAGGTGGCCCTCAACTCAACCTTCTTTGGGAATTGCCTCAGTTAGGGAAACTGCCTCACCCTAACGTACATTTCTTTCCAGGGATGCCTTCATCCAATAACTTAGAAATATTCATGCAAAAAGACTTCACCCCAACTGGGATAGTCACAGTGTAAGAGCTCCTAATTGGTTCCTTTGTAATCTTCTTATGACTACATTACCAGTTCAGTTTATATCTCAGTCTAATCCTACTTCCTCCCTCTTCCTGATAAACATTTTAAATACAATTCCTATCTCAGAATATGTTTCTGAGGAACTGCAACCTGCAACAACATCCAAATCTTATCCAAAAATGACAGCTCCATCTACTGTCAAGTATAAGTTCTGAAAGAAGGAAATTTTTAAAGTGCAATTCTGCTTTATAATTTTAAAGTTTCCATCTCATTCTTCTTCGCCTCATATCTATTTTTAAAAGTAAATATGACCGTGAAATTGAAGATCTTCCTTAATTCCTTTCTAATTTTTCTTTTCCAAATGGTCACTCTGATCTTAATCTACACTATCTGAATTCATTTCACTTTCTTTTTCTATATAACTCACTATGTCCTTGAAATATGTTCACGTATTTGTTACCCAAAATGTCATCAGAATAAGTAAAATTGCAAAGAGAAAAAAAGAGGAAGAAAGAAGAGAGGGAGAGAAGGAGACAGAGAGAAACAGAGACAAAAACAAAGACAAGACAGAGGCAAAGACAAACACAAAAATAATAGAAATAGTAAAGAAGAAAACTAAGAAATGAATATTGTAGAATTTCTGCTGTTAGAAATTAGAACACAAAAGAAAGAAGGGTGAAAACTAGTTGTCATCATTTGCAAAACAAAATTCTTAGATCAGTTTTCTATGTAAAAAAACAGATAGAAGTACTAAAATGACAATCCAAAGTCAAAAATCAAAGCTCCAGGAGCTGAAAATGAGTGTGTGCAGCATAGATATGTTTCTACAAAAAAATGCAACTGAAAGGAAAATTCCCCAGTCTGAGTTCTTCTAAGATTATTTTAACTACATATGCACAGTTTATTAAAGGAAACTGAAGGGTAGATATTTCTATGTTACACGAAGAAAAATTTTTGCTTTTGCTTTCATAATTAAAACTTAGCATTTCCTAGTAATCTAAACTATATTAGAGGAAAGAAAAAAACTAAAATATTTAATTGCAATTTAAAACTTTGTTGAAAATCTTACATCTATTTTTCTCCATCTACACCTTCATAATTCACTTTTATAATCATTATGAAGTTGCCATTTATGTGTTCATTTTATTAGCAGCACACTATATTTTAACCTTCAAAATAAACTATAAACATTTGCAGATTCAAATTCCCCAAGGTATCTTTAAATCTAATTTATTTTTTCTTGTGTTAAGTTGCATATTTTCTTCTGTTTTCCTCTTTTGTAATAAGATTTCCTGGGTAATGAAACTTTTATGCTTCAGTGTTTTCATTTTGCTTTTATTCAGTGAAATTATTCTGAAAGTACTGGTGTGCATTTAGGCTAATTAATGCATTTAGAGGTTATTAGTATAATTTTAAATCTCCCTGACAGTATCAAAAGAGGGACCTCTCTCTCCAAATACTTTCTAAATCCCTTTCCTGTTTTTACCTTAGCATTGTAACTATTATATATTTTATTTATGTAGTTCTCTGCTTTCTATCTCTCCCACTAGGAAACAAGCTCTATGAGAAAAAGACCAATTTTTTTCCCTACAATACCACTTGGAAGAACAGAGACTAGCTTGAATTAAACACTCCATACGTACTATAAAATGAAAGAACAAATATATTTCTGTCTTATATTTTTAAATAGTTCCATCTTAAGTTCCTTTTTCTTGTAGAAAATAGAATCTTATACTATTACCATGAGCATTTTTCCAAATTCAATTAATATTAAACAATGACTTTTAACAGAAAAGACTGAATAATAATTTTATTCATAGAACTTTCTTATATATACCAAACATTAACTTAAGTTTGTGAGAATTTAATGTAGATTTCATTTATGTGAAATTTTTAAAATAACACTTAGAATTGCAGCAATACAAACATTATTCAAATAAGTAGAATCACATTATTTATCTCAAATTAGCTTTCATTCATGGCTTATCACAATCAGAATTGTAATATTTATTAGATTGAAAGATTTCCTTTTTCCTTTTCTTTTTTTCTTGATCAGGAAGAAAATTAAAAGATTTTGTTATTCATTAGTTTACATAATTTTTGCACTTTAAATTCTTAATATCTTCTTGCAAGTATATTTATTTGCTCTGTGAAAGGGATTATGCTTCAATCAGTTTCTCTTATTCCAGACGCTTCAGTTGAGGTAACAGATAGTATAAAAGAATGGGTACAGAGAAATCACTTATTATACTTAGTTAATTCATAATATTACTATAAACAGCCTCAGGTGGCACTTTAATCTGGTTCCCCAAAATTCTAACCAAATTACCAAATGATTCATATATATATAAAATAAACCAGTGTTTACCAGAGTCTATGCTATGGGACACTACTAACATCATGAAGTAGTTGCAAAAGGTTTTCTGGAAATACATTTTGAGAAATATATATTATAGCATCTCTCTAAGGGATTAAAAATCTACATTGCCATAATGCATGTTCTATGTCATACAACGAAAGAAGACTATTTTGTTTTACTTTAATAACTATATCCTGTATTTTGTTGGCCACAAAGCTATTTTTAATAGCAAATATTAAAATTGATGAAATAATTTTCTCCTAAATATGCTCTGGAAAAGCTCTGTTGAATACATTGGATACTCAATACAGGTTTGGGCATTTTGGTCCTTGATTAAAAAATATTTAATAAATATCAACTTTGCGTAAAACCCTGTGCAAGGCACTGAATATATTAAAAATGGCATAATAAATTGAAAAGTGATTTATTATTATAAAACTATATAACCATTATCTCTATATATCTTATCTTATAAAATGAAACTTTCATATCTTCTATGTACTCACCTCAACAAAGAATAAGACTTTCAAAGAGAATATATGAATGTTGTTTAAAAAAAATAGGCTGTCGATACAAAATTAATGTTAGAATCCAAACAAGTTTTAATATATGCATACTTGTTTTATACTTACTTTATAATTAGTGCTATCACAAGAAAAATATTTACATTAAGTTCAAAAATACTTTAGATTCAGGGTTCAAAGTACCCTTTGTAGCTGAGAAAGAGAAGCAAAACCTTACTTGAGGCAATTCTTAACATTATTTTAGAGAGTGAAAAGAAAATTTGGGGAACCCAAATTCACATATTAGTATCACCAAATGGTAAAAGATGCAATTTAATCTTCAGTGACATTTTACTAAAATATTTTTCTAAAGTTTGCTTATTTTAATGGATTTTAGTTTTAGAAAAAACATAAATAAAAATATGCTTCTTACAAAACATACATGCAAACTAAATATTATATCTTAATTTGTGTATATTACATATAATTTTATAAGGTTTAAAAAAAATAGCACAGACACTTATAACTGGCCAGTAAGGTGACATACAACCCTTTATAGCATCCCTACAATCCAAACTGACTACTATATACTCAAATGATCTATTACAAACGAAATACTTAAGGTCCTCAAAATCCCTATGTGTCAAGGTTGAACAGATTTAGAATTGAGTGGTCAATTATAGTGCTGCTTACATTTTTGGAATTTTTAGCTAAAACTGTTATATTAAGTACTTTTTTTTTCCTCCTCAAAAGAATCTGAGATTAGGTAACATAATAGACGTCTGCCATCACATCCTCTGACTTACTCAATGATGTCCTCCAGTGTTTACCTATATCTTCATTGCCTTATCTCATTATCTTTTATTTTCACTCATATTTTTCCCAGCTCTTACTTTTTGCTAACATTTTGAATTATACAAATTTGCTATTGTTTAATCTGTTAGTGTTGCACCTGAGAGATGACCACAGTGATACCTTTGGTGCCAAGATATTTGACTCATTCATAAATATTACCACCTTACAGAAATTCACAAGGAGAAGACAAAACAAGATTTTCTGGGACAAATATATTGGAATTAAATATGAGAATTGATGTGTCAAGATATTCATATTCATTCATGTGAGGATATTCCTGGCTTCTCTGCTGATAGGAAAATGCTAAAATCGGAGAGGTCTGTGGAGTATTGCAAGGCAGTGGGAGAATTTAATATGTCATAGAGGAACTTTTTTTTAAAATTTTAAAGATGCGGGGTACAATTCAGGGTTAGGTATACAAACGTTGATTATGCAGATACCCTTGTTGAGGTGGGCCCCTCCCTCCCCTAGCAGTTTCCCTCAACTGCCAATCCCACCCCCCACCCCACCCCACCCCGGCAGTATGTAAACCAGGACCTTCTTTTATATTAACTCTGTAACTCAGTCAAAGATTTTTAAAAATAGAAATGGTATAGGTACATTCTTACATATAGAAAGTGCTACCATGCTCTATAATCATAACTATTATTTAATCCTTCAATGTTCGTGGTGTTGTTTGTTTATTTAGAAAGGTTAAATTATAAAAAAAAATTCCTTTTAGATAGACCATTTTAATAAAATCTAATTAAAATTAGAAAAAACTTGCATCATATATCTATTTTCTTTTCTTTTCTTTTCTTTTTGAGTTGGATGGCGTCTCACTCTGTCGCCCAGACTGGAGTGTAGTGGCCACTCCCGACCACCGCAGCCTCGACCTGCTGGGCTCTGGCGATCCTTCCGCCCCAGCTTCCAAGTAGCTGGAACTACAGGCGCGCGCTACAAGGCCCAGCTAATTTTTTGGTTTATTGTAGAGATGAGGGCTCGCCAAATTGCCCAGGCAGGTCTCGAACCCACGGGCTCAGGCAATCCACTCACCTCGGCCTCCCAAAGCGTGGGATTACAGGCTGAGCCACCGAGCCTGGCTATTTTCATTATTTAAAAGAGAAAAAGACTTAGTAGCAGGGGAGGAGGGAGGTGAGGCAGAAGAGAAGGAGAAAAGGGGTAAAGAGTCATAACACAGAAAAACCTGTGAAAAGTCATGCAATTTGTCAGCACCTACAAACATCTCAACAACACTTAAAATACAAGATGATGAGAGGGTCCAGTCTGTTCTTACTAATACATTTTTTCTTTGAGAGAAATACTAAAAGTACAATAAGAGAAAAGGGTTTTTGGAGTTTCTAATCTTTCTATAATGGGTGATCTGTAGAAAAAAAGAAGAAGAAAAACCGTTAACTTTACCGGGATAGTGGGATAGCTGGTGAAGAAAACATCTGCTCAAGTTGAAACTTCCTGTGATAGAGAATTCATGGTGATTAATGTCTCTTCAAAAGAGCAAACAGCCATCATTGCAGCTGAGGAAACATCTCCAAACTGGGACATGTGACATTTGGTGAATATATTTTCAACTCCAAAACTATCATGTTCCTTTGGGACATAGAGAAATATTTATAACTAAAGCCCCAGGGGCCATTCTTCTGGAATCAGGATTTTCTCTATTGCTGGTTCCACCCTCTAAGTATTAGGTAGGAGCACTGAAGATGCCGAAAACTTTCTCCCAGGAGTCAGTCATGCTGTAGGTGTGCTTACCTCTAATTTTAGGAAATGCACAGAGTGAAATTCAGCTGTCTTAGTCCACTATTTGCTGCTATAACAGAATACCTTAAACTGGGTAATTTAGAACACAGATAAATTTAATTTTCCATAATCCTGGAGGCTGGGCAGTCCAAGATCAAGGTGCCAGCATCTGGTAAGAGACTTCTTGCTGCATAATTACATAGGAGAAGGAGGAAGAGCAAAAAGGCAAAGGGGGAGGGGACTAAACTTGCCCTATTAGAATAGTATTAATACCACTTGAAAGAAGTTCGGCGCCAGTAACGACTCCTCACCCGTTTAAGGCCAAGAGATTTATTAAAGTGGCAGTTACAAGGGAAAAAGGGAAAGGGTCTGTGGAGAGATAGAGAGAGAGCAAGTGGGAGAGAGGCGGGAGAGAGCTGCAGAGAGGGAGAGAGCGACAGAGAGAGAGAGAAAGAGAGACCGAGAGAGATGCAGGGAGAGGGCTGTATTTACTAGCCTGACAGGGGCTGGAAGGGGCTGTGCTAGGTTCTTATTGGAGGAGCGGCATGGGAGCAGGGTGGGGCCGAGGCCGTGTTATAGTCCTATTGGACGCATAGCAAAGCTGGCTACGGATTGGAGGCTTGCAGGTTTGAACTTCGCGCGGGCGGGGAATTGTGCACACAGAAGCCGGGACCTAGAGCCTTTGTTGTCTGGTGTGTCCTCACCATGCTTGGCGCCATTCTGGGAGCCGCCCCTCTGGTCACTTCCTGCACCCTTCACCACTCACCATTTTTTTTTAAGAGTCTTCATGGCTTTATTATTTCCCAGAGTTCCCACTGTCTAGCAATAATGGCAACCAAATTTCAACATGAGTTGTGGAGGGGATAAACATTCAAACTATAGCATTTTTCTTCTGAGTCTTCCAAAACTCAGAATGATACATGCATTAATTCCATCTGAATAGTTTTTAATTTTTTTTTTTTTTTTTTTTTTTGGCATCAACTCAAAAGTCCAAAGTCCAGAGTCTTAGCTAAGCATCCTATGAATGAGAGTCAAGGTACAATTCATCCTGAGAAAATATTTTCTTCATCTGTGAGCCTATAAAATAAAAACAAGTTTTGTGTTTTTAAAATGTAATGGTGAGTCAGGCAAAGGATAAACATTCTTATTCCAAAAAGGAGAAATAGGCTATAAGAAAGATAAGTACCAAGTCAGTCCGGAGCAAACAACATTAAACATTAAGGCTTGACTCCACATCCTGCTGTCTGGATACACTGGGTAAGGGGTTGCATCCAAGGGTCTTGGCCACCCCACCCTATGACCTTCCTGTACATAGCTAACGGTGCAGCTCTTGTGGGTTGTAGTTGGGTGTCTGAGGTTTTCCCAAGCTGGAGCTACACACTAGTGCTTCTACAGTTCTGGGGCTTTAGGGTCGCCTTGCTCCTTTGGCTCCACTAGGCATTGCCCTAGAGGGAGCTCCCAGTGGGGATGCTCTACTCCTGTGACACATCTCTGTCTAGGTCTAAGGCAGTCCATGGCATCCTTTGAATTTAGGTGGAGAAAACTTTGCTTCCACAGCTCTTGCAGTTTGCAAACCTGCAGAATTAGCACCATGTGGATGCTGCTAAGTCTGAGTCACACCTGGACCTACCTGAAGCACAGCTGGGGCAGTTGAGGAGCTCTGCACCAGAATTCGAGGAGCAGACACTTGAGGAAGTGCAGGGCAGTGAATGCTGTGGTCTTGAGTGTGCCCTGAAACCACTTCTGGAAACTTTGCCCAGAAGGCCCTAGCCTTTGAGGCCTGTGATGGGAGTTGTAGTCTCAAAGATCTCTGAAATGCGGCCGGGCACAGTAGCTCATGCCTGTCATCCCAGCCCTTTGGGAGACAGAGGCAAGAGGATTGCCTGAGTCCAAGGGTTCGAGACCAGCCTGGCAACTCAGGGAGACCTCATCTCTATAATAAATAAAAAAATTAGCCTCAGACTCCTGAGGAGGTGAGGATATAGGCGCCTGCCATCACTCCTGGCTATTTGATTTTTACTTTTTTGTAGAGACAAGATCTGGCTATGTTGCCCAGACTGGTCTTGAATTCCTGGGCTCAAGCAATTCTCCTGCCTTGTCCTCCCAAAGTGCTGGGATTACAAGCGTGAGCCACTGTGTCAAGTGATAAGTTCCATCTTTAAATCATTTCTCTTTTCTCATATTTTTGATATGCAGTTTAAAGAACCCATTTAGTCCCTTCAATGCTTTACTACTTAGATATTCCTTTTACCACATATCCTAGCATATTTCTCTTAAATTCTACCTTCCATAAGGTCCTTGGACATGGACACAGTTCAGCCAAGTTCTTTTTTATTTTATTTCAAAAATGACCTTTTTCCTGTTTCAGATACCTAGTTTCTCATTTTCATCTGAGACTTCATCAAAGTTGCCTTAACCATCCATAGTTCTATCCAATGTTTTGATCATAACCACCTAAGTAATCTCTAGGTCTTATACTCTTCCTATAATTCTCATTTCCTTCTAATCCCTACCAGAATTGCTCTTAATATTCCATTTATGGCAATACAGGTTTTTGTTTTGTTTTGTTTTGTTTTTTAGCATTCAGTCTGAATGCTAGGGAAAAAAAGCAAGAAACGTTTTCAGCCTCTACTCATTACTCCGTCTCAAACCTGTTTCTACATTTTCAGACATCTGTTATAACAACATCTTATTTCTGTGGTTCCAATGTCTATCTTAATCTGATTTGTGCTGCTATAACAGAATTTGTGAGACTGGGTAATTTATAAAGAACAGAAATGTATTTCCTAACAGTTCTGGAGACTGGAAAGCCCAGGATCAAGGCATTCAGAATTTTGGTGTCTTGATAAGGGCCCAATTTTTACTTCCAAGATAGCATCCTAAATGCTACATACTCATAACAGGAGGAGCTCTGTTCTTTACATGGCAGAAAAGCAGAAGAGAGGAACCCTCTCTCACAGGACCTTTGTATAGTGATATGCATTTGGACTTCCTAAACGACTACCACTAGGCCTCCCTTCCCAAAACTGTTTTTGAGGATTAAACTTCCAGCACATAAACTTGAAATGTAAACCACAGCATCAGCATACCAAGTTGCCCTGTGACATGAACAATTGCTGGTATTCTTCTAGGTTTCTTTTCAGAAGGACAATCATTCTCCCAGAGCCCAGGAAAGTTGACTGCTGATGGTTCATAGCTAAGACCCACCCTGGGAATGGAACTCAACTTTCTTACCCAAGAATACATTTCTTTTCCATGCCCCATGACTGGTTGATCAGGGCTACAAAGCTTTGTCTGCTCACCCCAATTTAGGACAACTCTGCAAGACCCTCTTTGTTTCAGAGTTCCCCTAACAGATTCATATCAACAAACACATCTCAGCCCACCAAGCCTGTCTCTGCCTAATTCTGTTTCTTTATTCCCTCATAGTTTTCTTCTCTAGAGCACTTCTCAATAAGCCTCCTAAATGAAAATCTTCTTTTAAGTGCCTGTTTCGCTGAGAATACATCCTAAGGTAAGCCTCAGTTTCCTAACAGTGAGGTGAGGGCCTTTGGTGTAATCATTTTTAAGCTACCTCATGATTTTAGCATTCTATGATTCTAAACCATAGTTCCTTACTCAGCTATCACAGTTACATTTGCTTATTTTATTCTAGAATGGACAAAAGAGATATGTTATATTTATTACAATCAATGAGTAGATTTTCTACTAAGGGAAGAGCATGAGTTTTTAGTGCATGGGTTTTTAGTTGGCGTAGGGACAACATAGAGGACTTTCTGGATGGTCTGGGCAGTGGACAGTGACTGTAAGATAATTACAATTTATTCTGAGCACAAAATTGTGTAAGTGTTAGGAAACACACATAAGTAACAAAACACACATTAACAGCTTTTGCAGTTTAGACAAGGCATGTGTTTAAAGAACTTTTATGGAAATTGCTGTGATGAAAGTGTTGTTATACATAATAGTGCAATTACACATTAAGTCTTCCACATATTTTTAATTATACAATTAATTTTCATAAAGTAGAAGAATAAACATAAAAATATTTCAAACCTTAAACATTGAAACAAAATTACCTTTGATAAACAAAGGCACCAAGGACAAGAACATCCAAATAATCAAAACATTCTGTTTGCATATCATTCTCTTATTTTTCTGTAAATTAGTTTGTGTTGTTGTTGTTATTTATTTATTTTTAGGGGTGTGGGGTAGACATGAGGGTTTGCTACTTAGGGAAACTGAGCATAGGTAAGGTTTGGGCTTCTAGTGAACTCTCCTTTCCCTGGGAGAAGACCTGATGCCCAACAATGGCTGTGCACCCCTTGTCACCTCTCCCTCCCTCCCCACCATCAGCAGTGCCCAGAATCTGTTGTTTCCACCTTTGTGCCCACATGCCCAATGTGGAGGTCCTGCTTATGAGTGAGAACATGCTGTATTCAGTTATTTGCTTTTGTAATAGTTAAATTAGAAGGATAGTCTCCAGCTACATCCATGTTGCAAACCATTCTTAATGGAGATATTTAGCATTTTATTGAATCTCTGCAAAGTCAATGAAAATAGAGAGGAAGGACACAGAGGTTTTAAAATGCAGGAGAGGTTCAAAATCTGCCTGATGTATTTTGTAGACACACAACATAAATGAAATATATCGCTTCTTAGGAAACCACTTTTCTTAAAAGTCGATGCACAGTTACTATAAGTTCCAGCTTTTAAGATACATTTAAAGATTCTGGTGAAGTTTTACAGATTACAGTCTATTCTTGAACTCCTATCAATGGTAGAATAACTCACAAGATTCTTAATGTTAGATGATACCTTCTACTATAAATGTTGATACTTCAAAGTCACTTAACTTCCAGAAAAGGCTACTTTCTTAGTAGCTACAATCCCTAATGCCTTTTATATACATCTTAAGTACTGTAGTATAAATGATACATTGTACAAAAATGCCAAAGACTCAGGTAACCCTGTGAATTCTTGCAGTCGTCATAAGTTTAATAAAACTTGCTAAAATGATATGACCAGAGACTGACATGTTGCAGAAATAGAGATACAGAAAACTTCTCATTGCTTCTGAAAATGACACATGCAAGTGATAAATCTAGCGCAATCAGATGAACTTTAGTGACCTCGTTCACAGTTCGACAAGTGACAAGAGGATTGACACAATTTAAAAATATGCATACAAAACCAATAGTCATTTTTCGCTGGGCAAATAACATACCCTCCAAGAAGGAAGACCACAATAGCTATGGTTAAAGAAATAAAAATTAATCTTACTTTAAAATGATAAATGACAGGAAATATTCATATTGCTCATGAAAAAGAAACACTTCAAAGAAGCTTGAGTGAATTCTACTCTATCAAGCATATATAGGTCTCTTGGGAAAAAAGAAATTATTCTAATCTCCAATACCTTTCTCATTAAGATAAAAGAATTTATAGTGGCCATAGATATCTTTTATTTTTAAACCAGCTTAGAAAATCACTATACTCTGGGATTTATGTGACATTCTTAGAGTCTTTCTGATAAAGACCTTCTTCATTTAGTCTGAACGAATTGACAATCTCAAAGTAGACTCTTTAATTATCAGAGACTTGACAGTAAAACTCTGGGAGAAACAAAACAAAAAAACTTCAATCATCTATTGTGAAATTTCAAAATAAGTTCAAACTCAACTTTACAAAACTGGGTGCTATCCTGGTAAAGTGTGAGGATTCATGTCTGTGATTGCTTTGTGTTTTTGTCACTCAAAAAAAATGAATGATACCTAATATAGAAAGTTATATTGAGTTTTAAAATTGAAATTCAAGTTGGGAGCACAATATGTATACTTATAATTCTATTTGTATCAAATCACATAAAAAATAAAATAGGCTGGGCTCTGTGGCTCAGCCTGTAATCCCGCGCCTTTGGGAGGCTGAGGTGAGTGGATTGCCTGAGCCCGCGGGTTCGAGACCCTCCTGGGCAGCGAGACCTCATCTCTACAGTAAAAATCAAAAAATCAGCCGGGCGTGGTAGTACATGCCTGTAATTCCGGCCACTTGGAAGGCTGAGGCGGAAGGATCACTGGAACCCAGCAGGTCGAGGCTGCGGTGGCCGGGAGCGGCCACTGCACTCCAGTCTGGGAGACAGAATGAGAATCCAACTCAAAAAATAAAAAATAAAAATAAAATAAAATAAAATAAAATATATAATGCTAGTATAGTATGTATCAAATAATCATCAAATAATCATCAATCATTTTTTGAATGAATGAACAAATGAATTCTGTATAGTTATTATTATATACTTCTAAAAATATTTGTCAATCAAAATAAAATATAACTTCTTGAGTTTTTTTACATTAGGATAATCTAATGTTTATATATAAAATCTACCCCGTTTCAGAAATAAATCAAACTTTTAAACTGAAGACATGCTTTTCCCAGCTGGGGAACCATTTAGAGATCACAGAACAAATATCCTCTCTCTCAGTTATCCAGCATTGATCCCTCCCTCACACTCCACCATGATCCTTCCTTAGTTCCAAAGATGTGTGAGCTTGTAGATTTTACTATGCCTTTCTGAGAGTCGTTGCCCTCCTCTTTAAAAACTAGATGGGCCAGGCTGAGTGGCTCAGCCTGTAATCCCAGCACTTTGGGAGACTGAGGCAAGTGGATTGCCTGAGCCCTCGAGTTGGAGACCAACCCAGGCAAACTGGCAGGACCTCATCTCTGCAATAAATAAAAAATTAGCTGGGTGTGGTAGTGGGAGCCTGTAGTTCTAGCTACTTGGAAGGCTGAGGCAAAAGGATCACCAGAGCCCAGCAGGTCGATTCTGGGGTGACTGTAAGTGTGCCACGGCACTCCAGCCTGGGCGACAGAGACTCCAACTCAAAAAAATATTAAAAATAAAAAACAAAAATTTGCGTTTTATACTTTATTCTAAAGACCTATTATGTAACATGTAGTTGTGGCTACTTGGAAGTCTGAGGCAGAAGGATCACCAGAGCCCAGCAGGCCAATGCTGGGGTGGCTGTGAGCGTGCATACCACTGCACTTCAGACTGAGCAAAAGAGTGAGACTCCAACTCAAAAAAAAAAAAAAAAGTAGATGGCAACACCTACTGTGCTCATCATCAATTTATTGCCTCTCCACTTCAAGTTTAGTCTTCATCGCCTTTCATGTGAAAATGTGCCTGTGTCCTTCACACAGTTTTCACATGCTGACTCTCAGTAGATGGTGCTAGGAAGATGTTGCAGGAGTGGGTTTTGCATGCTGGTGTGTGCCTCTCCAGGGGTTCCTGCACCAGGGGTCACGCCTTCCTTGCTTGGCTCCTGTGGTGCCTGCACCTTCCCTAGTATCTGACCCTTGAAGGCTAAGGCAGTCAGGGACAGTCAGCAGCTTCCCAAGGCACTCCCTGGAGAAGTTTCCTAGAGAAATGTCTCTAGCAAGGCAAGTCCTCTGGGTAACTTTTTCTAACACCCTCCAGGATAGATCTGAGCAAAAGTTTTCACCCTAAGATCCGTCACCCTGATGCTACAGCAACTTCTCAGTTTTCTGTGAGCAGAACTCTCCCCCCAAAGTTCTGGCTCTCTGCCCTGGAGGCCAGGTTCTTTTGGGGGGGGCAAGTTCTATCTTAGCTTTAGTGGTAACAGCTGTGCATTACATATAGTAATACATTTTAGAACTACCTTTATTTTTTACTAAATGATAACTTATTATCCCAGTCCCCTATTATATTAAATAATCATTTATATTAAACTTGAACTCTGACTGACACACCTATCTTACATTATTTAAGGATTATGCCTACTTAGTTCATGCAAGCTATTTGATGCATAACAGGCACTCCACAACAACTATTTCACTTTGTTCTTGAATTTTTTAATATCATTTCATCAATCTGATGTTTGTCTGAATCAAAATTTACTAAGTGTTAGTATTTTACATTAGGCAGAATGGCAGCCTGTCAACATAAATTATATGTTCTACTCTGATATTCTGTCAAAGTCATTGTAAGGAGGATCCAAGGTGAAGTGTGTGTGAACAACTACAAGTTAAATTGGGTTAAGATTCTGACAGTCTATTTTTTATTATTAATATCTTTCTTCCATTCCTACATTCACTCATGGCACCTCCCGTGTGTCAATCATTACTATACGTACTAGGGGAATCAGAATAAGAGATAATTCAGATGTAATGGGATTAGAGGAAAGCAAAAATATAAATGTGATGTAGTGCCAGAATTAGAATAAGGGAGGCAATAATGATTAAGGAAACACATAGAGGAAGGTCTCTCAATCTTGATTCTGTATATGAAAGAGCGCCAGGGGAGTAAGGAAAGGGTTTGCTCAGAAAATTCTTCCTAAAGAAGGAAGTTTGATACGATTGAGTTGTAAAATTGATTTTGGAAAGATAAATAATTTTTAACCAGTACACACACACACACACACACCCACACACACACACACACACACAACACACTCACGTTGAAAAGCATATTGTAGGCAAAGAATATGTAAAAGCTTAAATACCTTAGAAGAGCACAGAACATTCAAGTAAACATTTCTTGATGGCTGTTTTCTTGATCAATTAATGCCAGAAGGAAGAAATGCCAGAAGATGAAGACATGAAGACAGGCCCCGTTTCCTAAGTACTATTGTCTTGGCAGTTTAAGGTGTCTGGATTTTCAACAGTGGGAGGGGGGGATGGCAAGAATATTAGCACAGGATATGACATGATCAGAGTTATATTTTCAGAAGATGGTAACAACAATAAAGAAGAATGATTGGAGGAACACACAAGGGGTTCGGGAGGCAGAGGAAGAAGACATAACAAGGATCAAATCTAAAATAAGGTAGAGAAAACAACAGAGGAAGATTAAAGGGACATTTAGAAAACAGACAGTTCTCAGCTAATCATCAGATGGAGTAATGATGGAGAGAGAAATGAGTGGTTGTGGTTTGAGCAATAAGTAGAATCGTATCTTGTGGGAGGGGAACTTGAAAAGAGAAAATATTAGGGATAAGTGGTGGGAAAAGAGATTATTGGTTCAATTTTGAACTGTTTAAGTTTGAATACAAGATATTTAGTATATGTAATAAGCATTATGATATTTTTATTTAACATTCAAGAGAATGATTTAGTTGTGTGTGCATAATATATATTAACATCATCAGTATATTTTTTGTAGGTGAAATCAAGCAAAATCATGTTCACAATGCAGTCAGTTCTCCATATCCATGGGTTCTACACCTGTAGATTCAAACAACCATGGATTAAAAAAATTTCAGAAAAAAAATGGATGGTAGCATCTGTACTGAACCTGTACAGACTTTTTTTTAAAAAAATTGTCATTACCTAAACTATACAACATAAGATCTATTTACATAGCATTTACATTGTATTAAACATTATAGGAAATTAAGAGATGATTTAAAGTATAAAGGAGGATGTGCATAGGTTATATGCCAATACTACACTATCTTAAATAAGGTACTTGTAAATTAGTGAATTTTGGTTTCCATGAGGGCCTGGAATCAATCCCCCATGAATAATGAAAGATGACTATAATTTAGAAAATGAAGGGAAGCTTCTCAGTAGGATATTTCCACAATAACACTGCACTGAAACCTAAAGATGTGAGTGACTTGTAACAATTTGGGAGGGGCACAAAACCCCTGTAATTGTCTTTGGGGGGATCCTTGTGGTACAGGCTTCCTTGATACATAAGTGTTCTAGAAACCCATTGCCATCAGTATGCCATCTAGTGTTGTTGTGAGAGGATACATTTGGCTTCAGTTATTATTATTATTAATTATTATTTTAGATTATTTCAATGCATTTGCCCATTTCATGATGAGTGATTTACAAGAGTCCCTGCCCACACTATTCTGAGTGTTCAGGTGTTTTTTAACCAAAAACAGCATGACCTCCACGTCCCACCCTCCCTATTCACCCAGATCTCACCTTGAACAGCTTGCTCTGTTTGTTTCCCAGGATTTTTTTAAAAGTCCTCAAAGTGAAATGTTTTGCAGATGTGGAAGAGGTGAACTAAAAAATGGCAGAAGCACTAAAAGGCATCATAATTGATGAGTTCAAAAATGGTTTTGAGTAGTGGAAAAAGCATCCCAAATAGGTGTATCAAATCAATCAGAAAGTACATTGAAGGTGATTGAAGTTTAAAAATTTAAAAATAAATACACACATTTTTATAAATAAATTCTGGGTTTTAGGACAGTCTCCCCTTTGTTGCATTTATTTTTGGCTCTTACAACTATGGATGAGTTATGTGGATACCTGGGTTGGCTACACATTGCCGATTGATCTGTGCTGGTTACACACTGCAGATTGATCTGGGTCTGCTTTCTTTTTTCAACTGCTTTGGTTCAGTGACTAATCAAGGCAGGAGGGCTTCTTGGCAAAAGGTAGGTGTGTGAAAGGTAAGCGCTAACATGAACGTACATTTCAAGCCTCTGCTCACATCATAACTTTTACATCACAATGGCCAAAGCAAGAACAGGAAGACTATGAGCTTTACACAATGGTAGAAACAGGTAATTCACTGCAGGAAATCTCTGCTTTTGTGGATTTTTATTTAGTCTAAGAAAGGTCGTGGAATGGAGGCTTGAAAAGTCTGGGGAAGTCAGAGAGGAAAGTGCCTTTTGTTCAAGGGAAGAACTTTTAAAAATGCATTCCAGAAAACTCTGGGGAATGTGAGAAAGGCCGAAAATGGATAATCTGCACTTTAAGGAAAACCATCCTGTGGATCTGTGAATCCTTTGACCTTGGTAAATGTTTCTAACTTTGAACTCTTGTTGTTGTTGTAGTAGTTTTGTTTTTTTGTGTTGAGTATTATTCTTTCAACACTAGCGTATACTAATTTGTATTATTTGTGATCTTGTGACAATATTCTTTCATTCCAATTATGTTATAGGCTTCTTGGTAATTGAGACCGAGTTTCACAGTAACTTGTAGTGCCATCAGTAAACTTGAGTCTTTACTCCTAATTAGTTTTAATGACATTGATAGCATTGCATTAAAAATATAATGAGATGTGAGTAAGTTCTTAACACCATGTGTGGCACAGAAAGGTTGTTCAATAATTTTTGCTTTTTTTTTCTTATTATGCCTGTAAACATTAAAGAACAAATCAAGAACAGAGTAAGCAATCAAATCAATGGCATTTAACTTTTCTTTTATTGACTTTTATTATCCCATCTGAAAGTGGCAAATATGATAACTTAATGTATAAAAAAGATTTAAAAATATGTACATTTACATATATTTTTTGACATACAAATTATGCTGTATTTTCCTGAAAGTGTACAGAGAAAAATATTTTCTAAGGCTATGTAATAACTGTAGAACCATAAGTAACCTCTGAGAAGAAAGGAAAGGGAAGAGAAATGGGGCAGGGCACAAAGACGGCTGCAATTTTATTCATATTTTATTTTATTTTATTTTATTTTATTTTATTTTATTTTATTTTATTTACTTATTTATTTTTTTTGAGTTGGAGTCTCACTCGGTCGCCCAGACTGGAGTGCAGTGGCCGCTCCCGGACACCGCAGCCTCGCCTGCTGGGCTCCGGCGATCCTTCCGCCTCAGCCTTCAGAGTAGCCGGAACTGCAGGCGCGCGCTACCACTCCCGGCTGGTTTTTGATTTATTGTAGAGATGAGGTCTCGCTGCCCAGGCGGGTCTCGAACCCGCAGGCTCAGGCAATCCACTCACCTCAGCCTCCCAAAGGCGCGGATTACAGGCTGAGCCACCGAGCCCGGCTATCTTTTATTTTTTTAAAAAAACAATTTCAACAAATACAAAAAGCCTACATTTGTTGAATCTAAGCGATAGACACATGGATGTGATTATCTCTAATCTAAATGGAAAAAATGATTTATCATTTTCAAAAGTGGTAAAAAATGAATCTACAAAAATAAAGATACAAAATTGGAAAGTAAATATTTTAGAAAAGCAAATTACAAATAATTTTTAACTAGCATTTAATATAAAACCTATGTTTCCAGAACTTTAATTATCTGAGTCCTGATGTGGGAATTACTTAAAACAGTTTTGCTTTCAGATAAGAGCTGAAGAGAAGAATAAAAGCACAGTTTTACTTTCAGATAAGAGCTGAAGAGAAGAATAAAAGCAAAGATTGTGGTTTTCAAATATTTCACTGAGATTTAGTTTGATCACTAGGTGAAATATGGTCAGTTATGATAATAAGATTAAAGTGTGTCAGAATGCTAGAAAATTAAATACAGTATTTTATTAAGTAATCAGTAATTCAATATGATTAGAATATCAATAAAGATATTTACATATAGAACCTTAAAAAAAAGATCCCAGTCAGTACTCCTTGGATTGATCAATAGCATGTAATTTTGCTTGAATTTTATCCTGTTTTTAACTGAAGAAAAAGTTTTGCACAGTAAAATGCATAGGTTTTAATTGTACAATTTGATGAGTTTTGACAAATGAATGTACTTCTCTAATCATCACTTAAATTAAGGCATTGAACATTTTCATCACCTCAGAAAGTTTCCCCATGCCCCCCAAATCAATTTCCAACCCCATATAGTCATGCCCTGTTCTAAGTTTTATTACCATAGGTTGTTTTTGCCTATTCTAGAATTTTATGTTAATAGAATCATACAGTATGATTTATTTTTATCTGGATTACTTTGCTCAGCATGATGTTTTAAAGAATTACCTATTATATTGCATATTTCAGTAGTCCAATATTTAATGGCTAAGTAGTCCACTGTAGACTATCTCACCTTTTGTTTGTTCACCCATCTGTTTATAAATAATTGGGTCTTTCAGTCTTTTAATTATTATTAATCAGAATGCCATAAACATTCTGAATAAGGCTTTCTCTGTACATGTTTTCATTTTTCTTGGGTAAGTAAGGTTGGAATTACATTTTTAAATTTATAAGAAACTGCCAACATGTTTTCAAAAAGGATGTACAATTTTACTCTCCTACACAGGGTGAAGAGTTCCAGTTTCCCCTATTACTACCAATATTTGGTATGTTGGTCTTTTAGAATTTATCTATTTTCATGGGAACAGGAATATAATTGTATCTCACTGGACTTTAGCATTTTCTCTTATTATATTTTCTGTTATGAGATGTCTCCTCCATTCTTTTACCAATATTTTAAATTACAATGTCTTTTATTATCTTTAGTTTATTATTAACATATTAATATTATGTATTGTTTCAATATGAGTAAATACTAAATATATCTTGAAAATATTTTTATCAATATGTGAATTGACTTTTCATTTTCTTTAAGGTTTTTTTAATAACCCCAATTTTTTAGATTTTAAAAGTTAATTTTTTTAAATGTACAATTTGTTCCTCTGTGGGCCAGGGAAAAGTGCAGTGGCTCAAACATGGTATTGTGGCCTCCAAATCCTGGACTCAAGCAATCCTCCTGCTTCAGCTTCCATATATATATATATATGTATATAAAGTTTTATATATAAATATATATAAGGTTTTATATATAAGGTTTTAGTTAGAATTTTCCAATTGAAATTTCTTCAGTGTTCACGAAAATGTAAGCCTAAATAAATGCAAACTTTTTTAAAGTGTTGGTAAAGAAAATGGGTCTTCCTGTAGTCATTTTGCCTTCCATTGGCTGGTGTCTGTTCCATTCTTTCCACAGATTTCCAGTAGTTTCAACAGTTCATGATGAAGACAAGGAGATACCGAGAAGGTACCTGAGAAATAGCCATAGAGTAGGTGCTAAGAGGGAAAGTACAAACCCCATTTCTTCTCCAAGAGACTTGCTCTACTTATAACACTTTTATATATTTGACTTTCTTCTTTTTTCTTTGTAGAAAGAGTTTTGCAGTTTAAAAACTTAAAACCACTAAACAATGAAATCAAGGGGTTTTCAAATACTTTAGATCCATTTCTATAGTTGACTCCGCTGACTCAATGGAAGGTTTCTGGAAGGTAACAGTGGCTTGGGGGAAGGAGGTCAACCAGTGTGCAGTCATCATGTAAAGGACTTCCTATTTTAAGTCATAGAGGAACATGGCCTGTGAGGTCGAATAATAGGCTTCAAAGAACTGAAGTGCCTATAGAAAGTGAGTACTGCAGAAAGTAAGCTGGTTGGAACACTAGGATGTCCTGTCCTAAATTAGCCTTTCCAACCACCTCCACACTTAGGGGAAAAAATAGAAAAGAAAAGAAAAATCTTTCATAATATCATATTCCAAAGCAGAGGACTTCCATGCATATATTTTTAAAAGAGAAAGCTTTCCAAAATATTTACAAGAAAAATTATGCCATTATTTGCTGGGGAATGTTCACGATACTGTTGTTTATCTACTCAGACTCTAGAACAAATCAAATTTTCTCAGTACATACAGCTTCCTGATACTAGGCAAACTGAAACATGGTTTTTCGTTCTAAAGCAAAACTTAATGTTTTTTAATCCAATGACATCAACGTATACAGTTAACTCGCTGATTACTATTTACATATTTTATTATATTTCCTTTAAAAATATTAATTAGATAGTGGACAATAAAACATTAAGTTTAAATATCCATAATTCTCAGACACTGTCCAGTTTTCTCTGAGTTTGACCATTAAAGCCCTCTTTAAACTCTGATTAAATTACTGAGAACTCTCTTCACTGTTCATTATTTAAAGACCTAGGATTACCTTGCATTGTGCAAGATTATTATGGTTTCTGGAGGGACTCCAGAGACAAGATAAATATTTATATTCTATCTTCCAGAGAGATGATATAAGTAACAGGAGATGGATATAATGTAACAAAGTCCCTAGGTTAGTTCTTTTATTTTTTTTCTTGTAGAGATGTAGGGTACAAATGAGGATTAACTACGTAAGTAGGCTGCATGCAGGTGAACTTTGGGTTTCTAGCAGGCCCTCACTTCCCCGGTAGTGGAATGGGTACTTTTGTGTTGTCACTTGACTCCCACCCTTCTTCCCTCTTATGCTTGGCAAAATTACAAAGCTCTGCAATTATGATGATTTTATTGAAGTACCTCAATCTTTTCTCTCTTTCATTAGCCTCACTTTATTTCTACCGAAGAGTAGCTATGTATTGCTTTAGGGGGCAAATTATCCTGGGAGATTTGTTGTGTTGTAAAACTTAAGGAAACATTTCTCTTTTATCACTGTGCTTTTAGTATTTTACCAGGCACATTATGAGTAACTGTATTTAATATGATTTTGTTTAAAATTGACAGATTCTGGTTCAGGAAAGAGTGGTAATCTAGCAGCTTCATATAAATCTAGCACAGAATCAGGATTAAAATAAAAAACAGTGAAAAACTTCCTGAAATCTGTCAATAGGGAATCAATTGCATTAGTAATGATTAATAGAATCAGATCATATTGTATGTTAAATAGTTGCTTTATATTTAAATTTGTATAAATTTTGGTAAGGTCGAAGAGTAAGCTTTTTAACTAATTTTCATCACAATCTTGCCAATTACTATTTCAAGCACTTAATTAAATTTATTATATATCAATCTCTATGTAATTTGCAAGAACTCAAAGAAAACAAATAGTTTTTGTTTGTGGGGACTCACAGTATACCTAGAGATAGAGATAGCTACGCACACATATTTACAATGCAATTTGGAAATTTCTATATGCCATAGTAGTCTATGAAGAGAGCAGACAGAAGATTTGAAACAATGAAGTCAACCAAAGGCAGTCAAGGAAGAGTTTTCCAGGGTAAGACACATTTGAATGGAAATTAGGAGAAACATAATGACAATCTTTAGAAAAAAGAAAAAAAAATGTAGTAAGTACAGAGACTATACAGTAAAGAAGACCAAGAATAAAAAGAAAAAAAATTCAGTGAAAGATGGAAATGTAAATAATAGCAATGCAAATGAGAATTTAATGAGAAAACAGGACACATGATATGAAGGACCTTGTAAAACATACAAATACGATGCTAAGACATTCAACTGAAAAATAAAAGGTAATATAATTTTTCCTGTATGTAAAAGACTTGCTTGAATGCAAACCCACTTGAAGAATTATTAATGATAAATTCTAAAAATATATACAAGCAACCCTGACATTGATTTTTTGACTTTACCATCTTGTGAAAGCAATGTGCTGTCGATAGAAACCACACTTCAAGGACTCATACAACCATGCTGTTTTTTAATTTCAGTACAACATTCAATAAGTTATGTAAGATTATCAACACTTTTTTTCATATGAAATAGGCTTTGTATTAGATGATTTTGACCAACTGTAGGCTAAGGTAAGTGTTCTGAACATATTTAAGATAGCCCATTTTTGACGTGGGATATCTTTAACTTAGCAATAGATTTATCATGACATATCCCCATCATAAGTTGGGGAACATCTGTACTAGTTAAAATTTGGGGAAAATAAGATTTTTTTGGATGAAAAGTTGAAAAGAAATTAATTTAATGTTGTATTTTGTGTTTATGTTTCTAACTGTGTGAATGTATAAATAGATGGTAATCAAATGACTTACATTATATTTGTTTTCAACTGGTCACTACAAATCAAAAGCTGGTATTTCTCCTCACTCCAAAGAGATAAGTTAAACATTGCAAATAACTGATTGCTTAGTCAAATGAAATCAAGCTATATTTTAAGTATAAATGAAAATATTACTGAAAGTGCATATATTTCCCTTGCTTAAATTAGAAAATTCACATCACACAAACATTAAAAAAACCTGTTTTTCATTAAGAAAATATTATAAAAACTAAACAATACATGTTAGAGAAAGCAAAATATTACATAAAATGCCATTATTCTGGGAATAATGATCATTATTGTTTTCATATAAATTTTCATCTTTATTCTAAAAATAATTTATACAATAATAATAATAATCCAATACTATTTTATAATTTAATTTGTTTTTACTTAAAATTACATGCTAATTAATTTTTATACCATCAAATTTTTCTCAAAAGCATAATTTAAAATAATTAGATAATATTTCATTGTATCGATTTAAAAACCCTCTCTTGTAGGTTGCTCGTTTATTTCAAAAACTTAATGATTCTAAATCTCGCTGAGATGAAGAGACAATGACTATTTCTTTAGAACAAATTTCTTCAAAAGAAATTACTATATATTGATAAAATGCTTAAACTTCTGATGTTTTCTGCCTGTTAATCCACAGAAAGATGCCGCTAATTTGTATTTCAACTACTTTTATTCCTTAGTCATCTCTGTAGGTAAAAAAAAAAACCCAAAATTGCTTCGTTAATGAATGCTAAAACTAGTGGATTAAGCTTTAATGAGAAGCAAGGTATTTTAAAATCACAAAATATCACTCTGTCAATTTATATTTTAGTCCCAAATTGTAATTTTACATAGAAAAAACTGACAGATTATTTTAACTAAATAATTAAAGTGAACATCACCATTAATGACACAAAACTGTAATATTCACTAAAAAGCACAGTCTCAATTCCATGGTGTTCTTGTCAATAATACATATAACCTGCATGAGGGAACATCAGAACAACCCAAATTGACTGACTTCCTACAACCAAACCAGTTTATAATTGCTCAGTGGCTCAGCCTGTAATCCTGTGCCTTTGGGAGGCTGAGGTGAGTGGATTGACTGAGCCCGCGGGTTCGAGATCCGCCTGGGCAGGCGAGACCTCATCTCTACAATAAATCAAAAAATTAGCTGGGCGTGGTAGCACGCACCTGTAATTCCGGCTACTCGGAAGGTTGAGGCAGAAGGATCACCCAAGCAGGTAGTGGCCACCGCACTCCAATCTGGGCGACAGAGTGAGACTCCAACTCAAAAAAAAAAAAAAGGCAAAGTCAAGAAAGGTAAAAGAAGGAAGAGTAGGGAAAGATGGAAGATGGAAAACAGAGGGAATGAGAAAGCAAGAGACGAGGAAAAAGAATGGCAAGTCAAGGGAGCAAGAGACAAACAGTGCCAAATATGGGTGAAGGCTATTTGGGAGTTCTTTTTACTACTATTGCAACTTTTCAGTAAATTTAATATTAAACCAAAGTTTACAAGTACAAGCATTGTCAATGTGGGAGAAGCAAACTATTTGTTTAAAAAAAAAAGTAAAAAAATAAAAACAAAACAAACAAAAAAAACTGCTCCAGCTTGGGCAATGGAGTAAGACTCCAACTCAAAAAAAAAAAAAAAAAAAGAAAAATCTGGCTAAATATGTTTTTCATATTACATGACCTTAAAATAATCATGCAAGCTAAACACATACAAAGAAATCCTAATATTCAGTGGGAAAAAATTTGATTATCACATGACCTTTTAAAAGTGTCAAAACATTAAAACTTACTGTCAGTTAAAAATTCACAAGTAAATGAAAAAACAAGTAAAACTAATATTTATCTCATATGCTGTAATTTAAATAAAACATGAGAAACATTGAGAACAATGCATTTCCTTGGTAAAAACTTATCAAGAGTAGTTTGAAGGGTGTTTGCCTTTCTACAACTTGGCAATGTGTCATATTGTTTTCTAAGTTTGGATCTGCTTTCAACATTGTATTCTTTGCATGCACTTTCAATGCCATGAAATATTTCCATGTCTTTTGTTAATGTAAAGATTTTTACTGGTGTCATTTCCTCTGGGACATCTTTATCATTTCATCATGACCACTTCTCTAATGTACATTGATAATTTCAACTTCATTAAGATAATTTGACTGCATATCTAGAGTCATTTGAATGGTGACAATTAACATTCCTACAGTCAGGTATCTCTTCTATAATTTCATTTTCACATTCAATTCAAATTTTACTTCCAACATTGTCTTGTTTATTTGCTATACTTCTTCTTTATTGGTTTCTTTTAATTATTCTTTTTTGTAAGAAGAGAAGTCTGAACTGTATGTATTTAGCTACAGTTATTATTCTGTAGTAACAGAAATTTAGCTGAAATTTGTGTGCATCAAAACCATACACAACAAAGACTGCTTTTACTTTTCTCTATGAAATGAAATGAATAAGGGGAATGTCTTCACTTTAATCATCGTATAATTTTTATATATATGAAAATATTTTGAAAATAATTTGGTATGCCTTTTTTGAGTCCTTACCACTCTCTTGTGGCTGCTATTGGTATCCAGAAACTCAACTGTAGATCAGAAAATAAATGTTTTATTTCTGTCCCTACCACCAGTGCATCTCATGACCTATGAAAAACCAAATAAATTCCTTTGTACTCTTGAATCAGCTGTGAAAAAGAAAATTGGAATACATTTTTTTTTTTTGCACAGTCTTATTTAATGCTCATTTTTCTGGTATTGTTATTTATAGCTACTCCTACACTCTCAAAGTCATCCCAATTTGGAGAATAAATTATATAGACAGTCCCTATTTAATTCTTTCTGTGTCTAAAGTTTTGTGTCTCTATGCTATACTAGAAATATTATTATTATTTTTATTTTTTATATTTGTTATTATTACTATGATATAATTGTTATCTACATTTACAAGAATATCTAATGTTAATTAAGAAACAAAAATTCAAAAGTGATCTTTAAATGTATTCCACACTGTAAAACTCTATTTCATAAATATTCTGTGCATTGTACAATTTTGCAAGTCATATCAATTTCTTATGGAGACTGTAACCTTTCATCACTCACTTCTCAACATAAATTTATTTTTATCACTAAAAGCAGCTCTTTGTCAGTCACCTAATGTTAATGAGTATAAGAGGGAGGACATACATGCGTGAAAGAGAATGTATTTATTTTTTAAATTGTATGCTTATTCTTACATGTTTAAATTTCAGTCACCTTCAAAGCACTCTCCATCAGATGCACGGCACCTATCAAGGGGCTTTTTTTCCACTGTTCAAAACAGTTTTTGAATTCATCTATTTTGATGCTTTTTAGTGCTTCTGCTGCTATTGTTTCACTTCTTCCTCATGGGCAAAACGTATCCCTTTGAGAAATTATTTTATCCAGGGAAACAGCAAAAACAACAACAACAACAAAAAAAAAGTCACTTGAGTTGAGATCAGTTAAATAGTGAGAGTGAGGCATGTGGGTCATGTCGTTTTTCATCAAAAACTGCTTAACACTCAGCACAGTATGGACAGGTGCGTTGTCATGGTGGAAGAACCAGTCACCTGTTTGCCACAATTCAGATGTTTCTTCCACAGATCATGATGCAACCTTCTCAAAACTTTCAGATAAAATCTTTCATTGACCACTTGATTCAAAGGAACAAATTCCAAGTGTACTACAAGGAACCCACCCTTCAAAAGATAATTCCAATTTTTTTTTGGGGGGGGTCACCCTTGTATAATACCCATCCAGTGACCTGTTTTTTTGTAGCAAAGCCCCAAAGCACAGAAACAAAATTAACCTAACACTGAGTATTTTACACCTTCCTGGTTGTCCCTCTTGGCAAGTCTGAATACAGAAACACAATGATATCTCATTTGATGAGGGGAAATTTTTTTTAATGTAGATTTTGTTGTTGTTGTTATTGAGAGCAACGGTACCACAAACCTTAGGATAAAGTGGTTTAATTTTACTTTATGTCTCAGAATCTGCCCCAGTAATTTTATTATAATTATCACCAACATTTACCTCAAAAAACAACAGTGGTAGTTTAAAATACTAACAAATTTCCCCAGACCTCAGTTTTCTGAATGCGAATTTTGAGAACAAACACCTTCAATTATATCTTATGTTCACTCTAAACAACATTCAAGCTGAGAAATGTTATATCTAATTTGAAGACAGCTAGTCATGAATATAAACAAAATATCTGTCTTAAAATTGCCTTAGGTAAGTCCTAAAAGGAAAATAAATATCAGAATATTTTATCTGAATGTTGTTATATCATATTTAATGTTCTAATATATTTAACACCAGACACAATCAAATGCAAAATTTTAAATTCCTGAATTGAAAGTGAAAATCCAGGTGAAAATCCATATGAACAGGTTTTCCTTTGTAAATTTTGTCTCCTGACAAAACATTTTTACTTTTTTATGATCTTATTGATAGGATAATTTGTGTTCAAGTCTTATTTAATTCAATGTTAAAATATTACCTTTACTAAATTTACTAAAATGCAAACTTTATGGACATTGAGACATCCTGGAAATTCCAGGTTACATATAGCTCATAACATCTAATATCATTATTTTATTTTATTTTTATTTTTATTTTTATTTTTATTTTTATTTTTTTTTTGAGTTGGAGTCTCACTCTGTCACCCAGACTGGACTGCAGTGGCCGCTCCCGGCCACCGCAGCCTCACCTGCTGGGCTCTGGTGATCCTTCCGCCTCAGCCTTCCTAGTAGCCAGAATTACAGGCATGCGCTACCACGCCCAGCTGATTTTTTGATTTATTGTAGAGATGAGGTCTCGCTGCCCAGGTGGGTCTCGAACCCGTGGGGCTCAGGCAATCCACTCACCTCAGCCTCCCAAAGGCGCGGGATTACAGGCTGAGCCACCGAGCCCGGCTAATTTTATTTTTATAAATAGATTTTCAGACCATAGTTTGGTGTATGGTACACAAGTTATAATGATTCATTTTCTAGTAACTATAATATACGAGAACTGACAATGACGTTCACAAACTTGCCTTTGTGTGCTTATGTTGGCAGCACTGTACAAACAACTCGGTAAGATTTTAAAACCTTAGTATATCAGTGTCTCACAGCATGTTCATGTCAATGTGTGGCAGTGTCTTGCTGAGTGGTGCTTATTATTATTGCATGTTTTTCTGTGCCATCATGGTAATGCTAGAGCTTGAATTAGAGCAATAAACACCATTAAATTTCTTGTTTAACTTGGCAAGAGTGGAAGTGAAATCAGGGACATGTTAGCACAAGTTCATGGGGATAGTGCCATAAAGAAAACAGCAGTGTACAAATGGATTAAAAGTTTCTCTGAGGGAAGAGAAAGTGTACCAGATGAAGAGAGGTAAGGATAGGTAGTAACAAACAGGACTGAAAAAACATTGCAAAAATTTGTCAAATTGTGCACCAAAATAATTGGCTGGCTGTAAGAAGCATAAAAGATCAAATAAACATCAATAGAGAAACCGTAAGGAAAATCTTAACTGAAAATTTTGGCATGAGAAAGTTGTGTGTAAATATGATCCCAAAAGAGCTCTTGAATCATGACAATGCACCAGCTCACACAGCACTTGTCTGTAAGGGAGTTTTTAGTCAGTAGACAAATCACTGTATTGGAGCACCCTCCCTATTCACCTGATCCTGGCCCCCAATGACTTTTTCATTATCTGAAGATAAAGGAAATATTGAAAGACATTTTGGTGAACATCAAGAGTAATATGATGGATGCTCTGATGGTCATTACAGAAAAAGAGTTCCGAAATTGCTTTGGCAGGTGGTCTAGGTGCTGATGTCAGTGTATAGCTTCCCAAGAGACGTACTTCAAAGGTGACCATAATGTAGTGATTTTCAGCAATTAGGCAGGCAGCACTTTTTCTAGGATGAGTTCGCGAACTTAATTGTCACTCATCATACTTCAAATATTTCTTGTAGTTATCACATTGAGCAGACTTTTCAAATAAAACACATTTGCATTCATCCAATATATTGTGAATCTGATAAATTTTGACCATTCACTAGATCATTTTCAGATGTGTTTATTGTTAACTATTTGACTCATGCTCACTTATCACAATATTTCAGTACCTTTAAACAGTGGATGTTACAGAAAAGAACATTAAACATTCACATGATCTGATTTGGGCAAACCAAGTAACCTTTCTCTGACTCTGGTCTTCCACGTGTAAAATAAAGGCCTCAGATTATGTCATTTCCAATGTTCCCATGTTCTAGAGGTTTGTAAGTTTCCGTGGATAATCATTATTTTGTGTTAGATTTTAAAATTTTATTCATATATTTAAAAATTCAGAATTTTTAAAGATTTTTTTCTAAATATTACCCAGTGTCTGTGAGAAATCATAAAAATATCTAATGTTTTCTCAAGTTTTTTGTTATCAGCACTAATATTGTGTTAAATAGTTTGTAAGACATGTTTTCTCCCTTAATTCTTTCAATGTTTCCAATGATGGAATATGAATTTTATTCCTATTTTACCTACCAAGAAAAGAAAAAAAGAGAAAAAGAAAGCATAGAGAATTTAAAAAATAGATCTGACATCAAACATCTAGTAAGTTGTATTGTGAGGATTCAAGTCCCTAAAAACTGAATTGCAAAACACATAGAAGATTTCACTGTATTTAGGAATTTGTGTGTGTGTGTGTGTGTGTGTGTGTGTGTGTGTGTGTGTGTATAATCAGTTTCCTCTAAATTTGACTTTGATATGAAAATACTACATATATGTTGAGTTTCATACAAACTGCAGCTATAGGAGACCAGAATATAATACCCCAGGATATACTTCTTTGGCATATTTCAAGTTGGTTATTCTGAGAAACTGCTGACATCAGAGTAGTTCTAAAAAGCTGTGTTTTTCAAAAAGAGAGCTACATCTGTAAAGGGAACAATTGTCCTAAGAATTTCATGAACCAGGGAAGATGTTACCGTAGGAGAGGAGACTGAAGGTCCCCACCTTTCCCAGGTAGACGTTGTCACAGTCTGTCACAGATTCTCCTGATGGTCTACTCTGAGGCAAATGTGTATGACCTGAGAGCTTTTTTTATCGGCATAGCAAGACAACTGCTGTTTGCCGTACATGTCCTCCCTCTGCCTACTTAAACTTGTTGCTGCCTCTCCCACAGAAACCCCAAGCCTCTATTTCTTTCTGTAGCTCAGAGATGCTACATAAACTTCAATCATCTGACTCTTGTTTGAGTCTCGTATTTTGTGATACTCTGATGCATATGCATGTTATACATTTGTACGTCTTTTCTCTTATGAATCTGTTTCCCATCAGTTTATTTCATCAACTCAATTATCAAACCTTCAGAGGGTAGAGAGAAAGGTTTCTCCCTCCCTTATATATGCTTTCTAGTTGCCAAATCTGGGATATCACAGAAGTCTTAATAGTTAGTTCAATGAATATATTTGTTTTACCAATATTTGGGTCAACGTCATTTTAAGAATGTGAACGTTCTTCAAATAAATACATATGTGACAGGCTTTACTTTTAATTTCAATAGCTTTATGGGGTACAAATGGTTTTTGTTTACACAGATGCATTGTATAGTGGTGAAGAAGTCTGGGCTTTAAATGTATCTTCCACCCTCACCTGTGCACATTGTACCTGATAAGTGATTTTTCAACCCTGGCTGCCTTCCCTTCCTCCCCATTCTGAGTCTCCAATGTCCATTACACCAATCTATATGCCATTGTAAATCCTTAACATAGCTCCCACTTATAAGTGAGAACATGCAGCATTTGGAATATAGAAGAAACACATTTTAATAACCAAAAATAAGTAAAACTTTATGTCAAATGAAAATGATGGAAGAAGAGAATTTACTTTAATAGTGTAGAGCGTTTAAACTTGCTTATGATATATTCAGTCTGGGCATCACTTTTAGCAAAGTCAGTTTTATCAGCAGCAGAAAAACTAACAGTAAAATTGCTGTAAGCGTTCTAAGAAACACATCCAGACCTTGATTACTGCTGTAGCTCACTTTTCTCTTTGTCTCCAATTCTTGCTCTATGTAAAAAACAAATAAACTATTGTACTTCTAACATATTTATTTTTTAAAACATCAAATAGACCAATACCACTGCATTCATGGAACTTTATTCTATTGAGAAAGACAACACTTTCAAAAATAAGTCCTTTTGGAAATCTTAACTTGTATATACTGCTTCATGCTTTCTTTTTCTTAATGTGAAACTCCTGACTCTGACTCTCAAAACCTTAAGCAGAGAGTGCTAAATTCATGAAAGAGCAATATTTATTTCTGCTTTTAATCACCCTGAACCCCAAGAGGAATACTCTTCCTTTTGCATTTAAACATCTTGCCCATCTCCCAAATTTGTCACCCCTTTAGTAAAGTTTTTATTGAAATTATTATATATCTTTCCTTATATTGTTTAATGTTCTATGCTCTTGAAAAAATTGCATATCATACTTCTCAAAATATATATATAGTATCTGGTAGGATCTTATGTATGTAATAGAAGGTTATAAGTGCATAATAATGGACAACTCCTAATACAATGACAATTCTAAAATAGGCCATGAATACTACTTATATTACCTTTTAAAAACAAGCATGTTTTTAAAGCCAACAGACACACGAAAAAGTTCTCAGTCTCACTCATCATCAGAAAAATGCAAATCAAAACCACACTGAGATACCACCTAACCCCAATAAGAATGGCCATCATTAATAAAACAAACAACAATGGATGCTGGTGAGGATGCAGAGAAAAAGGAACGCTTCTGCACGGCTGGTGGGAATGCAAACTAGTGCAACCTCTCTGGAAGTCAGTGTGGCAGTTTCTGAAAGAACTAGAAATTGACCTTCCATATGACCCAGCAATTCCCCTATTGGGAATATACCTCAAGGAACTCAAGTATTTCTACAGAAAAGATACCTGCACACGGATGTTTGCTGCAGATCTATTCACAATAGCAAAAACATGGAACAAACCATGCTGCCCATCGAAGCTGGAATGGATAAAAAATGTGGTACATATACACAATAGAATATTATGCAGCCATAAAGAAGGACAAACATATGGACTTTGTAGCAGCTTGGATGGTTTTAGAGTCGACCATAATCAGTGATCTATCACAAAAACAAAGAACAGGGTACCATATGTTCTCACTCATAAGCAAACCTTGAAAACCATAATACTATAAGAAAGCAATTGGCAGTCGTGGGAAACTGTCAGGGGAGGGGGAGTGGGGTTGGCAGTTGAGGGAAACTGCTAGGAGAAGGAGGGGCACACCTCATCAACAAGGGTACCTTACATAATCAACATTTGTATACCTAATCTTGAATTGTACCCCACATCTTTATAATAAAATAAAAGAAAAGCAAAAGAATAAATAAATAAATAAATAAATAAGAAGAACAAGCATGTTTGTAATTTTAAATGAATAGATTACATAGCATACTTTAATTATTTGAAATCTTGGGATTATATATTTCCCATGTCCCACATCTGTGATAATTTAGAGCCAAGTTTTCCCTTTTCATTCATTATTCTGCCCTCATTAGTTCAATACTTCACTTGCAGAACTTAGTGTATAGGATGTAGATCTAGCATTCCCAAAGATCTCAAAAAGAAACTGCACAAAGTTCTCTTTATACTTCTTTTGCTGATGTTGATTACTTGCTTGATATATGCTGTCTGACCTTCTTGATTAGAGTCAGTGATTGTTTTCAGAAAAGGTAATTGAGTCTAATCTGTGCAATAGCTTAGAATTAGATAGTGGAACAACAGTTTTAAATCAAAACACAGTAGAAAATACAATCGTTCAACTTTACGTATCACTATAACAGCAAGGACTTTCAGGGATTGTTTTTATTGTTCAGTAATTTTCCAAAGATTCAGGGACCCTCCTTAGGCCTGAAAATTCCCTTTTCCATTTAGGAATGTATTCATATTCAGAAGATTTGCATATCTATATCTCGTCAGGAGCCCTGGAAATATACTTGGAGACTCCTTGAAAGCAAGAAAGAGGATGGCCAAAATGAAGAAAAAAATGAAATCAGACGGCTCTGCTTAAATTCTATATTGAAATGCCCCAATAGCTGGACAGAGCACAATTACAAAAATGTGAGCAGGAAATACTGAGAAATCAAGGAAGGTATGCATGACTGTCCATCTGTCCATAAATGGCAGGTAGCAGAATGAAGGACCTGAAATGTATTGTGTACATATTGTACACCAGACACAATGTCATGTTCCCTAAATAGACAATAACAATATGGTTATTGCTATGCCAATTTTCAAATAAAGGGTGCAGTCTCAGAGAAGATAAGTGACTAACTCAGCATCCCACTAATGTTAAATGGCAAGTGAGATTTAAAACAAGGTCAATGTGCCTCAAAAGCACCAGCCTTCCTTTCCACCACACCACCCAACTGTCCATCGTGTTTGTTTTAGGACAGACCTTTCATTTCTAGAAGAGCACTTGTAGTCTCAGTTACTTGGGAGGCTGATGTGAAAGGAATGCTTGAACCCAATATATCTAGGCTACTGGGAGTCATGATCGTGCCACCAAACTCCAGCCTGGGGAACAGAGCGAGATCTCAACTCAAAAAAGTAAACAAAACAAAGCAAAACAGAAAAGGCTAATGAGAAATCAATCCTTGTGGTCCTAAATAAATCGATTCTTAGTTGTCACATTGTCTGACACTTTGTGCTGGAGACAATGAAAGAATTTGGGGAAAATAGGGTTAACAAAAGTAATAATTTGGTGATTACATCAACGTTGTGGTAAAATATTTCTGCATTATCAATTAGATGAGCCATGGCAATTAACAGTGATGAAGAATACCAGTTTGAATGTGTGTGTGTGGTGTGTATGTACATTGGGATAGGCACACAAACACGTGAATGTGTATATATGTATTCTTATAAGTGTTGAAATAGGAAGTAGTTGGAAATGGTCTTTGACAATTGAGTTGATTCCAATTTGTTTCTGGTTGCCTAAATGATTCTTTTGTAACTTGCTCAGCACCTCTATATAACTCAGATCTGAAATGAGGGAGGCAGCTAAAAATTTCAAGAAGAAATGCATAACTCATAGTAAAACACTGGGACAAAACATTGTACTTAATTAAATGAGAAAACTTTGCATGTAAAAAATGAAAATAATTCATTTGAATTTTTTTAAATGAACAAAAGCAAATGAGGCTGAAAGTAGAACACAAAAAAATATAATCTACGTGGTTTAAGCATTTCACCTTAATTACATTCAGAATATCTACAAGAAAGGAACTAATTTTACCTAATTAAAAAATTAAAGAGATTCTAAGACTCATTGAAGTGGATGTTTTTAGGAGGATGACAAATCATGTAATGACTAATTCCACGATTTTGTTCATTAGGCATAGATTAATACAACATTGAGCTAAAGCTCTCGAAAATGTATTGCTCCTCCCTGTCCCTTATAATAGAGAATTTGGAGTAAATAGGAATGTGACATATAAAGAAATAAACCTTCCAAAAATTCATTCTACATAATACAAAGAGAATTTGAGCAATAAAACCAATCTGGAGCGACTTTGCGTTAAAAATTAATTCTCGAAGAGAATGTGTTTGGCGTCCCATGTGACAACTGCTCCCTCCTCAGGTGAGTGTCTGGGATGAGAGGCTGTGAGCTAGGTGTAAGGACTTTTCCAAAAAGATGGAAAGGACTGACCTCTATCTTTAAGGCCTTAGGAAAAAACAGCTGAGGGCAAGAAATTATCCATGTTAGTCTATGTCATCAAAGAAAAAAAATACAAATGGTTTTAAGAATATGCCAACCACAGTTTCCTCAAATATACTAGAGTCTATTAGATGTCAATGATCTAATGTGTTGTGTGAAACTTAAGACAATTGAGAGTCTGTTCCAAAAGTGTTAGGTGTAATAGAAACAACAAATAAAGACAGTACTAGCCATAATTTATGTGTGCCTATTACCTGTTAGTAAATGTGAAATACTTCTTAATTCTTTTTTCAGTACAGCTAAATATAGATGGGGAAAAATGAAGGAGTCCCAGACTTGCTCAGAGACACCAACTGTGTAAGAGCCACCGTCAGAAATTGAACTCTGATCTCACTCCAAACTCCATGCTCACATTACTCCAGGAACATTCTGTGGCAGTAATCAAGGAAAAGTTATGTGAAAATTATTTTTTAGAAGGTATGATTTATTGAGAGGACAGAAAATCTCCCAGAGCAGGATGGGACCCAAATGGGTTGCCCTCTGTGGAAATTTTTAAGACCTTCAAACCCTCCAATTTTTCTAAATCTTACCTTCCAGAGTAATAATAAAGAACATGGTGGTAGTAGTTTTCTATTGTTGCTATAGCAAATACTGCAACATAATTTGTCTAACAATTCTGAAGGTCAGAATCTCAACATAGGTCATACCAGGCTAAAATTAAGGTACTAACCTTAATTTTATACCCGTTGTCTAAGCACTTAGCATAAATCAATTTATATCCATGCCACAGAAACAAGAGGTTCATATTATCAAAATGTTTACTTCAGAGAAAAGAAATCTGAGGTGAAATACCTCACCTAAGGTCATGCAGTTAGTATGTTGCAGGACAATAATGGTAATTAGCAGTAAAGTATTTGAAAGAAGACTCAGTCTATGTTCTGATTTTCTGGAATTTTAAAAAAGTTATTACAGAAGAAATGTATTTGGCTTTATAATTGAGAAGGCAGCTCCCCAAGGAGAGAAAAGTGCGTTGTTTCTGTTCTACAAAGGGAAACAATAAGCTGAATCTCTGTGACAAGAGACGTGAAGAAATCAGCCTATGTGTGGGAATTCCGTCTGGAGCTGGGTCTTGCTATCTGCTACCAGACTTCTTGGATCAAGAACACCTGCCATCTTTATTTTCTCACTATCGTCTATCCCATTAACAACACACCCTTTAATAGATTCCCTACTATTGCAATGTGATCTCTACCTGGCTCCCTGAAAACCATCACTTTTTGTTTCTCTGACATGAGGCCTTCATCTGGACTTTACATCTGCAATGGTTACTCTACTCTCTGGATAATAAGGTTTTCTTACCTGACTACATTTCCTCCCATTTCATAGACCAGAGTCCCCCAGTAGTATCTATACTTAAGCAGGCATTCATGACCATCCCATACTAACTGATGAAAAGAGATGTAAGCACTGATTGTGTCATGAATCAGGAGAGATTTAGACTCCCCACTCTCACCTTCTTCACACACATCTCTCTAAAAATGCTTATTCTTGAACTCAGAAAAACAAGCAACTTTTGTCAAATGAAAACTAAGCAAGTATGGGACATGTTTGTCTCAAAAATATTTATTGAAATGTTGAAAAGGGAAGATTCATTACAACTTGCCTTTCCTATGCAATGTGTATTTTGGTTCTGTTATACAATCTAATTGAAGTACACTGAACAACTCTCATTTGAGATCATCATTTCTTATAACACACACACACACACACGCACATTATTTTGTTAAATACTTTATAAAATTCAAGATCTATGACTAATGAGGCAACACACTCCTCTGATATTGAAGACTACTGAATGCAAAACAGTGTGAGGATGTGTGGTATAAGTTCTCTTAGTGAATTTATAGTGACGCCTCAGAAATGCCATGCCGTTTCTTGTGTTAAAAATTTTCATAGCAAACCTAGATTAATTGATCTCATGCTCACCGTTTACAGGTTTTGATTTTCTTGTTTCTTTCTTAAAGGGAGGAGGGTTTGACTCATCTTCAGCCTCACAAAAGTTGTCTCATTTTTCATAGTTTCTCAAGGATAAATAACTGGTGATTCTACAGTAACAGTGAAAAGTTCTTTCAGTATATGATTCATTTGGATCCAGACACAGGAACAAATTATAAATGACTGTGCCTTCCCCTACTACTAATCACTTAAGTTATCATTATTCTATTTTATTCTATTTTAGAGATAAGTCTTGTTGCTTAAAAATATTTTTAAAAAATAGAATTGAATACTTTTTATTCTCTGATATAAGAATGTAGACTCTGAAACTAGACTTCAAATCCCATTTATTCCACCAATAGCTATGTGACTTTGAACAAGTTACTGATACTCTCTCTGTCTTAGTTCTCTCCACTCTAAAAATTAGAGTAGTAATGGACATTACTGAAATACACCTCGGACAATTATTAAAATTGAAGAATATAATAAAATGTTTCATGTAAAGCACTGTTATCATTTTATATTAACATTACAGGCTTTACCCTAAGCCATTTTTTCTTTTAATTTATACTCAAGTATAGTATTTTTCAGCCTCTTTTACACATTTAGAAAAAATATATATATCTATGCTATAGTAGACATATATTATATGTATATATGTCTCTGTGTTGTATGTTGATGTGATATAATTATATATTGATGTAATAGATATAATTGTAAAACATTTAAAATAATTTTATACAATTAAGCACCATTCTAATAGTTTGTGGCATATCTTTTAGACATCTGTTTTAACACTGACCTGATGAGAGAACTAACAAAAGTTCCCTTTTATTTATCATAATGATAATTATAATTTGTGTAATCAGAATTTTATTTTACAATATTACTTCCTATATTCAATTAAATAATTCTACTCACAGCCCATTGACCTCTAAATAATGATCTAAATAAAATCTATGACTTAGTATCAATAATTGTTCAGCTTAAGCAAATTCATCTGTTCCCCTTACATGGCTTTTGATTAGAATTAACTCTTCAGGCATAAACTTTTTTTCATTAAAATAATTGTGTTACACATATTTTTCTAAGTTACAATTTTATAAATGTTATGCTTATTTTTAGAGAAATGTTGGTATTTTCTCCTCTCTAACAAATTTCCTTAATATATTAGAAAATACTACACAAATACAAATAAATTCATAGAATTGCAGCATAACAAGAAAGGGTGGTTCCATGGAATTTATCACAAAAAGCAGAATTGATGCGATTGATGGAGACACAAATGCAGAGAAAACTTCAGCTTAAAATGCCCATGAAAGAAAATTGCTGCAAAGAAAACAGTTCCAAAAACAACCTAAGCTCAGATCCAACAAATGCAAGGAGCACAATGGGGTCATAAGATTGTTGGTGTAAGAAATTCTAGAACTGTAATAAACAATAACTGTAAGAACTATAATCTATGGCTTAAGGAAGTCAAAAACTATGGCTATACAAATGAGTTCGGTTTTGAGGGCCCTTTGCATCCTAAGAATGGTGCCAAATGGCAAGCATCCTTCCCAAGCTTATAATGCTGCAAATAATATCTTATAACCAGAAATATTTTTTTGGAGACAGCATCTAGATGGAATGCTGAGTTGGAGATAATAGGAGACATTTTCTCCTGGGAATTTACAAAGACATCTATGAAGGAAAAATCAAAGAGCACCAACTGATTTTGTTTCCAGTCAAAATTATGGGTGTTCTCTGAAAAAGAGAAATTTCAGAATTTTCCAGAGGAAAAAGGAGCTAGGATTAGAGATGCAAAGCAGTGTCCTCAAGTAGAATCCTGCTGTATAGCCAAAAAACTTGTCTAGAATTGAAGTCTCTCCCTCCCTCTCTCTGTCTCTCTTTCTCTGTCTCTCTCACTCTCATTCTCTCTTAAAGTTCACTTCAGTCAGCTGGGCTCAGTGGCTCAGACTGTAATCCCAACACTTTGGGAGACTGAGGTGAGTGGATTGCCTGAGCCCGCGGGTTCAAGACCCACCTGGGCAACTTGGCGAGACCTCACCTCTACAATAAAATTTAAAAAATTAGCCAGGCGTGGTAGTGCACACCTGTAATTCCGGCTACTTGGAAGGCTGAGGCAGAAGGATCACCAGAGCCCAGCAGGTCGAGGCTGCGGTGGCCAGGAGCATGCCACTGCATTCCAGTCTGGGCGACAGAGTGAAACTCCAGCTTAAAAAAAAAAAATTCACTTAAATCAAAACTTTATAACATTCTTCTCCACTCAGTGTCACCAATAACCTCCACATTACCAAATTTAATATTCAATTATTCTTCCTCTCAGCTACACTTGCATAAATTAATAACAATCACTGCCTATTGTTGGAAAATTTCTTTCATTTGCCTTCATAGCTATTAAATCCTCCTGCATTTCTTATGGCTATACTACTCCCTTCTTTAATTTTTCTCTCATCTACATCTATAGTCATTTGCCAGATGACTCAGTTTATCTCATGACTTTAAATACCAACTAAGTGAGAATGATTCCGGATTCATATTCAGCTAAAACCTCCCCAACTTTTTAATCTCCCATATATGGGTGAGAACACATAATATTTATCTTTCTGCGCCTGGCTTATTTCACTTAACATAATGACTCCCAATCCATCCACGTTGCTACAAATTATGTAATTTTATCCCTTTTTTATGACTGAATGGTATAGATGGACATATAGATATATAGGTAGATACACACACATACACACACACACACACACACACACACACACACATATATACACACATACACACACACACCAGGGATGCTGAAAATATGTATACACATTTTAAGAGATGTTATTTACTACTTTTCAAGGTTGAATTGAATTATGGTAGCAATGTGTATTATGACATTAGCCCTAAAGATGGCATTAATCAAATGAATGCTAGCATCACCATGTGGCAGGTGGGACAGTCAAATAAAATGACAGAAGAATGTTTGGGGAGTGCAAGACCATTTTGAAGTGGTATTTGAAATTCAAGAACATTGTGGAAGTACAATGACAAGGGAGGCATGAGTAAGCAACAGAACCTCCAACATGCCTAACAACTGTACACATCTGTGGTAAGTTTGAGACGAATGATTCTGTGTGTGATGTGCACAAGGGAAGATCCAGGAGGCCTCACCCAACTAGTCCTGCAATAGTATGACATCATCAGATGCTGATGAGAACCACTTTGAGCATCTCTGGCAATTATAGAAGTGTAACGTGACTTGTATTCATCTTTTGCTATCAGTATATATTGAATATGTAATTTTAATACAGTTTTTTCTTTTCTTTTTTTAAGCAGGATTTATTGAGAGGACAGAAAAGCTCCCACAGAGGGAGGGGGCCTGAAGGGATTGCCCAGTTTTTTATTTTCTTAAAATATGTATACTTTTTGATACCCTCTGTACATATATGTACATATATGTGATACCATATATACCACATTTTCTTTATCTGTTCCTTTGTTGACGGACACCTAGTTTGATTTCATATCTTGACTATTGTGTATAGTGCTGTAATAAACATACAAATGTGGGTATCATTTCAATATACTGATTTGAAAAAATACACAGCAGTGGAATTGCTGGGTCATATAATAGTTCTATTTTTAGATTTCTGAGAAATTTCTATACTTTTTTCCAGAGTAGCTATACTAATTTACATTCTCATCAATAGTGTATGTTCCCTTATCTCTATATCCTCCCCAGCCTCTACTTTTTTGTCTCTTTAAGAATACACTCTAATTGGGTCAGGATGATATGTCACTGTGGTTTTGATTTGAATTTTCCTCAGGATTAGTGACAAATTAGTGACAAATCTCACTTGATCATAATGCATTATCTTTTTTATGTACTTGGATTCAGTTTGCTTGCATTTTGTTGACAATTTTAGCCTCTATCTTTATCAGAAATATGGCCCTTCATTTCTTTTTTTATTGTGGATATGCCTCGTTTTGGTGTCAGTAATGCTGGCTTTATATAACGAGTTAGAGAACTTTATGTTTCTTTGATCCTTTTGTTTTTCTGGTTTATTGTTTGTTTGTTTTTTAGTTTCTAATTTGTTTAGTTCTGGTCTGATCTTTATTGTTTATCTTTTTCTACTAATTTTGAGTTTGGGTTTTGGTTTGTTCTTACTTTTTTAGATTCTTGAAAGGCATTGTTATTTTGCTTTATTTTTTATTTTTTTAAATTGAGATCATTCTGCTAATTATTTATTTTTTTAGGTATTTATTTACTCATTTTAAGATGAAGCCTTATTACATTGTCCAGACTTGTCTCAAACACCTGGGCTTAAGCAATCCTCCCACCTTACCCTCCCAAAGAGCTGGGATTAGAGTAATGAGTCAGTGTACCCGATCCATTCAACTTTTTTTAATGTAGCATATATTGCTATAAAATATTCCTTTAGTGCTGATTTCTGTATTTCATGAGTTTTTCAGATATTGTGTTTGGATTTTAATTTGCTTTATTTGTGAATTTTCTTCTTGCTAGTTTTTTGTTGTTGTTGTTTGTTTTCGAACCAATGATCAGGACCATTATTTAATTTTATATATCTGTACAGTTTCCAAAGTTCCTCTTGTTATTGATGTCTACTTTGATTTTATTATGGTCTGATAAGATACTTAACATGACTTTTAAAATTTTGCTGAGACAAGTTTAGTTTTCTAACGTATTGTCTATCTTGAAGAATGTTTCATGTGTTAGTGAGTGAAAGTGATCTGTAAGTGGTAAATGAAAAGTTATGTAAATGTCTGTAATATCTTTTAAGATTACTTAGTATAATGTGCAGTTTCAATCCAGTATCTTTGTTAATTTGTCCAAATTTTGTCTAATGCTGAGAATGGTGTGTTGAATTCCCAATTTATTATTGTATTGAAATGTATCTCTCCCTTTAAATCTAATAATATTTTGCTTTATACGTCTTGCTACTTTAATGTTGAATGCATATATATTTAAAATTATTATATCAATATGCTAAATTGATCTTTTATCATTATATAGTGACAATCTTTTTCTTTTTTTCTGTTTTTCACTTAAAGTCTTTTTATCTAATATAAGCCTAACTACTCTTGCATAGCCAGAGTATAGTTGTACCATTTGTTGTTGTTATTGCTCCTTTGCTTGGTTTTAATACATTTAGCCAATCTATATATTTTAAGTGAAAAGTTTAATCCTTTTACATTCAAGGTAGTTAATAATACATGAGGGCTTATTTCTACCTTTTTATTACTTATTTTCTTGCTATTATGCAAGTTTTTTAATTTATTTCTCTCTTACTGCTTATCATTGTGGTTTCTACAGTGGTAGCATTTGGGTTATTTCTCTCCTTTATTTTAGTATTTTGCTCTACCAGTGAGTTTTATACTTTCATGTGTTTTCAAGATAGTAGATATCATCTTCTTGCTTTCAGTTGCAGAGTTTTCTTAAGCATTTATTATAAGGAAGTCCCAGTGGTGATAAATTTCCTCAGCTTTGCTTGTCTAGGAAAGAGTTTATTTCTTCTTTATTTATAAAGGATAACTTTGCCATGTATAGTATCTTTGGCTGACAGATTTTTTTCCCAACACTTTGAATATATCATCCCATTCTCTTCTGACCTGTAAGGTTTCTGCTTGAGAAATCTGTTGTTAGTCTAGTGAGTGTTCCTTTATAAGATACTATACACATTTATCTTGTTGTTTATAGAAACGTCTTTTGACTTTTGACAGTTTGACTATAATGTGTCATAGAGAAGATTTTTCTGAATTGTATCTATTTGGGAATCTCCAAGCTTCCTGTGTCTGGATATCTAAATCTCTTGCTAGACTTGGGATGATTTTAGCTTTTATTTTGTTAAGTAGGTTTTCTATTCCTTTCATATTCTCTTTGCCTTCTGGGGCACCAAAAACTTAAATATTTGCCTGCTTTATATTGTCTCATATGTCACTTTGTTTTTGTTTGCTCTTTTTATTCTTTTCTAAATTTTGTCTGACAAGTTTATTTAAAAATACCTGTCTTCAAGTTTTGTAATTCCCTTTCTGCTTGATCTGTTCACTGTTGAAGCTTTCGAATGTATTTTGTATTTCATTCAATATATTTTGAGTTTAAGAATTTTATTAATGATATCTATCCCTAGTAAATTTCTCATTCATATTCTAAATTTTTTCTGACATTTTTGTATTTTTGTTCTCTTATATGTCACCCAACTCCCTTTTTTTTTTCCCCCTCGACCTGGATGTTGATGAATGCTAGTATTCTATTTTAATCCCTTGGTCCTTTTTTTTTTTTTGAGTTGGAGTCTCTCTGTCACCCAGGATGGAATACAGTAGCATGCTCATGGCCATTGCAGCCTCAACCTGTGGGACTCAGGCAATCCTTCAGCCTCAGCCTTCCAAGTGGCTGGAACTACAGGCATATGCCACCATGCCCAGCTAAATTTTTTTATTTATTGTAGAGACAAGGTCTCACCAGGATGTCCAGTCTGGTCTTGAACTCAGGCAATTCTCTTGCCTTATTCTCCCAAAATGTGGGAATTACAGGCTTGAGCCACTGCACCCGGCCACTCAACTACTTTAATACTATCATTTTGAATTCTTTTTCTAGAACTTTATACGTTTATTTTTCATTGGAATATGTTGTTGAAAAATTATTGTGTTCATTTGGAGGTGTCATATTTCTTTGTTTTTTCATATTTCTTGTGTCCTTTTATTGATATATGTGCTTCTGTTATCTGATTTTATTTTCATAAGGGAGGAGTTTTTCCTGAAAGTTTACTTATGATGTTGGTTTAATGGGGCACTTTGGCTTTCACTGTGGGTGCATAAAGTATGTCTCCATATAATTTCCTCTGCTGTAGTGTCAGTACTGTCTGTTATTTCCTCAGTGGCCTAGTGACTACTAGTGGAGGAGAAGTTTCAATGTGGATAGATATATCAGATGTGCCAATACTTGTACCCCAGTGAGTCAAACATGCCTTTTTAGGGGTCCCAGGATGGCATACACTGACACAAGTGTTAGAAGCTCTAGGTGGGTCTATTTTGGTGTCTCAAGTCAAGATGACTTGCTGAAGTGCCAGCAGTGACAAGGGTAGGCTAGAGAGGTGAGTGAGTCCTTGTATCCCTTAGTAGTAGGTGCAGCATGATCAATGGTATAGCAGTGATGAAATGATTTTCTAGCTCCTATATGGCTTACACTGGTGTTGCAGTGGCTGAAATAGGCCGGACTGGGCAGTCCCAAGGTCTGCAGCTGGCATGTGCAAGTGAGTGTCATTGGTGGTGATAGTGACAGGTTTTTTGGGCCCTTTCTTAGACCCCTGAGAGAACTGCTTATATGTAAACAGTAGCTGATGGGGCAGGGTGATCCTCAGGCTCCAGATGGCATGCTTTAACTCTGGGAAGGAGGAGGTGGAGCTGGAATAAGTGGGCCTGTTTTCAGGCCTCCCAAAGCTGCATGAGGACACTGGCTGTGGCTAGGCAGGATCAGGGTAAACTCAGACCCCTACTGGAATGCTCAGGTTGTGGGGTGTCTGTGGCTGTGATGTGGCCCTTCTACTGAGAAAGGCAGAGTTGCTTTCAGTGGCAGTAGTTGTAAACAGGTAGCTGGGGAGTGCACACTTCAGCTCCAGGTGGCAGCTTCAAGTAGGGTAGCCTTTCTTCAGGGAAAGTGGAACTGAGACAGAAATGGAGAAGTTTCCACTATTCTCAGAGTGTGGTGACCTTTCTACTGGGGGAAGTGGGGTTGCTGTCAATGGCTTATTCTTTGGTCTCAGTGGCAGCATCCAGCAGCAGTGCCTGAGTGCAGGGAGGGGATGTCAATGAGGCTCCAGGCATAGGAAGACACAGGGCCTGTTAGTTCTCAAGGCAAGGTGCAGTATGGTGGGAACTATGCTCTCAAAATGTTGCCTTGCTGTATGTAGCTGCTTAGCACTTGGGGAAGGTGTGGAATCAAACATGAGCCTGTCCTCTGAAACAGTGCTGCTACAGGTTCTCCAGGAAGTTCCATAAGCCATCTTGAAGCCTTAATGTGTATTAGTATTGGGTTGTTTTTAATCTATTGATTCAATTGGTTTACTATTAATTTTTCAAGACGTATTTTTATATTTCTGCAACAGACAGCTCCTCACCATGTTGTACTCTGATAATAACAAGAAATACTTCCAGTGTGGATTATTGTATTTAAGATAGTGTCATAAAAGTCCATGTATCTCCCAATCAACTTTCAAATCTTAACTTCATACCATATAACTTCCAATCATGCTTAATAGCTAATAAAATCATTGCATGGATAATGGAAACTTCACCATTTCTGTCTCAGTTCCACAGTTTTAGTTCCATTACTTCCTCCCCAGAGGTAATCAATATCCTGTATTTGGTTTTTAAAAGAAGCATGCAGGTTTTATACTTTTACTGTATGTGTTCAAACTTTTAAACAATAGTACTATTTTAAATATAAGTTTAAATTTATTAATTTGTAATGCAAATAATATCATTTATATTGTCTGGTGAACCTTGCTTTATTTAGCTTAAATTATACTTTTATAATTTCTCGTTGTGTTCATTCACATAACCCTAGCACTTTACTTTTCAACTGTAAAAAAGTATTTCATTATATACATGATGAATATATACATTCATAATGTATTTGTTTCTTCTTCCCTTGAGAGGAAGAAATTAGAGAAATCTTTAAAGAATGGCATTTGATCTGAACTTGGAAGAATATATAGTCTTTTACCAGAGAAACAATGGGAAAAATAGTTGTTCTCCAAAAGACATTTTTTTTTCATGGAAGGAAATGTAACCTCAATATTTTTTGCTAGAAAAATAATTTATCTTTTCATCTTTTTGATGGAAAACGATAAGGTTATTTTCAAATTATTGACCCATTTAATGTCACAAATGTTTAGAACAACAATTGTAGTGACCATTTCTTTTCAGATACACTCCTAATTGAACAAAAAAAAAAGCTCTCCGCATTTTAATGATTTTGCTTTGTGGAAAATGAATTTTAATAAAACAGTGGAATGAATATTCAATAATTAGAGTTTCTGTCACTTTTGGTTTGATTGAAAGCAGTGTTAGGAATGGTTGTTCCAAAACAACCCCTTTGGAATAATAGAGCAAGCTTAGAAAATTAAATTCTGTTTATTTATTTTTTTCTTTAACAGCAATTTTTAAAGCACTTCTGCATCCTTTGTCACTATAAGCATTATTTTAATTGTGAGCTCCTTGAACTGTTATTTTAAGATCATGTTTTCTACCCCCAAAATGTTTTCCCTTAAAATACAGCAGGCTTTTATTTCTTTGCTGTATTTGAAATCAGATAAATTTGATAACATGTCAAAACTCAGTAAAATCAACTGCAGTAATTTAAAGTTATTAATTCAACATGTCATCTAATAAAGTTTTTTAAAGTTATTATATTAAGTTAAATTGTTAATATACATTTTCATTTTGTAGGCATAAAATATAATTCACCATCTATACTGAGATTTAGATAATTGTACTCTTTATCTCACCAGGGCATGACCTGGTGAGAACTTTTAAGCTGCATTTTAACATGGTGGAGAATGCCAAAGTGTGAAGCAGAGTAACTGAAAAGGAAGAGGAAGAAGAACCTCAATTTATAACAAACTATTTTCTTTTTTGTTGTTGTTGTTGCCCAGGTTGCTGGTCTCAAACTCCTGGTCTCAAACTTTCTTTCTTTTTTTTTTATATAATCAATATTTTTTATTATGATATCGTGGGGTACAGTTAAGGGTTAGGTATACAAATATGCTTCGTGCAGGCACCCTTGTTGATAAGAGGCATCTCCCCGTCCCCAGACAGATATTTACTACCATTAATCCCATCTCCCTTCCCCTCCCCCCACCATAGTTTCCCACCACTGTCTGTCATTTTCTTATGCTAATACAGGTAATACGTTGGATGACCAAGGTCCACTATATGAGTGAGAACATGTGATACTCAGATCTTTGTTTTTGTGAGAGGTCACTCGGTATTATAGACTCTAGTTCCATCCAGGTTGCTGTGAAATTCATGATTTTATTCTTTTTTATGGCTGCATAGTATTCCATCATGTATAGGTACCACAGTTTTTTAATCCAGTCCTCTTTTGATGGACAGCATGGTTCCTTCCGGGTTCTTTCTATTGTGAACAATGCTGCGATACACATACGTGTGCAGGTATCTTTTTGATAGAGTGATTTGAGTTCTTCAGGGTATATTCTCAGTAGGTGGATTGCGGGGTCATATGGGAGGTTGATATTTAGAGCTTTTAGGAATCGCCACACTGCTTTCCACAGAGGTTACATTAGTTTACATTTCTACCAACAGTGTATAAGAGTTCCTTTTTCACCACACCCTCTCCAGCAACTGTTATTTTTTGAGTTATTGATAATTGCCATTCTGACTGGAGTTAGGTGGAATCTCAGTGTGGTTTTGATTTGCATCTCCCTGATGATTAGTGAGGTTGAACATTTCTTCATTGTCTGTTGGCTGCATGGATGTCTTCTTTTGAGAAGTGTCTGTTCATATCTTTTGCCCATTTTATAATGAGGTTTTTTGTTTTTTTCTTTTCAGCACATTTGAGTTCCTTGTAGATCCAACATGTTAAGCCTTTGTCAGACCTGGAGTTGGCAAATACTTTTTCTCAGTCTGTAGGCTGTCTTCCTGCTGTCTTGATGGTTTCTTTGGCTTTGTAGAAGGTTGTCAGTTTAATGAGGTCCCATTTGTCTATCTTATCTCTTATGGCCTGTGGATTTCCGGTTTTGTTTAGGAATTGGATGCCAGTTCCAATTTCCATGAGGGTATGTCCTTCATTTTCTAAGATTCTCATGGTTTGAGGTTTTACAATTAGGTCTCTGATCCATTTGGAGTTAACTTTTGTGTATGGGGATAGATAGGGGTCCTGTTTCAATCTTCTGCATGTGGTCAGCCAGTTTTCCCAGCACCATTTACTGAATAGGTTCTCCTCTCCCCAGTGGTAGATGGTGGAGGCTTTGTCGAAGATGAGTTGGTTAAGAAATTGAGGTTTTCCTTCTGGAATCTCAATCCTATTCCATTGGTCTATATGCCTGTTCCTATACCAATACCAAGCTATTTTGATGATTGTAGCTTTATAGTAAAGTTTGAAGTCTGGTAATGTGATACCACCTGCTTTGTTTTGTTTTTTGTTGTTGTTGTTGAGGATTATTCTGGCTATTCTTGGCATTTGTGTTTCCATATGAATTCCTGTGTTGTTTTTTCTAGGTCTGGGAAGAATGTTGCTGGTAATTTGATGGGTATTACATTAAATCTGTAGATTGCCTTAGGTAGGATAGACATCTTCACAATGTTGATTCTTCCAGTCCATGAGCATAGGATATTTTTCCACTTGTTTGTGTAATCTTTGATTTCTTTGAGCAGTGTTTTGTAGTTTTCATTGTAAAGGTCTTTCACGTCTCTGGTTGGGAAGATGTCAAGGTATTTCATTTTTTTGTGTGGCTGACACAAAATGGTCAAAATTCCATTTTGAATGGAATTGTGCTTTTTATTTGGGTTTCTGTTGGTTTATTATTGGTGTAAAGAAACGTGATTGTCTTTTGCACATTTATTTTATATTCAGAGACTTGCCAAAGGCCTTTATCAGTGTAAGGAAGTTTTTGACAGATTCTCTTGGGTTTTCATGGTACACAATCACGTCATCTACAAAGAGAGATAACTTGACCTCCTCTTTTCCTATTTGGATACCCCTGATTACCTTCTCTTGTCTGATTTATCTAGCCAGGACTTCCATACTATATTGAACAGGAGGGGTGAGAGTGGGCATCCTTGTCTGGTTCCAGTTTTCAGGGGAAATGGTTCCAATTTTTGTCTATTTAGGAGTATGCTGGCTGCGGGTTTCTCATAGATGGCTTTTACTATTTTGGGGTACATTGCCCGTATGACTAGATGTTCGAGGGTTTTTATCAAGAAGGGGTGCAGGATTTTATCAGAAGCTTTTTCTGCATCTAATGATATAATCATGTGGTTTTTGTTTTGACATCCGTTGATGTATTTAATTACATTTATGGTTTTACAAATGTTGAACCAGGCTTGCATCCCAGGGATGACACCTACTTGGTCATGATGGATGATTTGTGAGATGTGTTGTTGAATCCGTTTTGCTAGTATCTTGTTGAGAATTTTAGCATCTATGTTCATCAAAGATATTGGCCTGTGGTTCTCTTTCTTTGTTGGGTCTTTACCTGGCTTGGGTATCAATGTGATATTAGCTTCATAAAATTATTTGTGGAGAGGAGAGTTCTATCTATCTCAATCGCCTGGAATACCTTCAGTAGGATTGGTATAAGCTCCTCCTTAAATGTCTTGTGGAATTCTGATGGAAAACCATATGGTCCAGGGCTTTTTTTTTTTGTAGGTAGTTTCTTATTGTGTAGTCATTTCCTTGATTGTTATTGTTCTATTTAGGGTCTCAATTTCTTCTTGCTTCAACCTAGGCAGGTTGTGTGATGACAGAAAGCCCTCCATTTCCTTAAGGTTTTCAAGTTTCTTTCCATACAAGTGTAGTCTCCAACAATCTTTTGTGACTTCATCTTTTATGTTTCTGATTGTGCTTATTTGGGTTTTTCTGTCTTTTTCTTGGTCAGTTTAGCTAGGGTACCATCGATCTTGTTTATCCTTTCAAAGAACCAGCTTTTTGTTTCATTGATTTTTTGTATTGCCTTTTTGTCTTCTATATCCTGGATTTGGCTTTTATTTTGGTGATCTGGATTCTTCTACTGAAATTAGAGTTTTTGTGGTCTTGCTTTTCCAGCTTCCTTAGGTGGCTTGTTAGGTTGTTAATTTTCTTCATGTACATCTGTAGGGATATAAATTCCCCTCTTACTACAGCTTTCACAGTGTCCCAGAGATTTTGGTAAGATGTTTCTTCACTTACATTTGTTTCCAGGTATCTTTTGATCTCAGTTTTGATTTCATCATTGACCCAGGAGTTGTTTAGCATCATGCTGTTTAGCGTCCATGTCTTTGTGGGGTTTGGGGAGAACTTGTTGGTGTTAATGTTTATTTTTATTCCACTGTGGTCCGAGAAGTTGCATGGTAAAATTTCGGTCCTTTTAAATTTACTTATGCTAGATTTATGGCCAAGTATGTGGTCTATCTTAGAATATTTTCCATGCAGTGATGAGTAGAATGTGTATTCTATGGTCTTTGGATGGAGTGTTCTGTAGGTATTAATTAAGTCCATTTGGTCAAAGTCACATTGAGGTTCCGGGTCTCATTGCTGATTTTTTGTCCTGATGATCTGTCTAGGGTTGAGTGGGATGTTAAAATCCCCAGTTATGGTGGTGTTAGAGTCAATATCTTTCTTTAGTTTTCCTAGAAGCTGCTTTATGAAAGTGGGTGCTCCTACGTTGGGTGCATATATGCTTAGGATAGATATTTCTTGTTGATGGAGTGAACCTTTTATCATTATGTAGTGGCCATCTGTATCTTTTTTAATTTTTGATAGGTTAAATGGTAGTTTTTCTGAAATTAGGATTCCGATTCCTCCTTTCTTTTGTGTTCTATTCACCTGAAAATTTGTTTCCCATCCTCTTACTTAGAGTCTGTGCATGTCCTTTCTAGTGAGATGGGTCTCTTGAAGGCAGTATATTGTTGCCTGGTGGTATTTTATTCATTTTGCCATTCTATATCTTTTCAGTGGTGCATTTAGTCCATTCACATTCAGGCTAATTATTGAAATGTGAGAGTTCATCCCTATCATAGAGTTCTTATAGAGTAGTTGTTCTTCAGTTAGGTTTTTTTGTCTTTCTTTTGGTTTTGGGGTTGGTTCATGTGTATTTTATTCTTTTTCCTGTACTCTTGTGAAGAACGTTGTTCTTTTTTCCTTTTCTTCTGTGTTTAGTTCTTTTGTAAGTGTATCATGTAGAGATGGTCTGGTGGCAGCGTAAGTCCTTAGGGATTGGATATCTGGGAAAGATTTTAATTCTCCCTTGCTGATGAAGCTTAACTTGGTTGGGTAGGTTATTCTTTGTTGAAATTGTTTATATTTTAGGACTTTGAAGATACAGCTCTAAGCTCTCCTAGCCTGCAGTGTTTCTGTAGATAAATCTGCTGCTATTCTAATTGGTCTTCCATGGTAGGTGATCTGGCCTTTTTCTCTTGCTGCCTTTAGAATTTTTTCTTTTATACCTACTTTGTTTAGGTGAATTATTATGTGTCTAGGAGTTGGTCTTCTCATTTGTTGTCTTGCAAGGATTTTCTGACTCTCTTGTATTTGAATTTTTGCATCACTGATTAGATGAGGGAAGTTTTCTTGAATAATCTCATGGAAAGTTTGATCCAGTGTGGTCTCTGTCTCTCTTTCTGCCTCAGGAAGGCCAATTACTTTTAGGTTCAGTCTCTTGAAGTAATCACTCATCTCCTGAAAGTTTCATTCTGTCTTTTTGAGCTTGTTTTCTGTGTTTTTAAGAGTTTGGGTTAGTTCTATATTTTGGTCTTCAAGCTCTGAGATTCTTTCTTTTACTTGGGTAATTCTGCTTTCCATGCTTATCAGTTTGTTATTTATTTCATTCACAGTATTCTTTATTACTGTTATCTCAGAAACTTCCTAGTTTCTTCTTGTCTCTCCTCAATTCTTTTTAATTTCTCTGTTAATGTCTTGATCTAGGCTTGTAGTTTGACACCAGTCATTCTGGGGGCTCTTCATTGTTTGCATTCCCAAGTCAGTTTTCTCAGTGTCTGCCCTCCCAGGGGTCTGGGAGAGACCCATATTCTTCTTTTGGTTTTTCTTCATTTGTGTAGATTTTTCTCTCTCTACCCATTTCCCTCTCCTTATTTAATTCTGTTTTTCAGGGAAGGTGGTGTTGCTTTTGCTTCGCTTGTGCAATCTCCTGTTCTTTCTTAAAATGGTCCTCTGGCTTTGTTCACTTTTGAGGTTGGAGTGTGTGCTGTGGGTGTACTTTTTGCAGTTTTGAGGTTTAATTGGGGGAGAAGCTGTTATTCAGAATCTATATGCTAATTCCAGCATCCACCAACTGGTGTATGAGCCCACTGGAAACTATTTCCCACTGCCTTACAATCTATCTGTGCAGCTGTATGTAGGTTTTGTCCCTGCAACAAAAGGAGGTACAAAAGAGGAAAATAATGGAGGAAGGGGGGTTAATAGGACTTAGAAAGAGAGACGAGTGAGAGGGAAAACAGACATACATACCAACTAACAGGTGAAAAAGAGACACAAGGTAGGAGAGTAGTGAAAAAAACAAGCAAGCAAAATTCCCTAAAGAATACTGGTAGCTACACAAAAACAGACCAATAAAATCATGCCTTTTGATGCATTTTGCCTAACACAAACAGATAGGGTAAGTGAAAAAGCAAGCAAAAGTGAGCAAAACAAACAGTCAAAATGATAAAATCAAAAGTCAAAATAAGAAATCAGACTAGCTCTGGAATCTTTCCTGAGTGTCTAAAGTCTCTTCAGCTCTGATCTCCAGCCTCTCCCCTTTGTTTTTGTTGCAGACAGCTAAATTTACTCATAGCTTGGGTTTTCTTATAGCCTGCTGCTTGGGAGGTCTGTGACGCTTAGTTGCCTTTGTCTGATTCAGCATAGGGAGGTGCTTTGTCTCCTGTTTAACAATGTTACCTTAGGAACTGAGGTGGACACTGCTCATAGGTGGGTGGAGCAATGCAAATCTCTGCCTGGAGAATGGCCGAGGTTGCAGTTTCTCTTTCCTGGATACTTTCTCTCCGCTTATCGGGGTCCCTAGGTAATCCACTATGATGGACTGTGGTGGTGTGGGAGGCACCTGGGATCAGCTGTGCAGCTGGGTGCTGGATCCAGGGTGCCACAAGCAGGTTGGGGTGGAGGCGGGGGTCAGGGATTCCCTCCTCTGGAGCTGGGAGCCTCTGATCAGCACCTCCTTATGATATGCTGTTCCCTTACACAAGCATGGGGTCACGTGCTGAGTGCCTCAGCTAGGGTGGGCTCAGAGCTCCAGAGCTCAAAAGCTCCAAAGGGCAGGTGGTGAGTGGCGAGAGTGGCCCTGGGCTGCTCACAGGGTACTTCAGCCAGAATCGGTATCTCTGAGGGGTGGGCCCCCAGAGCCTCCCTGGGTGATCGGCGGCTTGGTGCAGGGTGCTGGGCGAGATGATGTAGCCAGGAAGGGAGCCAAGACCCAAGACTCCCCGTGGGCAGGAGTCACTTATTGTGGAGCAGCAGCAGCCAGGGACCGCAATATCCGGCCCTGCGTGGGACTGAGGTTCCCTGGGCCTCGGACTAGTGCAGCTGGCGGTAGGCAGAGGGTTGGGGGAAGAAAAGTAAGAGCCTTTTGGGGAACTCACGTTTGGAGAATGTCACAATTCCACCTATGCCATCACTATCTTACTGGAACTCCCTGAGTACTCTTAAGTATAGTAAATTACTTACTTGAACTGTTTTTGATTTGAGACATTCTTTTTCTAGAGGTACTTCCTTTTATAAATTTTTTAATGCTTATTCAAAGAGTTTGTAGAACATAAACTACTCTTTAGGGGAAAATATGAGAAATATAAAAAACTTGTGGTATTTTAATTGAAATGTTTTAATTCAATATTTATGAAATTATAGCTGGGCATGGTAGCGCACACCTATAGTTCCACCTACTTGGAAGGCTGAGGTGGAAGGATTGCTGGAGCCCAGTAGGTCGAAGCTGACATGGCCAGGAGTGTGCCCCTGCACTCCAGTCTGTACAACAGAGTGAGACTCCAACTCAAAAAACAAAAATAGCCAGGTTCCATGACTCAGCCTGTAATCCTGCACCTTTGGGAGGCTGAGGTGAGTGGATTGCCTGAACCCGCGGGTTCAAGACCCTCCTGGACAGGCGAGACCTCATCTATACAATAAATCAAAAAATTAGCTGGGCGTGGTAGTGCACACCTGTAATTCCAGCTACTCGGAAGGCTGAGGCGGAAGGATTGCCAGAGCCCAGCAGGTCAAGGCTGCAGTGGCCAGGAGTGGCAACTGCACTCCAGTCTGGGCGACAGAGTGAGACTCCAACTCAAAAAAAAAAAAAGTATGAAATTAATTTTTAAAAATTTTTATTTGTCAATTGAGTCATATAAAATTAGTCTGGGTTTGGAAAATGAAATTTTATGGGAAAACACTGGATACCTTAATAATCTTATTCAGAATTTTCTCTATTTCATTAAAAAGTTTGTCTTTACTTTTTCTGTTTTTCCCTGTAGTCTCTTCTTGTTCTTTTTACTTTCAAAATTAAACTCTTCATTAGACTTATAAAAATGGCACTATTACTCATTTTAGTATATTTTTCAGAAAGTTAGAATTATGACTCAAATAAATTTAAAATAAATTTGTGTAAATTATTTATTAACTTAGTTAATAAAGGAAGCAAGAAGATGTAACAGGTTAAAAGCATTTATGAGCCTAAGGTATTTATAGGCAATAGAAAAGAAAATGCTAGGATAATATAGCTGAGTTCAATATAAAACTGTTAATGTTGCACAGCTGTAAATATCTGGGGTTATCTGTAACACTGTACAAAAATCATTTGCATCTTTCCTTGGATAAAAACATACAAGCTAACAAGTAACTCTACTTCACATGGGACTTTTGATCAATAGTAACAAATAGATTATTACTTTCCCCAGGAATTCTTTATATAATTTTTGCCCCTATATGATATTTAATTATTTAACCATACTGTTCACTTTTTTTTGCATTTCCCTAAGTTTTGAAATTTTTTGCACTCATACATATTATACTGTCTAAGAAAGTACAAAATTTGCTTAGCATTATTGAAAAAATTCATAGAACTTTTAGTTTTATCTCTCCCATACTACTATTATTACTTTCTTTTTTCTCAAAAAGCAGAAAGTGTCTTAACAATGAACAAAACACCATTACCTTGAAAATTTACTTTTATTACAGAACTTAGCCAAGAATATTTTTTCCCATTTCTGAAACCTCCCTTCATTTTACTTTCTTCTTATGTTTTTGTGGTAATTTTATAGAGGCAAAATTTATTTTATTGATTATAAATCATCCAACCAATAATTTTTTGTTCATTTGTTTGTTTGATTTGGTTTGATCTGTTTTGTCTTTTATCAGAAAGTAATAATATGCCAGTTAAAATGAGAATATATTTTGTTCTTTCTCTTTAAATCTGAACTTCTACTTGTGGCCTTAAAAGGTTTCTGGTGGGCTTAGAAACATCATATGCAGCCTTTCTAGGAATTAAAGGCTGTTCTTCTAAACTAAGAAGTTAGTTTACATTTTTTTATTGTTGATTTTCCTAATTGATAAAAGCGGTTTCTGCAGTACCACTTACCTGTACAATTTCACGTCTGTACTTTTTCAAAATATATTTTCTTTATTTCATAAAAAATCCATGGTAATATGATTACTTAATTTAAAATAATTTAATGTGCTAGATTAATAGGGTGTTGAAAGGAGACTAGGAGAGTTACCTGGCAATTGATCTAGGTGTTTCATCATTTAAGCCAATACTCATATAAAAATAGCTTATAAATCTGAAAGCCTGATTACTCTAGCAGTAGTGAGAACATTTCATTTTTTAGCAAGGAAGATTGAATTAATGAGAAAGGTGTTTTTAATGATACTGAAACACAGTATAACTGAGCTTTTCCTCTTAGAACAGGTATTATTGTGTCATATGCATATTACATTACTTTTTTAAAAAAGATCGATAAGAACTCTTCTCAGCTAGTCTCCACAGCATTTTAAAACTAAAATACTCCAATATAGGAACAAAAAATAAATAGTAAAATAGTTTTACACATTTTGCAGTAACAAGCATTTAATATAAATAGCACAGTTGTGTGTTGACTATTATTCATTGTTTGGACATAAATTAATTGAGTGTTTTATAGCCAATGCAAGTGATTTCACTTTAAGAGTCTTTGTAATTTCTGAAGCACTAAATGGACATGCCTAATAACCAGACTCATGTTGACCATTTGCCTATAATAAATAAATCGGTTTAATGTAAAAATAACAAATTGAATATGTATCCAATATTTGACCTATTGTAGTCTGACAACATGATCGTACAACTCTGCTATATTCTCTACTCCTTTTAGGATAATTTTTTCCTTTGAACTAAAATTTAGAAAACTTCACAAAATAAGAAATATTTTGCATGAAGTTATAGAGAGATAAAATCATCTTTGTGATGTCCAGTATTCAGAATCAACATCATTAAAAGAAAAATTTAAGGGTCATTAGTGTCCTTGATCTAGGAACTAGGTCATTATATTATATTATATTCCCTAGCAGGAATATAAGAAATAATGAGTTATATAATTTTGTACATAAACAAAGATTCCCTAATAAATGTAATTTACAGATTTTATACTATTATAAATAAAGGAGCATATTTCCCTAAATATGTATTTATATTACCTACATGTCTAAGTATGCATTAAAAAAGCTGAAGTTGGTTTCATAACTGCTAATATGTTGATATGTATTATAAGATATATTTTTAGAACTACTTTATGACATTTTTACATAAGTAATGTGATAAAATACCACTTGCAATTATGACAGAGACACTTGTGACATGCCTCTGTTACATGAAGTTATATATAAATTTATGATACAGAAAGGGAAGAGCAACATAGATTTGTAAATCACTTCCAAAATTCAATAACCCAGAAATGTTTATTTACAACAATTAAAGAAGTACACTAGAATTCCTTTATATTAATTGAGTTCAAAGACAAGACAAACACTTGTCATATGGTTGTTGATCTATTTTAATAAACTAAATGAATATAATAATAAATGGACTTAATACCATTGTCAGTATTTATTGCAGTGCATGAGAAAGGGAGTAAGGCTGAGGCCAATTCATAGATTATAGTGTTAACATATATTAATTGAGGTCAGAAAGTTTATATGTACTATTCCTTTTTTTTCAATAAAGATGTGGGGTACAATTCAGGGTGAGGTATACAAACATCGATTATACAGGTACCCTTGTTGATGAGGTATGCCTCTCCCTCCTCTAGCAGTTTCCTTCAACTGCCAATCCCACTCCCCTCCCCTGACAGTTTCCCATTCCTGCCAAACACTTTATTATAGTATTATAATTGTTCAAGTTGTGCTTATGAGTGAGAACATATGTTACTCTGTTCTTTGTTTCTATAATAGATCACTGAGTATTGGATGACAGTGTGGAGATTTCTGAAAGAACTAGAAATTGACCTTCCATATGACCCAGCAATTCCCTCATTGGGAATATACCTGGGGGAACTCAAATCATTCTACAAAAAAGATACCTGCACACGGATGTTTGTCGCAGCTCTATTCACAATAGCAAAAACATGGAACAAACCATGCTGTCCATCGAAGCTGGAATGGATAAAGAAATGTGGTACATATATACAATGGAGTATTATTGAGCCATAAAAAAGGACAAATATATTGATTTCACAGCAACTTGGATGGATTTATATGTACTATTTCTAAGGTTGGTAATATGAAGAAGAAATCAAATGTTTCTTTAAAACTATATTGGATTTATTACAAAATATAAAATACTAGACTGGATAGACCACTAATCTAAAACAATATGTTTTTATACAAAAAACAAAACAAAACCACTGAGCAAGGTTTTTAAAAGTATGCTGATGTAGAAATGTCTTTAGACTTTGTTTTCTGCTCCTATCTTCATCTCTGGTGTAGGTTAAACACTCGGTAAGTGTGCTGAATACAGTATAAACCTTGTCACAGAAAAGGTAAACTACTCTCACATCTAAAGAAATAATTTACAATAATCCAGAGCTCCCGTGTTGCCACTTCTGAAGCCATTCTGCAATGAAGAAAATGGCCTGGGTGTGTTCTTTAAAAACTAGCAATCTACTTTAATCTCCTTCCATGTAGAATATAACCAAGGTAACTAGTCACCCTCCAATTTGCTGGAATATTTCAAGGGCAAATTACTAGGAAAAAAGTACATGTTTATTAATACAACAAAAGGGTCAAGGATGTTTATCTTTTTGATTGCATGCTTTGTATTCTGTTGTGCCTTTCTTATATTATACTGATTTTAATTTTCTTTGTCTTTAATTTATTCCTCACAGCCAATCTATTTAATTACGGTTCAGAAAGAAGCTTTCTTTTAATGATTTTCTTTGCATATTTCACTCCTTTCAATTACAGTTACCTAAGGCATTATTCTGGAATTGAGATTATAGTCCTTAGTTGAAACCATGTTCAATTTCAATAGTGGCAGAAATGTGCAGAAGACTTCTTTTCTTGTTTTTAAGCTGATAGTGTTTTGAGAGCAAGAGAAATATTAGGCAAGACAGGCAATAAAAATTTTATATGATTTAAGAGCACAACACCTTCTCTACAGAATTACTATGGTTTGCAGCAAATTCCACATCAACTATGAAATATAAAAGTAGAGAGATCTATTATTATGTACTGTTAGACTCACATTGCTTCCAGATAGAATATATATTAATTCAGACATCTGACATTGCTTGACATCAGCACAGCACGACCTAGCTTCTGAGTTCCTTATTCCTGCTTTTTTAAACCAAAATAGAAATACATTTTCTGTTCTTCTCACTTGGTAATAACAGAGAAGTTGAGAAGAAAATATGTGCCACTTCAAAGTGGTTAATTAACTTACACAGTAGAGGAATAATGACCAAGGCACTATTTTGTAATTCTTTAATAATAATTTTTTAAAAATAAAATACATGTTCAACAGTTTATGTTATCGATATTTTAGCTATAAGGTTTCTATATATTTAAGGAGAGTACTTTTAGACTTTAAACAATCCAAGGAAATATACAATAAGTTGTGTTTAATACAAAAATAAGCATCTTTCAAAATTGTTATCTCATTTGCTTAATCCAGAAATTCTCTTAATGCAGGTAAAAAAAATCTGCCCATGCCTAGGGACATATTAAGTGCCCCATAAAAATTTACTGTTTGAAAATGCATGCTATGAATTCATGGTATTTTAAACATTTTAGATATATGTTTTGTTGCCTATAGTAAAATGGTCACTTTTCAGTGAAAATGTAGCCTTTAAATTTATGTAAGTGTCCAAAAGAGTCAAAAGCTATTCATACATAAAAGCCTCACTTCTTGCCATAATATTCTTAGGTATAAACCATATTTAAAGGTATTTGCTCCTACTACCAAGATCATAGAAGAACCATATTTTAAGGAAAGATGACTTTGGCATATAATCCACATTTTTTCCAAAGAATAACATGACCATATAGGGCAGCATTCAGTAGTGGCATGAGATCTGAAAAACTAATTACAAGCACTGTTTTTATTGAAACGTGGGTATATAAATTCTTGTTTATATGTGGGGTCATCTCATGTAATTTTTTTTTCTTTTTATTTTAAGCTTAGTGTCACCTGGATTTCTACCAGAAGTGGCATGCTTTGCTCTGAGCTAGCCAGACATGGAAGACCGAAGTAAATGCTCATGGCAATGGGTATTTACAGCTGTTATTAATTTAGGCCTTTGTTGATCAGACGTGAGATCTTGAGAAGAGACTGACATTTGATCAGTGAACTGATGACAGACAAAAATTGTTTTCTGTAGTGTACCTGTTGCCACATGGAATATGCTGAAATAAGACAGTGCCCAAGATTTGCAACCATCAGAAAACATGTCTGTGAACTCGTTTTCAAACAGTCATGAAGAAGTACTTCTGAAATGCTCTTCTGCAAAACTTATTGCTATTTTATCGGCAGAATCTCTACAAATGGTTTACCAGATATGCTAGCATAAGACCTTTTCTTTAAAAAAAAAAAAAAAAATTCCTCAAATATTTTGTGTTAAGATGTTGGACTTCTCTTATGAAATAAAGTACATGAAGGATGCTAAACCAACTTGTATTGAATGATTAAAATATACTCTTTCCATATGATTTAGTGAAATGCTTGCTTAACTTGATTTATGTTTAATATTAATATTTTCTCTTTTATTTTAGAGTTGTGGTGTCCATGTGAGGATTTTCTAAATAAGTAAATTGAATACAGTTGAGGCTTGGGCTTCAAGCAGGCTCTCCCTCCCCTAATAGTGGACCTGGTAGCCATTATGAGGTTGTATGTCTCTCTCCCTCCCTCTTTTTTTTTGTTTTTTGAGTGGGAGTCTCACTCTATCATCCAGGCTGGAGTGCAGTGGCACACTCATGGCCACTGAAGCCTCGACCTGCTGGGTTCAGGTGATCCTTCTGCCTCAGTCTTCCAAGTCGCTGGAACCACAGGCATGCGCCACCACGCATGGCTAATTTTTTTGATTTATTGCAGAGATGAGGCCTCGTTATGTTGCTCAGGCTAGTCTCAAACCCCTGAGCTCAGGAATCCTCTCACCTCTGCCTCCCAGAGTGCTGGGATTAAGGCATGAGCCACTGTGCCCGGCTTCCTTCCTCCCTCTTTAAGGAATGTCCAGCATCTATTGTTTCCACTTTTGTGCTAATGTGACCAGTGACCCAAGCCTACTTATGAATGAGAACATGTGATCTTTAGCTTTTTGTTTCTATGATAGTTCACTTAGTATGGTGGTCTCCAGCTGCATCCATAAGGATAAGATTTTGTTTGTTTTTATGACTGTGTAATATTCCATCATATATATGTACCACATTTTCTTTATCCAGTCCACAATTGATAGGCAGCTGGGTTGGCTCCATGTGTTTGCTATTGTGAGTAGTGCTGCAATGAATATACATGTACAGGTGTCTTTTTGGTAGAGCGATTTTTGTTCCTCTGGGTATATTCCCAGAAGTGGGATTGTGGGATTGAGAAAAAGCCACACTGCTTTCCAGAAAAGTCAAACTAGCCTATATTCCCACCAACAGTGTAGAAGTGGTCCCTTGTTCCCTTCTCTTTGCAGCTGTGCCACCTGCTGTTGTTTTTTGATTCTTTTAATGATAGCCATTCTGTCTGGTGTTGGAACCTTGATTTGTATTTCTCTGATGATAGTGAGGCTGAGAATGTTTTCACATGTTTGTTGGCTGTTTTCATGTCTTTCTTTGCTTTTGTAAAATGTCTGTTCTTTACCCACTTATTAATGGGGTTGTTTTTTCCCTTTCAATTTGTTAGAATTCCTTGCGGATACTGGATATTAGGCTTTTGTTGGATGCATAGCTTGGAAATATTTTTTTTTTCTCATTCTATGAGTTGTCTCTTTATTTTCTTGATGGTTCCTTTTGCTGTGCAAAAACTTTTTAGTTTGAAAAAGCCCCACCTGACAATCTTAACTTTTGCATTTGTTTTTTAGAAGTTGGCCATGAGTTCATTGTGTAGGCTGTTGTCCAGAGGGTGTTCCCTGTTTTCTTCTAAGAGTCTTGTAATTTGAAGTTTCATGTTTAAGTCCTTGTTCCATTCTGAGTTAATTGTTGTATATGGTGATAAACAGGAGTCCAGTTTTATTCTTTAGCGTGTGATTAGTCAGTTTTTCCAGCACCATTTTCTAAATGAGTTGTCTTTGCCTAAAGTTTGTTTTCATTAACTTTGTCAAAGATGAGTTGGTTGATGGTCCATGGTTTTATTTCCAGATTCTCTGTCTTGTTCCAATGGTCTATGTGTCTATTTCTATACTAGTACCAAGCTGTCTTCAGTACTGCAGCCTTGTGGTAAGGTTTGAGGTCTGGAAATGTGATGCCTCCAGCATTGTTCTTTTTACTGATGATTGCTCTAGTTATTCAGACTTCTTTTGCTTCTGTATTAATTTCTGTATTATCTTTTCTAGGTCTGTGAAAAATGCTGGCAATTTGATAGAACTGTATTGAATTTATAGATTGCCTTGATTTGAATGGACATCATGATGATATTGATTCTTTCTAGTCATGGGGTTTCCCATCTGTGTCATCCTTGATTTCTTTAAGCAGTGTTTTGTCATTCTTATTGTAAAGGTCTTTCACCTCTTCGGTTAGTTGGATGCTGACAGAATCTGGAAGTAAAACCATGGATCTTCAATCAACTCATCTTTGACAAAGCTAATGAAAACAAACTTTAGGCAAAGAAAACCTCATTTAGCAAATGGTGCTGGAAAAACTGGCTAATCACACGCTGAAGAATACAACTGGACCCCTATTTATCACCGTATACAAAAATTAATCCAAAATGGAACAAGGACTTAGATATGAAACTTCAAATTACAAGACTCTTAGAAGAAAACAGGAATAAGATTATTCTTGTGAATAAGATTTTGCTTTTGATTTGGCTCTCAATCTGCTTGCTGGTACATAGAAATGCAACTGTTTTACACATTGATTTTATATCCCAAGACTTTACTGAAGTCATGTATCAGTGCAAGGAGTTTCTTGATAGACTTTTTAAAGTATAGAATCATATTACCCACAAAAGAGGATAACTTAGTTTCCTTTTTCCCTATTTGAAAACCCATAATTTCTGTCTCCTGCCTGATTGCTCTAACTATGACTTCCAATTCTTTGTTGAATAGGAAGGGTGAAAGTAGGCATCCTTTTCTTGTTCCAGTTCTGAGGGGAAATGCTTCCGGCTTATGTCAATTAAGTATGATGTTGGTTGCAGGTTTGCCAGAGAATGCTGTTATTATTTTGAAGGATGTTCCTTCAATGCCTAAGAGTTTGAGGATGTTTAACAAAAAGGGATTTTAGATTTTACCAAATGTTTTTCCTGAGACTACTGAGGTATTTATGTGCTTATGTGATGGATCTCATTTATTGATTTATGTATTTTGAATCAACCTGCATCTTGGGAATGAAGTTCACCTGGTCATGATACAAGATCCTTGAAATGTGCTGTTGGATATGATTTGCCAGAATCTTGTTGAGAATTTTTGCATCTATGTTCACCAGAAAATTGATATATAGTTTTATTTCCTTACTGGGTCTTTGCTATTTGGGATATCAGGATGGGATTGAAGTCATACAATAAACTAAGGAAAATTCCTATCTACTCAATTGCATGAAATACTTTCAACAGGGTTGGTAAAACTCTTCCTCGTATGTATGTCCTGGAAAATTTAGCTGAGACACCATTGGCCCATGGCTTTTTTGGTGGGAAAGTTACTGAGTAAATTTCTTGGATTGTTATTGGTCTGTTTAGGGTTTCAATTTTTCTTGTTTCAAGCTCAGGAGTTTAAGCTATGCCAGGAGTTCCTCCGTTTCCTCTATTATCTAGTTTGTTTGTGTACAGATGTCCATAATAACCCCTGATAATCTTTTAAATATCCTTAGGGTTAGTTGTGACATCACTTTTTTATTTCTAATTGTGTTTATTCATACTTCCTCACTCTCTTTTTTAGTTATCTAGGTCTTTCAATCTTATTTATCCTTTCAAAGAACTAGCTTTTTGTCTTGTTGATTTTTCCTCTGATTTTATTGGACTCTATTTCATTCAACCATGACTTTAATAATTTTTTCTACTAAGTCCAGGATTGGATTGTTCTTACATTTTCAGCTCCCGTAGGTGTGATTTAGGCTGCTTACTTAAGAGCCCTCGTTTGCCTTAATATTTGTGTGCAATGTTATCAACTTCCCTCTCAGAACTGTATTCATGGTATCCCAGAGGTCTTGACTTGAAAACAGAAACACAACATATCAAAACCTCTAGAATACCATGAAAACAGTGCTGAGAGGAATTTGTTTCCAGGAATCTTTCTATTTCTGCTTTAATTTCTGTGTTAACCCAAAAATTATTCAAAAGTATGTTTAATTTCCATGCATATGTGTGTTTTGAGGAGCTCCTTTTGGTGATGATATTTATTTTTATTTCATTGTGGACTGAGAATATGTTTGGTATGTTTTCACCCTTTTGAAATTTGTTTGCTCTTGATTTATGCCTGAGAATGTGGATGATCTTGGAGTATGTTCCATGTGTTGATGAGAAAGAGTATGTATTCTGTTGTTGAGTCAAGTGTTCTGTAAATGTCTATTATGTCAATTGGTCAAGTACTGAGTTAAGGTGACAGATCTTGTTGGTTTTCTGCCTCAATCTTTAGTCCAAGACTGTTGACAGGGTATTAAAGTTTCCAACTATAATTGTCTTCTGCCTATTTCCTCTTATGGTTTAATTAGCAATCATTTTATAAGTCTGGGTGCATGTATATTGGACACATATTTATTCAAGATGGATATTTCTTGCTACTGGGTTGGGTCTTTTATCATTATATGGCATACTTCAGTGTCATTTTGAACATGTATTGGTTTAAAGTCTGTTTTGTATGCTCTTTTTTTGTTTTACATTTACCTAGAAAATCTTTCTCCAGCCTCTTACCTTGAACTAGTTGATTTCCTTTGTAGCGAGATGGATTTTCTGAAGACAGCAGAATAATGGATCATGATTCTTTATGTGATTTGCCATGCTATGTATTTAAGTGTGTCCAGCCCATTCACATTTAAGTTAATTTTTGATATGTGGGAGGTTATTTCTATTTTATTGCTATTAAGAGTTTGCTTTGCTTTTGCAGTTTGGGGACTGATCCATATGGTCTGTTAGCTCTATGTTTGCTTGTGCTTTTGTAATGGGTGGAATAATTCTCTCATTTCCAAGCTTAGGACTTTCTTAAGCATATCATGAAGGATTGATCAGGAGACAGCATATTCTCTTAGGTACTGGATGTCTGGGAAGGATTTTAATTTGACTGGAATTGTTTTTCTTTAAGAAGTTAAATATGGGATTTCATTTCTTTCTGACTTGTAGGGTTTCTACTGAGAAGTCTGGTAGGTGATCTGTCCCTTCTCTTTAGCTATCTTTAGGATTTTTTCCTTTGTGCTTACTTTGTAGAAACAGATTATTATGTATCTTTGGGATGTTTTCCATGTAATACATTGTAGGAGTTCTCTGAATTTCTTGCATTTGAATGGTTACCTCTCTAGTGAGATAGGGGAAATTTTCTTAGATGACTTCTTGGAAAACTTGTTCCAGGATGCTCTCATTTTCCTCTTTTGTCTCAGGGATGCCAGTCAGCCATAGATTTGATCTCTTTACATAATCCCCAAACTCTCAAAGGCTTTTCTCACTCTTATTGAGCCCTTTCTCCTTGTTTTTTGTCTAACTAAGTTAGTTCAATAGTGTGATGCTCAAGCTCTGAGATTTTTACCTCTGTCTGATTAGTTATGCTACTCAGGCTTGTCATTGTGCTTTGAAATTCCAGGAAAGAATTCTCCATTTTCAGGAGTTCAAATTATGCCTTTCTTAAATTGGCCAGTTCAGCTTTTACTTCTTATACTGTTTTGTTGCATGGATGATCTGTGATTTTATCTTCTTATGGCTTTCCTCCACTGGTTTTGTCACCCATAGTCTGGATTCTATGTCTGCCATTAGGAACAAGTCATTCTGGATGGGTCTCCTTTCTGGGGATCAGGAAGGTCCTTTTGATAATGATGACTCTTTAAGGTTCTGGGAATTACTATCCCCCCCTCCCAGGTTCTTCCACATCTTTGAGAACAGATTCTTCCTTTAAAAAAAAATTGTTGTATTTTTCAGTTAGATAAGGTTGCTACTGTTGGATGGTCTTTTGTAGGAATTAGTTTTTATTTTTAGTGTTGAACTGCTCCTCCCTTGGGGATTGTAGTCCATGAGGTCCCAACCACTGTGGGTCTTGCCATTCTTCTGAGTTTAGCTACTTAGGAGGCTGCCACAATTTGACTGTTGCTGCTGGTTTCTGCAAGGTATCTCATGATATGAAGCTGTAGAGATTTACTTCTTTTTAATTTATTTATTTTATTTAAGATATGTGTAATTCAAGAGTAGGTAGATAAGTGGTCATCATACAGGTAAAGTTTGGGCCTCCCTTTGGTCTCCACTTCCCCTGGTTTGAGATAAGTTACCCTTATTGATTTTATATCCCACTCCCACTTTCCCCTGGCAGTGTCCTGCTACTGCCGTTTCCTTTCATATAGTATTACAATTAACATTCAGGGTCCACTTATGAGTGAGAACATGTGGTATTCATATCTTTGTTTCTGTGATAGATCACTGAGTATTATAGATGCTAAATCCATCCAAGTTGCTGCAAAGTCCATAATTTTGTCCTTCTTTATGACTGCATAATTCTCCAATGTGTATATGTACCACATTTTTTAATCCAGTCTATTTTTGATGGGAAGCAGGTTGGTTCCATATTTTTGCTATTGTAAATAATGCTGAGATAAACATGTGTGTACAGGCATCTTCTTCATAGAATGATTTGAGTTCCTCCGGTATATTCCCAGAAGAGGATTGCTAGGTTGTCTGGAAGGTTGATATTTAGATCTTTTAGGAGTCACCACACCGTTTTCCACAGAGGTAGTACTAGTTTACACTCCCACCAATAGTGTAGAAGCGTTCCCTTTTCTCCAAGTCCTAGTCAGCATCTGTTGTTTTTTGAGTTATTGTTGATGGCCATCCTGACTGGAGTTAGGTGGCTTCTCAGTGTGGTTTTTGATTTGAATTCGTTTGATGATTAGTGAGGTTGAACATTTTTTCACATATCTGTGAGCTGCTTGTGTGTCTTCTTTTGTGAAGTGTCTATTTATATCTTGTGTCTACTTTTTAATGGGGCTGCTTGTTTGTTTTTTTTCCCTTTGGCACATGTGAGTTCCTTGTATATCCTGGATATTGGGTCTTTGTCAGATATACAGTTAGCAAATATTTTTTTCCTATTCTGTGGGCTATCTCCCTACTCTCTTAATGGTTTATTTTGCTTTTCAGAAGCTTTTCAGTTTGATGAGGTCCCACTTATCTGCCTTATCTTTTATGGCATGGACCTTTGGGGTTTTCATCAGGAACTAGTTGCCTATTCCAATTTTCATAAGGGTGTCTCCTGCATTTTCTAAGATTCTTATAGTTTGAGGATTTATGCTTAAGTCTTTGATACATTTAGAGTTTATTTTTGGAAGCATTTTCCTAAAAACCAGAACAAGACAAGGCTGCCCATTCTCACCCTTTCTGTTCAACATAGTGCTGGAAGCTAGAGCAATCAAACAAGAGAATAAAATCAGGGGTATCCAAATAGAAAAAAAGGAAGTCAAGTTATCCCTCTTCTCAAACAACATGATTATATACTTTGAAAACCAAAAGAATCTGTCAAAAACCTCCTTACACTGATAAAGGACTTTGGCAAAGTCTCAGGGTACAAAATAAATGTGCAAAAGACAGTTGCATACTTATACACCAACAACAAACAGTACTAAATAAAAAACATAATCCCATTAACAATAGTCACAAAAAAATTGAAGTATCTAGACATCTTCCAATCCACAAAAGTGAAGGACCTTTACAATGAAAACTATAAAAAACTTCTCAGAGAAATCAAAGACACAAATGGAAAAATATTCCATGTTCGTGGACTGGAAGAATCAACATTGTTAAGACATCCATCCTACCAAAGGCAATATACAAATTCAGTACAATACCCATTAAATTAACAACAGCATTCTTCTCAGACCTGGAAACATCAATAGAAAAATTCATATGAGCCGGGCTCGGTGGCTCAACCTGTAATCCTCTGCCTTTGGGAGGCTGAGGTGAGTGGATTTCCTGAACCCATGAGTTCGAGACCCGCCTGGGCAGCGAGACCTCATCTCTACAATAAATCAAAAAATCAGCCGGGCGTGGTAGCGCATGCCTGTAATTCTGGCTACTTGGAAGGCTGAGGCAGAAGGATCGCCGGAGCCCAGCAGGCGAGGCTGCGGTGGCCAGGAGCGGCCACTGCACTCCAGTCTGGGCGACTGAGTGAGACTCCAACTCAAAAAAAAAAGAAAAATTCATATGGAAATATATACAACCACAAATAGCATAAACAGCCATCATCAAAAGAAGCAAAACAGGAGGTATTATACTTCCATACTTTAAACTTTACTATAAGTCTACAATAATCAAAACAGCTGGTATTGGTACAAGAACAGGGATATAGGCCAATGCAACAGGATAGAGATTCCAGAAGCAAAACCTCAGTTTCTCAACCAACCCTTCTTCAACAAAGCCTCCACCAACCACCACTGAGGAGAGGAAAACCTATTCAGTAAATGATGCTGAGAAAATTGGTTGACCACACGCAGAAGAATGAAATAGGACCCCTACCTGTCACCATTAGAGATTGTCTAGTTATTCCTTTTGCTCCTTTTAGATGTATTTTGAATATTTAAAAGAAGGCTATTACCAAAATAAGAACCACAATGTTAATGGGTATCATTAAAAAGGGATTTGTCATCAATGTGGGTGGAGCAATCCCTTGAGAAACTCCCTTATGCCCGTCTATGAACTGGTCTGCAAGATGTATGTGGCATGGGTTTTGTCTTCTCTCTCTCTCAGGGGCTGTATTGTCTCAGATGTAGCAATGGGCTATGCCAATTGGCCTCCGGGCAGGAAGTGATACTTGGAGCGAATAGACATCTGCGATGGCGGCTGTGGGCTGTTTTGTTTGACTTCGGTTTTCCCAAGAAAGTAACAGATGATGTAGGCAACGGGTAGGGTTATGAGAACTCCCAAAGATCCTCAGTTCCTGGGATTTTGAGGGGAGTGAGAGGTAAAACTGGTCAGGGAAGACTAGGTCAAACTGGGCCGCTCTCCTGCTCCCCCTGGTGGGCACAATGGCTACCCCCGTAGGAAACAAGTCCCCGGCTGCTATGCCCACACTGCAAGTATGGCCAGAACTTTTCTGTTTTACAAAATAATTCACACAGGGAGAGAGGAGTTGCCAGGATGACAGTCTCCCCTACCACTTCTGGTTCCCTTCCCCTTGCCTGAGGCTGCCTTTGCTCAGAACTCAAAGGTTGTTTCTGAAGCAGTTCTTCTCCCTTGAGCTGGAACCAGCTGGTCTGCATTCTCCAACTCAGCTGTGAGCACTTAGTGGAGATCTGGAGAGGAGATGGCCCCATGGCTGCTGTGCAGCACTGCAGGAATGGCAGAACCACGTGTTGCTTAGAAACATTCACAGAATGAGAGAGAAATTACCAGGAACTCCTCCCGACATCCTTTCCTTGCTAGAGGTTTATCACATTCATAACTCAAGAGTTCTTTCAGCAACAAGGTCTCTTACGGCATCTTTCCCTATACCGGTGCTGTCTGTCATGGCAGAACATGCCCTTGGAATGAGTAAAGGTGGCCTGACTGGGGTTCTTTCTCAGTCTGGGAGCTGGCCACCAAGCACTGCCTACAGGGAATGAGTTCTCAGGGATGGTTTAACCATAGATATTCAGGGCTTAAATGGGTTCCAAGCTCCACGTGGGGTCTGGAAGCACACAGCTGTGCCATGTCCCAGTCATTTTCTGTGTGGGACTGGAGTCTCATGAGGTTTGGGGAGTCTTCCTACTCCCTGGTGGCAGCAAGTACTGAGTGCTAATTTCCCACACTCACCATTTCCCACATCCAAAGACTATTCTCTGTTTCTAATTTGACCCAGGTGAGGAATGGGGCGTTCTCACGCCAAAATAGGCTGCTTGTTCTCTTTCCTCCCTGCACTGTATCCCAATGTTTCTCTGTGGGTTATGGGGTGTGTCCTCCATCTCAACCTGCCTCTGTTTCTTGGGCTCTCCTCCTTGGTTTGATCTGTGAGAGAGGCATCCGTCAGCTGCTTCTTGGCAGCCATCATGAATCAGTGTTTGTCTAAATTTAGAGAATTATGCCAAAGTAGCTTTCTTATTCTCACTAGAAAATATCAGCATAAAGGATATCCACTAGAGATTGTCTAGTTATTCCTTTTGCTCTATAGTTTAGATGTATTTTGAACATGGGAAAGAAGGCCATTACCAAAATAAGAACCACAATATTAATGGGTATTATGGCAATAAGTGAGATTATCTGAATGAGATATCAAATAAATAAATGATCTCTTTGACTTAATTGACTGTAATGTTTTAAATGACCACGTTACTAAAAGATTTCATGACTGTTAGAAAATTAATTTCATTTATTTCATCTAGAAAGAATGTGAAGTTGAAAAAAAGCCACCAGGTCAAAGTCTAAGAATTCTTTTTTCTGATATTTTTGTTACCGACATTAACAAACTCTCCAATACTCAGCCCTTTTATACTGTGTGTACCCTGGCTAAGGGATATGTAAACTTCTTTGAATATTTTAATTGCTATCTCCCATAGAATTTGGATAAAATATGAGAATAGCTCTCCATTGTACCTTTGGATTAGCATAAATTTTTGTTGCATTTATCCAAATGACAGCCCCCCTCTCTGTACCATGAAGGTTGGCTGGCTAAAACTCTGATGGTAAACACCAAGTCATGCTACGTGGCAGAAGTAAAGGACAGCGTCAAGGTTGCACAGCCACTAAAAAAATGAAGATGTAAAATTATTGAAAGGAACAGGCCAAAAAAGGGAAGCTCAAATTAGGGTCATAGCCAAATATCTGACTAACCATTGGACTATACATGCACAGAGCAAACTCCAAGCAGGCAGTTTAATCTAAAAGGTTCATTCTGGAGCCACAGCAGCGTAGCCAAAGTCCAAAATTTAGTTTATCAAAGTTAAATGCTGATTAAAAGAGTACTCTTTGGCGGAACCCAACATAGTTCAAATGTTCTACAACTCGAAATTCACAAGATTCAAAGTGTAATTCAAAACTGCATGTCACAAAAAAGAAAATATGACCCATTATTAAAAGAAAGGAAGAATCAGTGTAATAGAGACTAATGCTAAAATGAACCAATTAGAATTACAAAGACAAAATTTTAAACACAATTATAAGTGTTCAAGGAAGATGAACTCATAGATTGATAGAAATATGGAAAGATGAATAAATATGCAAATAAACAAGTATGATAAAATGTTAATCGTAGAATCAAGAGATGTTCACTTGAAATTTCTTTCAATTTTTATGTATTATTATTTTTTTCATAATAAAAATTTAAAAAAGAATAGAGGCTTTACAAGAATAAAAAGTAATATAATCCAGAAGGTAAATATTATTTGTCTGTGTTACTGACATAGTCTATTATGCTAAATTTGTCATACACATATAAATACCTCTGTCCAACTGGCCCAGTCAACTCTACCTGGCTAACAATGCTAAGAAGGACATATAAATGTAGTAAGCACATTTATATATTAAGAATTGACTATTTTCAGGAAAAATAATAGTTATGTGAAAGAGTAAATGTTTGGGACAAGCTTTGAAAGTAAAACTAAGCTGCTTTGCACAGCTGCTACTTTGCTCCCAACTGACACTGTTCAAGTCAGTTTTCTCTGAGCTTATATTTCCCCAATTTATGGAACATAGTTAATTTTACATATCCCCTAGGATTATTACAAGATCAAATAATGAAATACATTTTGAATGTATTATATCAACTTAAAAGCATGCAAGAAATCTGATTATTCTATAATAAGTTTTTTAAAAAAGATATTTGGTCTGTTTTAAAGGGTCTCTGAGTCAATTACCTACTGTGAACTTCCTTACCATGCCCTTTGATTAGTAATTAGTAATCCCAAATTCTTAGCTTTTATGAAAATAAAATAAGATAAAGTATATGCGTGTACTTCATAAACCATAAAGTACTAAAACAATGTGATATTGACTGATTTTATGACCATTATAAAGTTTCTTATTTTTATCTTAATGTAATTATTTTATCATTAAAAAGAGATAATTTAAATTATATATCATACATATATAATGATATATACAGATATAATTTTTGTTATATGCTATTAAACAGTGATCAAAATTTCCATAGTTATACATTGAAAGATAGAGATAGACATACTTTCTAATGGATAATCTTGTTAGATAAGTACACTTTCTTGTGAGATTAGCTTTCACTTATATAAAACTTGCTTTGCATTATCTGTGTCACTTCTCAATCAAAATATAAAGTTACTACATGTAATACCAAAGAAAAAAATTATATATGTGTAAGAAAAGTGTTGACTCCATAGCTATGCTAAATTTTGGCATTAAAAAGATGATTTGCAGCCAGGTGCAGTGGCTCACACCTGTAATTTCAGCATTTTGGGAGGCCAAGGCAGGAGGGTTGCTTGAACCCAGGAGTTCAAGACCAGACTGGGCACCATAATGGGCCTCATCTCTACAAAATAATCCAAATTTTAGCCAGACATGGAGGCATGCACCTGTAGTCCCTTCTGTTTAGGAGGCTGAGGCAAGAGGATCACCTGAACTCAGGAGGTTGAGGCTGCAGTGACCTGTGATTGTGCCACTGTACTCTAGCTAGATTTTTTTTTTTGAGTGAGAGACTAACTCAAAAGAAAAAAATCATTTGCAAAAAACACTACTTGCATTTCTAAGTACTATATGTTATAATATTACATTATATTATTATGTATATTATACTTACAATATTGAAAAATTTCATTTACTTCACTCCTGACATCAGATATGAAACCAAGGGCTAGACTGATTATGCCTGCCCAACTTGACCTGTGTAACTTGCTTTTAATCGCTTACCACTAGTAAATCTTAAAACTTCCACCAGCTTCCTTGTAGATGACATCTCTGCACTGTGAGTCACAATAAAAACTGTTGCTTAAAGTTGTTTTTCAGGAACTAGGAACTAGAAGGGCAGTGCTTGTCTTGTTTAAGCCAGTTGGGGCCACACACGCTTCAAATGGGCCTCCACAGGTGGCTGAAGAAGAACCATTTGATGTTAGAAGGCCAAATTCTCCACCCTCAGATTATGCTAAAGCCACCATTTTCTTCTCAGGGTCATATGACCAGCCATGAATCCAGACTGTGCTTGAGCAGAAACCCTGATTACCTCTACGTTCCTACCTGCAATTACCTTTCCCACACTTTAGACCACCCTGCATTCTATCTAAGTAAACCCAGTCATTATGTTTAAGAAGGAAGATACTTGAGATTTGTTCTGTCTGCTTTCAGGGCAGTCTCGTGAGTAGAATCTTTTCTCTTTTGAAAAAATCTGCCACTGTAGTGGTTGGCTGGTTGCATGTGGGTGGAATGAACTTGATCACTAACAGTTGTGTGGAGTTTTCCTCACATACCAAGCTATTCTCCAGTTCTTCGTGGATATATATTGGGTGTCCTATCATTAACCCAATTCTGACACTGTCTACCTGAAATAAGCATCAGATCTTACAGAGTAAGGGCACAGTCCCACAAGTGTCCCTTCACCTGCCAAAAGTCAGGTTGTCTCCTGTGTTTCTAAATGACCAGCTAAACATCAGATATTCTTTGGATCTCCTCCTCAAACTCATCATTTGCCAGAAGAACTTGCAGATCTCCAAAAAGAGTTGTTCTTACTGTTGCCTATGTATTATGAAAAGATACAACTCAGTTGCATGGAAGAGATGCATAGGGCAAAGTAAGAAGGAAGGGGAAGGAAGCTTCCATGTACTCTCTGGACATCACCTTCCCATTACCTCCACCAGTTCAGCAACCTGAGAGCTCTTCAAATCCACTTTTTCAGGTTTTTATGGAGGGTTTATTACACAGGAACAATTGATTTAATCAAACATGCCCAACCCATGGCCTGCGGGCTGCATGTGACCCAGGACAACTAGAAATATGGCCCCACAAAATCTTTTAACATCATATGATTTTTGTGTGTGTGTGCGGTTTTTTTTTTTTTTTTTTTTGAGTTGGAGTCTCACTCTGTCGCTCAGACTGGAGTGCAGTGGCCACTCCCGGCCACCGCAGCCTCGACCTGCTGGGCTCCGGCGGTCCTTCTGCCTCAGCCTTCCAAGTAGCTGGAACTATAGGCGCACTACCATGCCCGGCTAATTTTTTTTTTATTATTTATTGTAAAGATGAGGTTTCGCCAAGTTGCCCAGGCGGGTCTCGGACCCATGGGCTCAGGCAATCCACTTACCTCAGCCTCCCAAAGGCGCGTGATTACAGGCTGAGTCACCGAGTCTGGCTCATCATGTGATTTTTCATGTACATTTTCTTCATGACCTATGTATAGTTCCATTTTTAAAGTTCACAATCACGTCTTATTCATGACATCGCATTTTGACAGCATGCACATGTGTGAACAGCTGTTTTTGATTATGAAGCACACAAAGAGCAAAATTTGAACAAACATTTCTGACAAGCACCTTGAGAACTCACTAAGAATTGTGACCACTCTCATTGAACCAGACATAGATAGATTTGTTTTTCAAAAACAAGGTCAATTTTACTACCAGTTTTTTTTTGAAGGTCAAGACACTGATTTTATGTTATTTATTTTATTTTTTAAATTTTAGATTCAGAGGATGCACATGCATATTCGTTACATGGACATATAGTATAGTGGTGGGGATTGGGTCTCAGGTGGCCCAGTCCCTAGATGGTGAACATTGTGCCCTGTAGGTTGTTTCTAACCCTAACATCCCTCCCCCAACCCACATTATTGGTGTCCCCAGCGTGTACTATTTCTGTCTTTGTGACCGTTTAGCTCACACGGATGATAACATATGGTATTTGTTTTCTGTTTCTGAGTCAGTTCACTTAGGATGATGCTCTCCAACTTCATTCATGTTGCTGCAAAGGACATGATTCAATTCTTTTTTTATGGCTGCATAGTATTTCATGGTGTATATAAGACCACATTTTCATCATCCACTGATTGGTTGATGAACATTTAGGTTCCACATCTTTGCAATTGTGAATTGTGCTGCAATGAACATATGGGTGCATGTGTCTTTTTTATATAATGACCTCTGTTCTTTAGGGTAGATAACTAATAGTGGGATTGATGGATCAAATGGTAGATCTACTTTTAGTTCTTTGCATAATCTCCATACTGCTTTCCATAGAAGATCTACTGAAATAAGCTAAATTGGTTAATAAAATCAAATTGCTATCAAAGTAATAATATTAACCAGCTTACTCCATTTTGTTTAAAACTTTCATCTTAGTTACCTGCCTGACCTAAGAATCAATGCCTACATGTGATTACAGTAGCGTTCCCATGACCACAGACCCCCAGCTTTGTCTCCTTTGGGCAGGTTATGCCGACCGTTGCCTGCTGATCATTACAGAACTCTTTTGCCATGGCTTCCATGTAATTGTATGCTTTGTTAACTGAAATCAAATGTTACGCTTTGACATTTTCGTAGTTTGTTTATATTCTGTTAGTGACCTAACCAAGGTAACTCCATTGTATAATAATTCTTCTTCCCTGTTTCTATGTAACTACCTTAAACTATATCTTAATGGCAAAACTCCATGGACTTTCTGAGCACTGGCTATACCTGCCTGACATGAAATTAATCAAATCTCCTTAACAATTGAAGTTCCCGTTTTGGTTGCCAAGTCTTTAGTTAATAGTTGCTATGGTCACTAAGTTGCTATGCAGCCAATGCTGCAAATTTTACCTATAAAAGCCTGTCACAAACTGCACCAATTTGCCAAAAGTTTTTCTGGCATTTGCCTACTCTTGACCCACGCGTTTAATACATTCATAATTAATTAGACTCAACTTGCTGGCGTAACTTCTCGCTTACTTGGTCATAACAATACTAATTTACACTCCCACCAACAGTGTATAAGTGTTCTCTTTTCTCCATATCCATGCCAGCATCTATTGTTTTCTGATTTTTTAATACCCATTCTGGACTGGTGTGAAGTAGTATTTTATTGTGGCTTTAATTTCTATTTTCCTAATTATGAGTGATGACCATTTTTTAATGTTTGTTAGCCATGTGCCTCTTCTTTTGAGAAATGTCTATTCATGTTGTTTGCCTACTTGTTTTATATTATTCTTTTTTCTAAACTTTATAATAAAAATATTAAAAAATAAAAGAGGTCTTGCTATGTATTTACACTAACTATATAATATATGTGTGGCCCAAAACAACTCCTCTTTACTTGATTCAGCCTAAGAAAGTCAAAAGATTGGACAACCCTGGATTAAATCATTGGTGATTAGGACTCTTGCCCCTCCCCAATATCAGCTCACAGCTGAGGCTAAAGCTCCAACCTGCTAATCACATGGTTGGTTCTGCTGACAACCAGTCCCCATCCAGAAGTTATCCAGAAGTGTCTAACCATTAGTAATCTCATCAGCATATAAAAAGACATCACTTTGGAGATTCCAAATGTTTTAGACACTGGTGACAGAAACCAAATATATATTTTTATTATGTCACTACTGTTAACCACAACTACTTTTAACTAGTTAGAAGGTTTACCAACCAGTGGGTGATAGCCCCACCCACTGGTTGTTAAGGCAGAAATTTGTTTCTGATTGGTCTTCTCATCCAGGTCTCAGAAGGACTCAGCAACAGATAATCCAGTACATTAAAGTAAGGCCTGTTTAGGAAATCAATCCCAATGCTTTAAAAAATGAGACAGGACTACAGTTTGAGAGGCTAACCTCTGTGGTTCTCAAACTTGGCTAATCGTTAAAATCACCTTTGCAAAATTTTAAAAATTGTTTTTTAAATACTACAGACCTAATAAATCATCTCTGGAAGGTGAGGTCCCAAATTTCTGCATCTTTTGAAAGCTCTCTGTTGATTATTAGAATCATCCAAGTGTGGAAAATACCCAGTACTATACTTACATTATACATATCTTCTAATCCCCATGTTATTAAAACAGAAACTCAGTCACACAGAATATCGCAGGAAAGCAGAAGGCTGATTTTTCAAAAGGAGGATATAGCAATAATTTTATTTAAAAGTAATAATAAATAATAGCAAAAGACAATGTTGTCAGGAAAAGACCACCCTTCTTCCCACTCCTCATCAGAAGTGGAGAGATGTCAATCTCCAGAGTGGTGGTTGCCTGCAAGTCTACCTTATTTAGCATATTTAGAATATTAATCACTGTGAATAAGCAATAAAAAACAATAAAAACATATTGTCTGTTATTGAGAACTTGCTAATTCTTGACATTTTCCTTCATTGTTTCCAGTTAGTATTTTTTTATCTATTAAGGAGATGCTCCTAGGAAGACTAATAAAGCAGCGGGAGAAAAGAGAGAAAATGGGAAGACAAGCAGACAGATCTTTCAGAAACAACTCAAGCATTATTGCACGGAAAACTCTGGAGCATTAATTACGCTTTAAAATGTGTTCTTCCCTGTGGCAGGGGATTTGGGCTTTCATTTTCCAGCACCTGTCAGTCATTGGCTATGACTGTTCTAGTTAGATACAGGGGAGTGAATGTAAAACCCAGGCAGCTTCTGATTTTCCAATACATATGGACAAAGGGGCTCTAGAGAAGGGTAGTGGTTGTGAAACAGGGTAGGTTAGACATAGATAGATACATTTCCTATAGGAAGGGTTTAGGAAGCATTCAAACATTTTTTTATTTCATTTTTTTTAACTGCAGGCCAAGCTGGCAGCCTACCCTCCCTCCCCCCCCAACCCTTGGGAAATCAAAAGAAAATTCCATCAGATTTAAGAATAACATAACTCAACCTTTCAGTTCATGGTTTAGCATAATACTCATTGAAAATCTTTCGGGTTCCCTGTCAAAGGAAAAAGACCAAATGCCATTCTTTAAGGAGTCGTAGACATGATAATAAAACTACCTTTTAGCTTGTGAATTGGTGAATTGGTAATGTCTGGAAGGTCTCCTGCAAAAGACAATGTAGTCAGGAAAAGACAAGCGCTCCTCCCTGTCCTTCCACTCCTCCCATCAGAAGCAGAGAGATGTCAATCTCCGGAATGGTGGTTACCTGTGTCCTACCCTCTTTAGCATATCAATTGTGAACATATATCTAGCTTCTTAGTTAAGAGTAAACAGGCCGTCATTCTTTTTTGAGAGAGAGACTTGTCTGTGCCAGAAATTTCTGGTACAAAACTTTCATATGATCTTTCTTTCTTCTCTTCTTTCTCTAATAACACTTTGCTGATCACTCAAAAATTCATTTTAGAATTCAGTCAATTGCACCACACCCCACCCAGCATCAGTCACACATGAAGATTGTTGAAAGAAAAGCATGCAGAGGCAGAGAGGTAGTTGGGTAGGATAAGTCAGTGTCTGGGAGGAGCCTAACGTCTACTACATATATTTAACAAATATTGATTGAAGGCATGAGCTGTGTCAAGTTTGCACAGGGGATATAGCAGTAAAAAAGCAAACAAAAGCCACTCTTCTTATGGGACTTATATCTAAATGATTGCATAATTTCGCAGTAACTCAGAGTTAGAAACCAAGGCTGAAGGGAAACATTTATTAAGGTGGTAATATAAGAATCACCAAAGCCGGGCTTGGTAGCTCAGCCTGTAATCCCGTGCCTTTGGGAGGCTGAGGTGAGTCGATTGCCTGAGCCTGTGGGTTCGAAACCCGCCTGGGCTGCGAGACTTCATTTCTACAACAAATCAAAAAATTAGCCCGGCATGGTAGCGCATGCCTGTAATTCTGGCTACTTGGAAGGCTGAGGCAGAAGGATCGCCGGAGCCCAGCAGGTCGAGGCTGTGGTGGCCGGGAGCAGCCACTCCAGTCTGGGTGACAGAGTGAGACTCCAACTCAAAAAAAAAAAAAAAAAAAGAATCACCAAAAGCAAATTAATAACATGGTAAAGTCTATATCAAGATATGTTATTGAGTTGGCAACTGCAAGAAGGGATTAATCAATCCCATAGGTTCTCCTGAAAATCCCTATAAAATTAATCCTAGAACTGGGCTTGGTGGCTCAGCCTGTAATCCCAGCGATTTGGGAGGCTGAGGTGAGTGGATTGCCTGAGCTCACGGGTTCAAGACCCACCTGGGCAACTTGGCGAGACCTCATCTCTACAATAAATCAAAAATTAGCCGAGCATGGTAGTGCGTGTCTGTAGTTCCAGCTATTTGGAAGGCTGAGGCAGAAGGATCACCGGAGCCCAGCAGGTCGAGGCTGCAGTGGACGGGAACGGCCACTACACTCCAGTCTGGGTGACAGAGTGAGACTCCAACTCAAAAAAAAAAAAAAAAAAAATTAATCCTAGAATCATCTGCCAGAGGATAAAAGGGAAGAAAGGCATTTATCCATAGCTTTCTGTACCCCTCCCCCCCAGTTAACTGTTTACACCACAAGGCATTGACTGCACTGCATCACCAAAATGTTTATGTTTATGCCGAGAAGTTTTTTGTGGTATCACCACTGTGGTAGCCATTATAATGTCATTCCTGAGTATGGCATCAGTAAAGAACAGAAAATAATAAATACGCACTGATGTGAGATACTCTCAATTCACATACAGAGCTGATCCAAAACAACCATGACTAGAATAAATGACAAATTAGGACAATCAGATAAGAAACTATGCATAGGACTTATCTGATACAGATGCCCCCTCATACTGCACTGTTCCACTTGCTTGCTCCCTTAAATCAAATCCAACACAGAGTCACTATGAAGATGATGGTGCATTGAAATCTCTGGAAAGTCTTGTGGCAACAAGATAAACTACAATCAATAATGCAGCCACTGACATCTAAGCAACATTTAGTATTTATTAAACATAACTTACACCATTTTTCAAAGTTTCTCTCACCTGTAGTCATCAGTTTGGCCCGAGTTGTTGCAAGAACCACATTCCCAGAAAGTATGAGATCTTTATGACCTTGACCTTATCAGTCTGTGGTTGTTATAATGTATATTCAATTTAACACTAGTCCAAAGGCCTCAGGAAATTCTGAAGAGAATAATTTTGGATTCTAGCATATTCTTCCTCCATTGTTGAACAGTAATCCTAGTTCTTCATTTTAACTGGAGTCAATTACTTCTGACAGTATAGTAATTCCTTTATTTTTCTTGCTGGTCTACAGAAATAAAAAAAGAAAAGTGAACAGGTAATAGCATTACTTTTACATAAACTAGATGATGTTTCCACAAGCAGAAGTATCTTCCACATGCCCAGGAACCAGGAAGTTGAGTCTAGTGGAGTCTAACATGGTAGAGACAAAAAAGGCATTGTAGTTGAAAGGACATAATATGGATTTAATATATCAAATGAACAGCCATTTTAACATTGCCTAAATCTCATGTTTTTCTAGCAGTTCACTTAGCTTACCGTCTAATCACTAGCCAAGGACAGAACTGGTTTCTCAGAGGTAGCTATTGATAATTGTTTTCCAACCCCCTCCCTAGCTTGTTTAGTACTGGTTAGCTTTTCTATTTCAAATGTTTGCCTCCACCCCTAAGTCCCAAGCTAACCTAATCGGTCCTTCATGACCTTGGTGACACAGACAGACCCATCCCTTGGCAGCAATCTTGTGACTAACCAACCAACTCCCTGTTGTCCATCACCTGACGTCAATACTTGCCCCTTCATGAGGACGTGGAGCAGACCACCACCTCATCACCTTAACAACCTTCCCCCCTTCAAAGGGAAGGATGAAAAGGATTCATACTGGAGCAGCCAGCCATCATTGCTTTACTAACCTCTGGTGTGGCCATGTGCTCTTTGAGCTATGTCATGTTTTCTAAGATTTGGTCACCTCTCCTACCTTGGAAAAGCGAATCTCCTCTCTCTCTCTCTTTTTCTAATTTACATTCTAAATAAAGTATATTTTCCAATCAAACTTCTGGGCAATTCTTTGCATATTTCTTACAGCACCAGATCACATGCCAGATATTCACACCCTAACATTCTGACTTACTATTCTTTGGATCCAGTGAAAGGGTAACTTAACAATAGTTTGTTTTTGTTTTTGTTTTTTTAAAGTAAACTTGTATCTGAAGTGGAAGTGAAATTTGGAATTACTGCCATGTTTTAGGGTGGAGCTTGAGTCATCATCTCAATGGATGTATAACCCTGAATGTTGAAATTATGAGCAATAACATTCTGAAGTCTAAAACCCTGAAAAATCACAATCCCAAAAGATAAAGTTTGGAAAACTATAAATCTGAAAAAAAAATTTTTAAATATTTAAAGCCATTTATTTACATTTTTAAAAGGAACAAATAAAAACAATGGAACACTTCTTAGGCCACTCTACATGATAAAATTAGTGATCATAACACACATACCAGAGGTACCAAAAAAATTTATACACAACTTAAGAGATATTAGGAGATATTTGCCATAATCAAAAGTGTCTGGACACTGATGGTCACCACTCTGAGCATCTCTTGTAATTTCAAAAGTCAGACGTAGCTTGTATTCATCTTTTATTATTGGTATATTCTACTACAATTTTAATAAAGTTTTTTCCTTTCTTAAAATGTGTAGGGACTTCTGGCAAGATGGCAGTGGGGCAGCTCGGTCTGCGATACTCTCCACTAAGGAGAACACAAAGAGACTCTGGTTTTCTCCTCAGAGGCTGCAGATCCCATCAGCAGCAGCCTGCTCTTCACAGAGTGCTCGGCTGTAGACTTTGCTGAGGCATCACTGAGGTCTGGGCAGCTACTGTGGCTGCCACTGCTGCTGCAGCCAGCAGCCATTCTACATTGCACCACCAGTGCCACCTCCAAGGCAGCTAATACACATCACACTGTCAGTGCCTGAAATGAGCTGCAGCTGCCACAGCTAAGGCAGCCATTACACATCGCATGGCCCATGCCTATGGCGATCCACAATTTTAGACCTTGAAGCCGCTGCAAGCAAGATCTGCTGAGATCTACTACCACCGGGATGTCCTGCCAGGCCGTGGGTCTCCTCCTGTGTGCCTTCAGGCAACATCTCCCTCCCCTTAGGGGTGGGCGAGCAGCTGAGGTAAAGACCATCTGGAGCGAGGGATAACACCACCTGCTGGTGATTCAAGGTAACAACACTGAAAGGGGAAAATTGGAAGCCTGACAGACACAGGCCAGATCTGAGTGGTGAAAGGGGCAGTCGTGAAGTGAGTGATGATCTGAACTGCCATTCACAACAGGCCAGGGGCAACTGATCTTAACTGTGAACAAACTTACCAGCCTGAAAAGACAGCTAGAAACCAGAGCTGAAAGGACATCCAACTTAAACAAAAAGGCTCAGAGTGTGCTTGATTGGTTCTGATAGTCTACTGACTTGGTTCTTTCCTTCTGTTTTGTTCCCCCCCCTTTTTTTCTCCTTCTTTTCCCTTCTTTTCTTCTCTCTGTAAACCATACCTTTGTATAGAGGAATAGCACACCAGTAAGGAGGTTGGTAAGCTTGTATGTTTTAGGTTTTTTTTGTATGGGAGTTGGTTAGTTTGTAGCCATGGTCTATTGTTTTTACATTTTCAATTTTTATCTCTCTCCCCATTTGTTGTTATACTTGTCTGTCCTCTCTCTCTCTCTCCACCCCGCCACTTACCCCACTGCCTGCTCCATTCTCTTCCCTCTGTTAACCGCATTTTATTTCAGGGAGTAAACCTACAACCCCACTGCATGGACAGATTCCAAGGTAGTGGAAAGTGGGTTTCAGATTATTCATACACCTGTTGGTGGATACCAAGACCTGCAGATAGATTTTGAATCACAGCTCCCCCCCTTAAGTAAATTTCAAAACTGCAAAAAGGACCACCCCTAACCTACAGTGCAATTCCAGAATTGAACAAAGTAAGAGGGCATACATAAAGAAGAATAGGATATTGAACAAACAGAAGTAAAAACAAACCCTCCACCCCTGAATAACAGAATTAAAGAAGATGGTGACATAGAGGGAAGGAAAAAGTAGGGAAAAGGAAAAAACAAAACAAAACAAAAACAAAAAACCACACAAATGAAGAAAAACCAAAAGAAGAATATAGGTCTCACACAGACCCCTGGGAGGTCAGACACTGAAAAAACAGACTTCGGAACACAAACAATGAAGGGCCCCTAGAATGACTGGTCACATGAAACAAGCCCAAACATCAAAACATTAACAGAAAGAATTTAAAAAATTGAGAGAGACAAGAGGAAAATAGGAAGGATCTGATGTCAGAAATAACAGCAGTAAAGAATACTGTGATGGAAATAAATAACAAACTAATAAGCATGGAAAGCAGAATTAGCCAAGCAGAAGAATCTCAGAACGCGAAGACCAAAACACAGAACGAACCCAAATTGTCAAAAAAATAGAAAAAAAGCTCAAAAAGACTGAACAAAACTTTCAAGAAATGAATGATTACTTCAAGAGACCGAACCTAAGACCAATGGGCTTTCCTGAGACAGAGAGAGAAAGAGAGGCCACACTGGAACAAACATTTCATGAAATCATTCAAGAAAACTTCCCTCATTTCATCAGTGATGCAAAAATCCAAACACAAGAGATTCAGAGAACCCCTGCAAGACAACAAATGAGAAGACCAACTCCCAGACACATAATAATTCACCTAAACAAAGTAGGTATAAAAGAAAAAATCCTACAGGCAGCAAGAGAAAAAGGTCAGACTACCTACCAGGGAAGACCAATTAGAATAGCAGCAGATTTATCTACAGAAACCCTCCAGGCTATGATAGCTTGGAGCCCTATCTTCAAAGTTCTAAAAGATAAACAATTTCAACCGAGAATCACCTACCCAACCAAGCTAAGCTACTTCAGTGAGGGAGAATTGAAATCTTTCCCAGATATCCAATTCCTAAGAACCTACGCTGCCACCAGAAAACCTTTACAAGAAACACTTAAGAAAGTATTGAACACAGAAGAAAAGGAAAACAGAACAACAACGTTCTTCACAGGAGTACAGGCAAAAGATTAAAAACACACATGAACCAACTCCAGAACCAAAAAAAAGACAACACACAAACAGAAAGAACAACAATTCTGTAAGAACATTATGATAGGGATCAACTCTCACATTTCAATAATTAGCTAGAATGTGAATGGACTCAATGCATCACTGAAAAGACATAGAATGCCAAAATGGATAAAATATCACCAGGCAACAATTTATTGCCTTCAAGAGACTCACCTCACTAGAGAGGACACTCACAGACTCAAAGTAAGAGGATGGAAATAAAATTTTCAGGCAAATGGAACACAAAAGAAAGGAGGAGTTACGATCTTATTCTCAGAAAAAATACCCTTTAAGCTATCAAAAATCAAAAAAGACACAGAAGGCCACTACATAATGATAAAATGTTCAATTCATCAACAAGAAATATCCATCCTAAACATATATTCACCCAACATAGGAGCACCAACTATCATGAAGCAGTTTCTAGGTAGACTAAAAAAAGATATCAACTCCAACACCATCATAGCTGGGGACTCCAATATCCCACTCACAACCCTAGACAGATCATCAAGACAAAAAATCAGCAATAAGATCCAAAACCTCAATGACACTCTTGACCAAATGGACTTAATTGATACCTACAGAACACTTCATCCAAAGACTACAGAATATACATTCTACTCATCACCACATGGAATATACTCTAAGATCAACCACATACTTGGCCATAAATCAAGTATAAGCAAATTTAAAAGGACGAAAATTTTACCATGTACCTTCTTAGACCACAGTGGAATAAAAATAAACATTAACACCAACAAGGTCCCCCCCAAAACCCACAAAGACATGGACACTTAACAGCATATGCTAAACAGCTCCTGGGTCAACAATGAAATCAAAACAGAGATTAAAAGGCACCTGGAAACAAATGAAAGTGAAGAAACATCTTACCAAAATCTCTGGGATGCCACGAAAGCTGTAGTAAGAGGGGAATTTATATCCCTACAAACGCACATGAAGAAAATGGAAGGAGCACATATTAATAGTCTAACAAGCCACTTGAGAATGCTGGAAGAACAAGACCACCAAAACCCTAATTTCAGCAGAAGAATCCAGATCACCAAAATAAAAGCCCAAATCCAGGACATAGAAGACAAAAAGATAATACAAAAAAGTGATGAAACAAAAAGCTGGTTTTTCGAAAGGATAAGCAAGATCGATGGTCCCCTAGCTAGAATGACCAAGAAAAAGAGAGAAAAAGCCCAAATAAACTCAATCAGAAACACAAAAGATGAAATCACATCTGACCCTGAAGAAATACAAAAGATCATTAGAGACTACTATGTACACTTGTATGGAAACAAACTTGGAAACCTTAAGGAAATGGAGGATTTTCTGATATCACACAACCTGCCTAGGTTGAAACAAGAAGAAATTGAGACTCTAAAAAGACCAATAACAATCAAGGAAATTGACTACATAATAAGAAAACTACCTACAAAAAAAAAAAAAACCCAGGTTCAGATGGGTTTCCAGCAGAATTCTACAAGACATTTAAGGAGGAGATGATACCAATCCTACTGAAGGTATTCCAGGAGATTGAGAAAGATGGAATTCTCAAATCATTTTACGAAGCTGACATCACACTCATACCCAAGCCAGGTAAAGATCCAACAAAGAAAGAGAACTACAGGCCAATATCTTTGATGAACATAGATGCTAAAATTCTCAACAAGATCCTAGCAAACTGGATTCAACAATACATCTCAAAAATCATCTATTATGACCAAGTAGGCATCATTCCTGGAATGCAAGACTGGTTCAACATTCATAAAACCATAAATGTAATTAAATACATCAACAGATGTCAAAACAAAAACCACATGATTATATCATTAGATGCAGAAAAAGCTTTTGATAAAATCCAGCACCCCTTCTTGATAAAAACCCTCGAACATCTAGGCACATGGGGAGCATACCTCAAAATAGTAAAAGCCATCTATGAGAAACCCACAGCCAGCATACTCCTAAATGGACAAAAATTGGAACCATTTCCCCTGAAAACTGGAACCAGACAAGGATGCCCACTCTCACCCCTCCTGTTCAATATAGTATTGGAAGTCCTGGCTAGAGCAATCAGACAAGAGAAGGTAATCAGGGGTATCCAAATAGGAAAAGAGGAAGTCAAGTTATCTCTCTTTGCAGATGACATGATCGTGTACCTTGAAAACCCAAGAGAATCTGTCAAAAACCTCCTTACACTGATAAAGGACTTTGGCAAAGTCTCAGGATATAAAATAAATGTACAAAAGACAATCGCATTTCTTTACACCAATAATAAACAGACAAAAACCCAAATAAAAAGCACAATTCCATTCACAATAGCCACAAAAAAAATGAAATATTCTGGCGTCTTCCTAATCAGAGATGTGAAAAAACTTTACAATGAAAACTACAAAACACTGCTCAAACAAATAAAAGATTATAGAAACAAGTGGAAAAATATTCCATGCTCATGGATTGGAAGAATCAACATTTGAAGATGTCCAACCTACCTAAGGCAATCTACAGATTTAATATAATACCCATCAAATTACCAGCAACATTCTTCTCAGACCTAGAAAAACAATACAGGAATTCATATGGAAACACAAACGACCAAGAATAGCCAGAACAATCCTCAGCAAAAAAACAAAAAACAAAAAACAAAAACAAAGCAGGTGGTATCACATTACCAGACTTCAAACTTTACTATAAAGCTATGATAATCAAAACAGCTTGGTATTGGTACAAAAACAGACATATAGACCAATGGAATAGAATTGAGATTCCAGAAGCTAAACCTCAATTTCTCAACCAACTCATTTTCAACAAAGCCTCCACCACCTGCCACTGGGGAGAGGAGAGCCTATTTAGTAAATGGTGCTGGGAAAACTGGCTGACCACATGTAGAAGACTCAAACAAGACCCCTCTCTGTCCACATACACAAAAATTAACTCTAAATGGATCAGAGACCTAAATGTAAAACCTCAAACCATAAGAACCTTAGAAAATGAAGGACATACCATCATGGAAATTGGAACTGGCATCCAATTCCTGAACAAAACCTGAAACCCACAGGCCATAAGAGGTAAGATAGACAAGTGGGACCTCATTAAACTGACAAGCTTCTGCAAAGTCAAAGAAACCATCAAGAGAGAAGGGAGATAGCCTACAGACTGGGAAAAAGTATTTGCCAACACCAGGTCTGACAAAGGCTTAACATCTTGGATCTACAAGGAATTCAAATGTGCTGAAAAGAAAAAAACAAACAACCCCATTATAAAGTGGGCAAAAGATATGAACAGACACTTCTCCAAGGAAGACATCCAAGCAGCCAACAGACACATGAAGAAATTTTCAACCTCACTAAACATCAATGAGATGCAAATAAAAACCACACTGAGATACCACCTACCTCCAATCAGAATGGCAATTATCAATAACTCAAAAAATAACAGTTGCTGGAGAGAGTGTGGTGAAAAGGGAACACTCCTAAACCGTAGGTGGGAGTGCAAACTGGTTCAACCTCTGTGGAAAACAGGTGATTCCTAAAAGCTCTAAATATCAACCTCCCATATGACCCTGCAATCCCCCTACTGGAAATATACCCTGAAGAACTCAAATCACTCTACCAAAAAGATATCTGCACACGTATGTTTATCCCAGCATTGTTCACAATAGCAAGAACCTGGAATCAACCATACTGTCCATCAAAAGAGGATTGGATTAAAAAAATGTGGTCCACATACACGATAGAATACTACACAGCCATAAAAAAGAACAAAATCGTGTACTTTGCAGCAACCTCGATGGAACTAGAGTCAATAATACTGAGTGACCTCTCACAGAAACAAAGATCTGAGTATCACATGTTCTCACTCATAGAGCGGACCTTGAACATCCATGGTAGTACTATAAAAAAAGGACTGACAGTGGTGGGAAACTATGGGGGGGAAGGGAAGGGAGGTGGGATTAATGGTAGTCAATATCTGTCTGGGGATGGGGAGACACCCCGTATCAACAAGGGTGCCCGAACAAAGCATATTTGTATACCTAACCCTAAACTGTACCCCACAATATCAAAATAAAAAATAATTGATATATTAAAAAATGAATAAACATGCTTTATCTACTTAAAAAAAAAAATAAAAAATGAAATAAAATGATTCTTTCTATTCCAACTTAAAAAAAAAAGTATATACATTTTTTGGCACCCTCTTTGTCAACCTAAAAATAATAAAAAGGGAATCTAGTTTGAAGAGAGTTTATTCAAACACAAGGGTTGAGTATAGTCACCTGAAACCACAGATTTAAGTAGCCCTGACTATACACTTCAATTGGCTTGCAAGGGGATTTTAAGGAAAAAGAAGAGGCAGTTCCTAAGTTGTCTACCAAAAATTAAAATTAAACTGACATAAGCTATTAATTGGATACATGTTGTTATTTGTATCACAAATTCTAGGAACATGAAAATAATGAATGAGGCAGCTAGTCAGGAACAAAAATACCTTTAAACAATTGTCCCAAGGCATAACTGAAGTCCCTTTCTCTGTCTTTCTGGGTCTGATACATTTTTCATATCTCAAGTAGCTCATAGAGTGCTAAACTTTCTTTTTCATTACTCCCATTTTCATCTACATTTTTTAAAGAAAGCCTTGTGGACAAATTTTTTTTTAAATGGTATGGGCTCCTTTTATGATCAGGAGCTTAGTCTCACATCACTAGGAAGGTTCATGTAGTCCCATGTGGGGGTTGGGACAAAGAATACATTTCAGTTAGAAATTTTAAGAGCCCCCAAAGCCAAATTAAGATGACATCACATAGTGGGAAAAATGACATCTCAGTCAAATCATTGACATACAGCTGCTGTTGCTTAGTGAATTGTCTCTATTCTTTGGAGTCCCCTTGAGTCTAGTTTTCTCAGAAGTAAAACAAAAAGAGATACATAGCAGACATATAATTCTTATAAAAATTATAATCAAGAAGAGAATCTGTATGTCAGAAAGAAAAAAAAACTATTCCATTAAGGTATCAACTAAAAACATCATGAAGAAAATTAAAAATTGGTCCTTCTTTAGAGAATTGTCGTAGCCAGGAAATAATTTAGGATTAATCCAAATTGTAGAAAAATGATAAAAACTTAGAAACAATGGAATCTTATAACAAATATACTACAGTTTTATCTGAAACATAATTTTTCTCTCTCCAATTTGGCATTTGAATATTAGTAAGATCACTATATTTGCAAAATAAGTTTTAGCATTATACTAAATTTGTATTATTTGTGTAGAGTGTATCAGGATTATTTGTATAAAGTGTAACAAGAATAATGAATGGCTATGTAGTCTCTTTTAAGTTGGCTTTGCTGAGACTTTTGTATAAGGAATCTCAGATTAGACATTTAAAAGCCTCTTGAGGCCAGGCAGCCTAGCCAAAAATTTATCATCAGACTTTGCCTATAAAAACTATACAAATTGAGTGAATTCCTCTTTTCTCAAAGTCCCAAAATATGTTGACGTTCCTGGGCCTGTCATAAAGCACCATTCTTTTTATTTATTTATTTATTTTTTGAGTTGGAGTCTCACTCAATTGCCCAGACTAAAGTGCAGTGGCTGCTCCCGGCCACCACAGCCTCAACCTGCTGGGCTGCGGCAATCCTTCTGCCTCAGCCTTCCAAGTAACTGGAACTACAGGCACACGCTACCACGCCCAGCTAAGTTTTTTGATTTATTGTAGAGATGAGGTCTCGCCAAGTTGCCCAGGCGGGTCTCGAGCCCACGGCCTCAGGCAATTCACTCACCTCGGCCTCCCAAAGCGCGGGATTATAGACTGAACCACCGAGCCTGGCCAAAGCACTATTCTTTACTTGCCACAGGATCAGGGACCTTGTAAGGGAACACTGTAGACATGAAACCATGCCTGGCTTTCCAGGGGGATTTTTATCAGTTCTATAAAGTCAACCTTAACTCTTCAAAGCAGATTTGTAACATTCAAAATATGCCATTTCAGACAAAGTCTTGGTAAAACAAGGTGTATATAGTTGTGCTCTGTTACAAATGAATACAGATTCTTAAGTTTATGCAAATAACTATATTGCCATAAATTAAGAATGCTAAGAAACAGTCTCCAAATTCTAGAGAAATCAGCTAGAGAGAAAAGTAAGTTTCCATTTTGTTCACAAAAGTATAATTTACCTGAGTGCTATAAGCTCTAAGTAGTTAAAAAAAGAAAGCATTTTTAACTCTGAAAAACAAAATGAATTAGCAATGTTCCAAATGAAAAGTCATGAAATAATTTTAGCCCTCTATCAGTTCAGTTCTATGTAATTAATTCTGATTCTGCTTGATGCTGAGTTGGCAATCTTCATGAATGCATCAGTTTTTTATTAGAGTTCTGGAAGTTTTTACTTAGTCCAAGGGTATAATCTCTAAATTTATCAGAGACCTATACTCAAGAGTACTTGCCAGGGTCCTTTACCATTAATTTCCTTGAAGAATAAGCAAATTTTGAACTGTAGCTGATTATAAATTTAAAAAAAAATCAAAGTAAAATAATAATTATCTGTGAATGACAAAAAGTTAGAATAGCCACAATTAAAGATGCAATTGACGGGAATATTTGGTTATTTCTATAGTATACAACAGTTTAACATAATAATCATAATTATAAATACTAGCATCTATCAAGAAGTAACAGAATTTTAGGAATTTCATAAAATTTTGAACACATTGACAGCACATATATACAAATATAACTCAAAGAAAGTTAAACACCATTTCTTGACAAATAAGCTTGACAATGTTTATTGTATGATTTTTACATTCTGAGTAAGCCTCATATGTCTTTCTTGGATGTCCAGGAGTTTCTATTTGTTGTGTTCAAGTTATTATGGGTCAAAAACACAATTTTAGAATTTAAAATTTAATTTTCGTGGTGGCTCAACCTGTAATCCCAGCACTTTGAGAGCCCGAGGCAAGGAGATTGCCTGAGCCCGGAGTTTCCAGACCAGCCCAGGCAACTTGGTGAGACGTTGTCTCCACAATAAATCAAAAATTAGCTGGACGTGGTAGCATGCACTTGTAGTTCCCGCTACTTGGAAGACTGAGGCGGAAGGATCACTGGAGCCCAGCAAGTCGACACTGGAGTGGTAATGAGTTTGCCACTGCCCTCTAGCCTGGGTGACAGAGTGAGACTTCAACTCAAAAAAATATTTTTTTACTTTTGAGAAGTATGTCAAATATTAAAGGTTTAAAACACTTGATATTAAAATGAGAATTGTTTAAGACACATAATCAAAATAGGATCACAGTCGCTATAAAATAATAGTCAATTATTTAGCCAAAGTGATAATTCAAAGATTTCAAAAAGCAAAAATTTTTAATATTTGATAGATAAAACTTAGTTTCCCAATCAAAAGATCCCATAAAGACAGCATGAGACCAACAGACCTGTTTCTCTCTTTTCTCTTTCTCTCTCTCTTTCCCTTTCTTCCTCCCTCCCCACCTTTCTCCTTGTGGAATACTTAAAAGATAAACACAATTTTTTTGTATGATCTCTTATTTGTACTACATGAAAATCTTGTTGAAAAGAGAAAAACAAGTTAATTTTTATATTAGTGTATCAGTATTAAAGTCCATCTAATACATTAATAAATATAAACTTATAACAAATCCATCCAATATTAGTCAAATTTGACCACACAAGATAAGATTATCTTTATATAACTTCTTACAGTTTTTTTTAGATTGGAAAATATAGTTTATTTAGAAAGTAAGTTAGAGAGAGAGAGGGAAAAAAAAAGAAAGGATAGTCACCTCCCCAAGGTAGAAAAGGGGGCCAAAGCCAGGAAACATGGCGGCAACCATACTTCAAAGAACACATGGCCACATCAGAATCTTATAAAGCAAGGGCCGCAATAGCCTGGCAATGCCCAACTTCTTACATTTTTATATTAAAGAGCAAATGAATCCTGTAAGAAAGCCCTGTTCTTTCACAGGCATCCAACTTCTAGCCTTGTGTCAGTGTGTTTTTGATATTAATGCTTAATTTTTAGAAAAACACAAATATTTTCTTCTAATTTTAGTTAATTCAATCATATACACAGTTCTTTCCATAAGACTAATCTTTCACAAACCTTATACATCTTGCTTAAACTTTCAGTTTTGTCCTATACTTCCTTTTTATAGCAGCATTCTACCTTTGGAAAAATTTATTTCCCCCCTTATCATTTAGACCCCACAAAGATCTCACTCATACAAAAGAAAAAAAAACAACACACCTTTCTCTTCTACTTTCTTTGTCAAAAGTACATCTTACTTTTTTTTTTTTTTTTTTTAGTTGGAGTCTCACTCAGTCTCACTCAGTCTCACTCAGTCGGCCACTGCAGCCTCGCTTGCTGGGCTCTGGCGATCCTTTCACCTCAGCCTTCCGAGTAGCCAGAATTACAGGCATGCGCTACCAGGCCTGGCTGATTTTTTTTGATTTATTGTAGAGATGAGGTCTCGCTGCCCAGGCGGGTCTCAAACCCGCGGGCTCAGGCAATCCACTCACCTCAGCCTCCCAAAGGCGCGGGATTACAGGCTGAGCCACCGAGCCCGGCGAGTCTCACTCTATTGACCAGGCTGCTGGAGTACAGTGACCCATTCATGGCCACCGCAGTTTTAACCTGCTGAGTTCAGTGATCCTTCCACCTCAACCTTCCAGGTAGCTGAAACCACAGGCATGTGCCCTCATAACTGGCTAATTTTTTGATTTATTGTACAGATGAGAGCTCTCCAAGTTGTTCAGGCTGGTCTTGAACCCCTGGGCTCAGGCGATCCTCTCACTTCGGCCTCCCAAAGTGCTGGAATTATAGTCGTGAGCCACCGTGCCTAGCAATTTTTTGTGCACTCTGCATACAAATTGTTTTTCTTATTCCATAATATTGATTGCACATATCAATTGTAATTTTTAACATATGTAATTTAATTTTCAGTAACCTTAGTTTTGGTGAAAATTTAGAAAGTAAGCAATTTGAACTGTTTTTCAAATACTCTTTTTCAACATTTTATAAATGGATAGTTCATAATTTTTAGAAACATGTACTTTTTCATTTACGTATGTATATATACACATATGAGGTCCAACAATTATGTTCAGGAGTACTCTCCTTGAAAAACTAGCACTGACGCCAAGGCCTAGTCTACCTGTCAAAACAATTTGGGAACTTTTTTTCTGAAATGACCTCAGAGTTGTTATCATTATTTGTTGAGATCTGACAATCAAGTTCATGAACTTGCCACATTTGCTTACGTTGGCAGCACTGTACAAATAACTGTATTGGAACACGCTTCCTACTCACCTGATTTGATCTATAATGACTTTTTTTTTAACCCCAAAATAAAGAAAATATTGAAAGGAAGACATTTGATGATATTCAGGACATCAAGGGTAATACAACAACAGTTCTGATTGTCATTCCAGAAAGAGTTCCCAAGTTGCTTTGACAGGTGGACTAGGTGTTGTGGTCAGTACATAGCTTCCCAAGAGAGTACTTTGAAGATGAACATAGTGATATTCAGCAAAGAGGTATATAGCACTTTTTCTAGGACAAGTTCACAAACTTGATTGTTGGACCATGTATATAATGGTGCATATATAGAGATATATTTTATATAAATAGGACATATATATATATATATATATACACATATATATATATCTACCTACCTATCTATCTATCAAATATATTTTGCCTCTTCATACTGTAGTGAAGGGCAGACATCCCCATTACCCACTGGCAATGAACAAAAGGCAGATTCATAGAAGAAAAGGCATACAAATTTATTAATATGGATGGGGGAAGGGATCAGAATAATTACCCCAATTTTCCAATGTGTCACAGAAGCTTATATACTGTTATTCATAGGGAAAGAAGGAGAGGGGAAATGCAAACAAATTTTTGATTGGTTGGAAAAACAAATGGACCAAAGATACAGAAATTTACTTGCAAATGATTATCTTTTGAAACTTAAATAAGCCCAAAAGACAGGCATTGTCTTATGAAAAAAATCCATCCAAGTGTGTTTGCATTTCTCACTCTTCTTTTCTGAAATAGATAAAAAGATTTCAGGGATTGGATAGAAGACAATTGTGTTTATTTTGGCAAGAAGCTTTCCTGGTCAGATTTAAAAAAAATTAAATACTTCTTCCCTGCACTTTGGGCAGGTAGGAACAAGGCAAGTTTAGAGGGACCTTGATTGAGGCTTATGTCTGAAGCCTTTCAATTTTCAAAAGAATTCAGGATATTCAAGTACCATATCTTGGGAAATTATTTTCTGTGCCTGAACAATATCATTTCCAAACCAGATGCTGGTGAGGCACATTAGCTCATGCTGGAAATCTCAGCATTTCGGAAGACTGAAGAAGAAACCAGGAGTTCAAAACCAGCCTAGCAAGATAGGATGACTCTATCTCTAGGGGGAAAAAAAAAGTTCGACATGGTGACAAGGTTTTCTTTCCTTTTTTTTTTTAAACCCTAAAAAGAAAAATCTCAGCTCAATTCACAGTGACAAAGATGTAGAACCAACCTGAATTTCCATAAACTGATCAGTGGATAATTAAAATATAGTATATGTACACCATGAACAACTACACAGTCATAAAAAAGAATGAAATCACATCCTTATGTCCTTTGCAGAAGCATAGATGAAGCCGAAGATTATCACCTAAAGTAAACTGACTGAGAAACAGAAAACAAAACACCACATGTTCTCACTATATATGGAAGCTAAATAGTCACAAAAATGGAAATAATAGACACTGGGGACATCATAAGGGGAGGAAGAGGGAAGGGGACTAGTGTTCAGAAATTGCCTACGGGACGCAATGTTCACTATCTGGGGAATGGACAACCTGAGAACCAATTCTCACCACTATACAATATGTTCATGGAACAAATATGCATGTGTATCCACAAATCTATAATAAAAAATTTAAAAAGGCAAGATTTCTATTAAAATTAACTTCAGCAAAGAAGGTAAGCTTCATTACATAAGCTTTAAGACTTTGTCTTCCCCACTAAAAGTTTGTGGCTTGGGTGAAGACAGATGCCCTTAGAAATGGAGATTTCCTTTATAGATGCAAGTTAATTTTACAAAGAAAGAATAATTTCACTAGTCACAAGTGTAGTAAAACTCACATTTTTGTCCAGCTCTGTAATCTGGGATCTCAACTTCTCAGCTGAGTGTCTACACACAAAGGCTCCAAAATCATGTATGCTTAATAGATGGAAAATGCAGGTAATCAAAAGTTGCCCATGGAAGGAACAATAATAAATGGGTAACCCACATGTTCAAGAGTCACACAAATAATTTAAAAACAAATGGGACTGTTTCCTTGGCCAGGAATTGAATGTGAGCTGCAGCCATGAAAGTGCAGAATTTTAGCAACTAGACCACAGAGTAGAAGTCTTCTCTTGTAAATCCTTTAGGAAAATCAAAGCAGGAAATTTGAGCATGTAATGGACTTTAACTTGTTTTAGATCTGATCTCAGCTGCAATGCTACTAAGCTAATTTCCTACATGTTATTAATAGCATTTCAAAGGCATGATAAGATTTGTGTCTCCAAAGGACTCCAGGGCAAATTTGAATGGTATTGTCTGATATTGGGTCAATATATCAGTGTTATTCATTAGTCCTGCTTTAGAAATAATTTGTTGTATCTGTATTTTTATAACCAATATTTCTATTCTTGTTGTGTTATGGAAACACAGTGATTCTGCTGAGGTCCCATTCTTCATTGCACAGAAAGTCAATAACTGAGACAATGAGTATTGCCAGGAAGAAGCCTTTTAATTCAGGTGATATCAGCCAAGGAGAATGGGAGCAGTCTCAAATGTATCTCCCCTAGATAGCTAAATGTGGTGAGCTGGTGAGTTTTAGTTTCTTGATAGTATCTGGGAGACTCAAAGGTCAGTTTTTCTGATAAAGGAATTCAGATAAGACAGATTTAAGCTTCAAATCTTAAGACTGGTAAAATCCATTTTTTATGTTTATTAAAAAAAAAACAAAACATCAACTTTATCAGAAAGACCTCCCATGAAGGTCAAAAATTTACATAATGGAGCAAGAGTGCAGGAAAACAGGAATCATGGAGATTGGAATTAGGGAAGTGTAAGAAAATCATGATGGATAAGGGGTCTGGTATCTTATTGTCTGGATGTGGTGATCTGGTTATTTTCAGTTTTTGATCCTTTCTTGGAGACCTGAGAAGTAAACTTAGACAAGACAAATGTAAATTTCCAGCTTTAAGATCTGAAGGGTCAATTTTTGAGTTTATTTTTTAAAGCTGCAAATATCAGTTCTATGGAGAAGTAAGGTCAGTTTCAGTCCCCTTCTTCCTATTTGACAGTTCTCAGTCATAGGGAATCTAGTCATTGATCTTTCTGGCTGCTCCATGCTGATATGGGCATTGTGGAATAGTGATAAGGACTGGAAATGTCACACTTGTGGTTAGAAGTACTTATGAGTACCTCCCTGGCATCCAGCTTGTTGGAACCCCATGATCTGGGTACTTTATTAATGATTTCAGAAAATTTAAGCCACACTGACTAGGATAAATCAAAATTTAAAATTACCAGAGAATATGGAACAGATCCTCTGGGGAATCCAAGAGGAACACTTAAAAGCACATGTTCCTTTTATGATTTTCAAAAACTAAAAGCCAAAAAATAATGTTAATGTTTCTGTCATAAAGCCAGTCACCCATGGGCTTGCATACAAAGCAAATCAGCTGCTTTATCAGGGGTGCTCCACTTAGCAAATATAGCTGAAGTTGAACGGTCTTCTTCTCAGGATAAACAGACCTAACAGTGTTTTCTTGCCCAGTCTACTATGCTGACTGTTCTTTTGGGAATAATCTCCTATGTGTCTGGATCTTATATTCCTATTTGTGATTGTTCAATAGTGAACTGCAGGTTTTGCATCAATCAAAACATCCTCTTGCACTTTGCAGTACTTAAAACCAAAGGCATTGCTACCAAATTAGTTACTCACAGTCCATTTTAGTAAGGGTTACTTAGAAAGCTGATGATACCAATCTAAAAAAATGAAACAATTTATTCATCTTAAACCCTCTGGTTTTAATAGATACTCCATTTTGCCCTTCCCTCATATTGACTACTTTCTTGGAAATCATAGTCTCAGATGTATGTTCTGGTTCCCTGGCACAACTTTCCCTTTTTTAGGTGGTTTTAAGCCAAGTGAACTGAGCCCAGACAGACCCACATCTGAACTTAGTTCAACCTCAAGGCCTAACCCAGAACTTTCTTTCATTTTAGCTGTTACAGATAATAATAACTAAGGGATTAAACCTTTTGTTTTTCCCTTATTAGTTTGCATTTTCTTATGTATTCAGTGAATCAACTTCTCAAGCACTAAATCCATTTCTAAATTTCATTGGTAACTTTTACCTTTAATAACTGAATGCAACACAGATGCAGCTCCATATTATGGGCAACCATCTTGCCACCCAGCAATCATTCAATCATTAATCTTATAGTATAGTTTTCTTCTGAAATATAATTATTTCTCTTCAGTCCACCATTCACATTGAATAAAAATTATACTAAAACCAATTTATTTGCAAAAAAAATTTTGTCTTATTATACTTGACCTGATTATTTACATAATATGCAGCAGGAATTATTGTCCATGTAGCTTCCTTTAAATTGGCTTTGCTAAAACATTTTCATAAAGAATTTTGAATTTGACTTTTTTAATGACTCCAGCCCAGATCCTAGCCAAAGATCCATCATTAGACTGTGCTTATAATACCTATAAAAATTTCTCTTGAGGTCTCAAAGTATTTTGAGGGTCCTAGACATGTTAGTAAGTAAACCTCTTTACTTACTACAGGTAAGAATCCTGCAAAAAACAAAACAAAACCAAAAAAACTGCATAGAAAAGATACAAGGACAAGCTTTCCAAGGGGCTTTTATTGGCTTTATAAAGCCAATCTCAATTTCCCAAGGCACTCTATTCATATCAGAAAATAAGACATTTCAGACAAAATCTTGGTAAAATAACTAATGCCTTCAATAGTGTCCTGTTATTTTTAAAAGTTCTTATTGAATTTGTGCAAATAAATATGCTGCCATGAATTAAAAATATTCACAAATAGTTTCTGAATTCTGAAAAAAATCAAGCAGAAAGAAAAAATATCTCAAATTTTGCTTTAAACTTATACTCTACTTAATAGTTAAAGGCCATACATAGTTCAACAGGAAACAAAAGTTGCTCTGACTCCAAAAAACAAAGTTAAAAAATAATCAGCAATGTCTTACACAAAATAGTCATTAAAAAATTATTTCAGCCCTCTTTTAGTTCAGTCCATGTAATTAACTCCTATTCTGCTTGATATTGGGCCAGCAATCCTCACAAACAGAGCACCTCTAATGAGAAACCTGGAAGTTTTCTATCTAGTCCCATGGTACAATCTTCAAAGTTATCAGAAATTTTTGGTTAAGAGTACTTTTTTTGACTCCCTTAAAGAAACAAGTTTGGACTTTGGTTGGTTATAAACTGCTTTTTGAAAAGATTTAAAGTAAAACAATAATTGTGACTGCTTAGGACAGCCATGGTTAAAGACACAATTGACAATGAATTTTGTTATTTCTGTGGCATACAACAATTTAACATAATAACAATTATTACTAATCGTATATATTAAGACATATCAGAATTTAAGAAATCCCATAAAGTTTTGAAACACATATTAATAGCACATTTATGTAAATATAACTCAAAGAAAATTGAAAACTTCCATATTGTATGATGTCTCTTGTATAATTTTAACACACAAAATAAGCCTAAGAAGTCACTTTTGGACCTCAGGGGACCTAAGATCTGAAATAGTTAGTTTGAGGTCAAAAAGAAAGAATTTATAACATGAAATTTTGCTTTTGGGATGTTTGTCAAATATCAAAGGCTTAAAACACTTGGTATCATATGAAATAATCACAGGTCATTATAAATTAGCCATTCGTTTAGTCAAAATGATAGTCAAAGATTTGGTATAAAAAAAATGAAAAACAGAAAACCTTGCTATCTGATAAAGAGGAGACTCAGTTTTCAAAATAATAAGACCTAACAAAGGTAGTTTGAGGCCAACTAAAAATCTGTCTCTTTCCTCTTTTTTCTGTAGTTTACTCAAAAGCTAAGCAAAAATCTTTATCTCCTAGTGATATTACACAAAAATTTTGTTCAGAAAAAAAACAAAGTTGTATCTTTGTATAGTGTACATTAATATTTATATTAAAGCTAATTTTAATAAACCTTATAAACAAATCTTTCTAATTTTAATCAATTTGAATACAAGTAAAATTTCCATAAATATTTTATAACATTTTGCAATTTTCTATTAAAAATCAGATAGCACTTCATGAAACCCTGTTATTACAAAACAGGAACCCAGATACTGGCTTTGTATAGTGGGTTTTTTATATTTATGATTAATTTACAGGAAAAGCTCTGAGCTAATCTCATCCCTTAAAATGGGCCCTTATAGTCTCATACACCTGCCTCTTTCTCAGTAGTCCCTGGGCCTAGAGGGATTGAATATATTTAATTTCTGGCCCTGTGTCTCACAAGTGAAGTTCTTTTTTATTGTTGCCTTATTTGGTGTCTGAAGATGAAGTCTTCAGTAATTTAGCGGGAGTTGGTTTTTTCAAATCCAGGAGTAAAAGCCCTGTAAATTAACAGTCCAAAGATTTGTTCATAGGACATTTATCAAAGATATTTGAAGGCTCAGAACACTTGATCAAAACATAATTGTGATCATTCTAAAACAATAGCCATTAATTTAACCAAAGTTATAATTTAAAAACTTTAAAAGCAATACAGAAATAGACATGAATGTAAAAACTTCAATTCTTCTACATCTCAGTTTTTCTAGGCAATGAAAAACCTAATGATGAAGACATGGACATTATCTTGATTAAAACATAAAAATCTGTTTCTTTGACCCTTTTTCAAGAGGCAAAGAAAGATCTTCTACAATGTGATTGTTTCTCCTTGTGAGAAGATCATTTAGATAATCTGAAAGTGAAGTCCGATTTTTAAAAAAAGAGTGCTTGAATTAATCAGATATAAAAAAAGTATGTCCAGGGTCATGAGTGAAAAACGAAACTAGAAGAATAGTACCTTGAACAGGGGTATAAATGACTTTCAGCAATAGCATAGGAAATTTGCCAATTACATAGAATAATTTAGACATATCAAGAAAAGCTGGGTACAGAATCAAATTATACTAGAGGAAAACATTGCTTTTCTAGACTTTCTAAGGTAAATATTTCGGCATCAAGCCATAACAGCAGTTAAAACTAGAGGAAAAAATTAGAGTAATTGATAAAAAATTTCAAGGAGCAAGTTATCATCTCAGGGTTTTCCAAAAGAAGAAAAAAAAACTGAAAGAAACTGACACAACAAAGTTGCACTTCTAGGATGTGAATCTGAGCGGTTTTTAAAAGAAGCATTATGGAATCAAAATCAAAATCTATTGTACAAGATTTGTTCTCATACAAAATTATCTTTTCCTTATAACCTTTCTTAACTTTTTATTCATATTTCTCTATGCTACTTGCTGACTTCTTTCTTCTTGTTTCATAAATAACCTTTCCAAGTTTATAATCTGAATCAACCATTAAATAACTTCTCAATTAGAAAAACTTATAATATTTCACCATCAGGACACATCTTCTGTAACACAGTTTATTTACAGAATTATATATATTAACTATAATTCTTATTTTTAGCAATCTTACATTTTAGTGAAAAGCCTAGAAAGTAAGACATCCTAAACTGTCTTTCAGAGATTAACATTTTTTAGGTAAAAAATAGTCCACAATTTAAAAAAGCACATTTCTCCATATCATAACCTTTTCTTAATTGGAAATGACCCAGACCTCTAACCAGCATCTAAAATACTTTTAAGATTTTTGAATTATACAAAAATTTTACCTGCAATATTTACCTCATTTGTATTTCATTCATTTTTAGTAGTTTATCTAGATTACTAATGAGAACTGCAATATTAGACAAAGATTGTCATTATGTCCTTGTTTCCCATTTTCCCATTTTATACCCTGTGCATATTATTCACCCGAGTAAGAAACTTTAAGGTAAATGAATGAGTATTTTAAACTAAACAAACAACATTAAACTAATTCTTATTTTTCAATAGATTACACAAAGATCACTTTGTTCTTGACTGGGCTATCTTTGTCTGTGTCAAATCTTGACACCTTAAAATATCAAGCAGAGACAATTGTAAAACTTGGGGGGGGGGTGCAGAATGTATAAAATGTGGTTTTACAACCAGAAAAAGTAAATGGGAGACATGGTTCCAATGGCATCTTGAAGCTTCTAAAAGAAATTCTGAAAGGAAACAAAATGGCTTTGTTAAAGAGGTAAACAAGAAGATACTTAAAACTATTTCTAAATGTAAAAAGACTTTGAAGACTCTCTCCCTTTCACCTTCAACTGATCCTTTTCCTAGTATTTGTTCACTTGACTCCTATACACCCAAAGCAGAAAATTCCAAAAATTCCACAATGCATACATTTTCTTCTCTCAAAAATGGGGAGGGATGTATTTAAATTTAGAAGAGAGGGTACAAATAGAACAACTATAGGAAACCAATCTGACTTCCCCATAGAACTGATGATTGTGGATTTTGTGAATAAACTTAAAATTAACCCCAGACTTAAAGCTTGAAACTCATATTTGTCTTGTCTTGACTGATAAATTTTGCATACCGCAAGTAGCTCAGATCGCTCTGAACTACTTCAATTTTCTCATATTTTACAGGCACAAACACTCAGGAATAAGGCAGTTGCACAGGTATAACGGTTAATGAGAAGATGAATGGTATTCATAAAGAATTAGGTCAAAAAGCAAAACTTGTAAATGCACATTGCTGTAGTTGGTAATAGTGTACACCCAGATTTATAACTGTAGTCATCTGAATTATTGTGATAAATAACTTGTTTTTTAGAAGATTTATTTAAAAAACCGTTATGGGTCATCAATGTATGTGTAGTCACCCAAAGAACCAAGATCTTGAGAAATGTTATGTTTCACAAATGCAGATATACAAGAAGGACATCCTTCATTTATTGAGGAAGTTTTAACATTTTGCACTCTGCTTACCCACAAAGTGAATGTTGTGATAATGTACTTTTTTTGAAGTCAAATTTGCAAAACACTCAAAAAACAAATTAGAGTTCTAAAAGAACACTTAAGTTTGTATACAATTTATCAACTTATATCTCTTGTATTAGAAGTGATGCAAAGATAAAATACATAGCATAGTGAAGTGTAAAGAAATAATGCTGGCACACTTTAATACAGTGGAAAAAAACTTGAAAAATAATTCCTCCCAAAAGAATTTTAAAAAGTAATTTTGACATATAAAAAGTGTATTACCGAGATACATTTTTGGCAATTATAAATAGATAATACATAAGAGATAGCTAACTTTCATAATTATTAACTATATTTTGAAGTCTTGAATTTTTATCAGTAGCTGCTTTTTTTTCCCTCTTTCCAAGAGCATGACTTTCCTAAAAGAGTATGCTAACATTCATTTTCTATATTGCTCTGTTTTTTTTTTTTAATTCTATGATTTTTTGCACACCAACATGAAGATTCCCTATTAAGTTTTCCTATTTTCTGTGCCATGCCTTTATGTTGTTTTAGGTATGTGAAATCTGTTCCACATGCACTCATATTTTTAAACTAAAGTTTTCATCATTGTTGTATCTCATGACCAGTCCACTCATCTGTGTTTTCTGTCAAATGCAAGTTAGTAAAATGACAAATTAATAGTCCTGCCTAACATAATACAACTATCCTTTGTACAACAGAAAGCACACTAATTTTTTCATCATAATTCAGCTTTCAAGATTTTTGTTCTTTTGGAATTGTGATTTTGGGGATTTTAGATATTAGGAATTTTAGACTTTAGGAATTTTGGTCTTTTGGGATTTCAACATTTGGAATTATGGAGTGCCAGATTATGGTTTTTTAGGATTATGATCTGTAGCAGCTAGGGTGACAGGCATCTGATATAGACAACCTGCCATTTAACGATGGGCTGATTTCTTTGAGGATTGATGCCATGAGAGCTCAGCATTGGTCTCTGGCAATGCGGTTTGAACATTCAGTATGGTGGTAGTTAGATCAACTCTGAAGAGAGAGAAGTACAACCCTGCTATCATGGTCATTCACACCAATACTATGGAGACTAAGGAAAGAAGCTAATTGCCATTCCTACAACAGGCCATGTTCTTACCTTGTTGTTAAGGGTCTTCTTTGTAGTAGATGATTCTTTTGTGGGTATTAACTTGAGACACAAATGTATGGGCAATTTGTGGCTAACCCAACGGTGTGCCTACATGCATGTGTTTCTTCCCAAAATTTATTTTCTCTGATCTCCTAATCTAACTCCTTCCAGAACTCTGACTAATATAACAAGTTATTCACTCTTCCCAGGAGTCTGTGCATATCAGTCCACTGAAATGGTCACCTTTTTTTCTCCATGGAAAGTGAATGGCAAAATATAATGCCCAAAGTTCTATTAAACAGGAGAAATTTTACTGTTTCTTGAGACTGCTCAAGAGAGGGTCTGTGATACATGTCAATACAACATGCCTTCTCATCTGGGAACCACAATGAGCTCTTTATCAGTTGGTAACAGACAGATCTCATGAAGCACAAAATATGCGCTGAAAAAGTAGTTTTAGCAGCAACATAGACCAGGAGTCTCCAACCCCTGGCAGCAGACTGGTTATGGTCCATGACCTGTTAGGAACCCAGTCACACAACAAGAGGTAAATGAAGGGCAGAATTCCCTCTTCTATCAGATAAATCGTGGCATTAGATTTTCATGGGAGCATGAGAGACCTAGGTTGTATACTCCTTACTGGAGTCTAATGCCTAAGAATCCCCCCCTTCCATCCATAGAAAGACTGTCTTCCAAGAAACCAGTCCCTTATGCCAAAAAGATTGGGGACAGCTGATCTAGGCCATCTGAACACTTAATTGACTTGTTGCTTCTGGACCTTTTTGACCTAAACTTGAATGTACCATTTCTATTGCAGAATGTATTGCCATTATACTTACCTAATATTATGAAATAGTGGATCTAAATATACCAAATCTTGGGGTTCAGAAACTTAAATAAATAAATGCCCTTTATAGCCCTGAGAGAGTATTTCCTGTCTTATGGAGTAGGCTTGTTAGCATTTAAGTTATAGTTGCTGCCTTAAAATAAGAGGCTGTTTCAATGGCTTTTTTCTTTCATTAGCCATCATTTTTTAAAAATAAAATACAAGGACACACACACACACACACACACACACACACACACACACACACAATCCTGTGGAATCTGCAAAGTCTCTTCTATTACTCTTCTATGTCTACTTACTAAGAATTTCTTTGGCTATGCCATATTACTTACCACTATACCTTGGATCTCCTGCAGTGTCTTTTCTTTCTCTGGGCCCCACCTGATCAGAGTCACTAATAAAGGATTAAAGAGTGGTAAAATACATGTTGTATGTTGCCTTCAAAACGAAGAAAGCTCCCAAGTACTTTTATTTTGTCACAAGGTGCAACAATTTTATTTTTTATCCTGGAAAATCCTAGGGGATGTTCCAGATCACTAGATTTCTATAAACTTTACAGATGTGATAGTCAAAAGAGCCTATGCTTTCTTGCATATCTTTCTAAGGATTATGGGCTACATGCCACTTTTTATTCTTCCAAATCCCATTAACATTATGTTGAACCAGCATCATGACTTCTGGAATGTCAAGATGATAAGATACTATAGACTCTACTGTTCTGAGATCTCTAAGGCGAAAGAATGAACATATACTGCCATTTTCCCATGTAAAGGTAAATAGCTTTTGATTCTCCTTGGTGACAGAGATAAGGAAAAATGCTTTGATGAAATGAATATTGGCAAAACAAGTACCAGAAACAGTGTGGATCTGCTGTAGTAAAACTACTAAATTGAGCATGGGGGCTTCTACCTAATTAAATTTCCAATTGTCCAACACAGTTTATCTGTTTTTACAGGGTGGGAATGGAAATATCACAACCACTTTCCATAAATCCTTTAAGTCTTCGATAGAATAATGTGGTATGGCTTCTGATCTGTAATCTTGACTGGTTGGTAATCAATGACTTCCATTTGAATCTTCCTACTTAATTCTTCTTATGGGAGTAGGTCAGGAAACTTAAGTAAGAATTCTGCCAATTGCTAAGCATATCTACCCATTTATACATTTAGGAACTGTGAAAGTCACCCCCACAGTTGTTCCACACTTCCCTAGTATCCACTGTGAGGTAAAATTAGGCCAGAGGCGTATTTACCACCTTTCTTCTACTACTCCCTCCTTCAACTAGAAGAACTTGATGGCGTTTTTTAACACCCCAGTATTATCTTAAATTCAAACTCCATGACCAGTAGTTCTCATAAATTTTCAGAATTTCCTATTGCCTGAAATGGAAGTTCCTCTGGAGTAAAGACTGGAGAAATGTTTATCACATATACTTACAACATTATTACTGGGTCATCCTTCAATACTTGGCTCTAGGCATAACTCAGAACCAGAGAAACAACTGTGATTCCCCATTTCAGTGGCAGATGTCACACTTCTGTTTGCGAACTCTCAATATTTGTTATTGTACAAATTGAACAACATCCTAACAAACGATCTTGCCATGATTCTTCTTTCATGTCATGAACCTGTCAAACAAGTTAGCCTGATTGTTACCTTACCTTACTACTTTTTACAGTAATTAAGTTACCTTACCTCTATGGTTATATGCTTCTACTAGGTCTCTGCCTTTCCATACTTTTAATATTAATCCCATTTTTGTTAGAAATTTCCATAGCAGGATAGCATCTCCCAGCTTATAGAAGATAGCTATTACTGAGCTTACTCAAAGACACTGTGGCATATCTAATTAATTTATTATTTTCTGCCTTAGAGGAGGAATTATTGCCAAGGTCCAACTAGGAAATAAGGTATGGTGCCACCATCTAGTCTTCTGATATCTGTAGGCTTCTATGATAAATCTCATCTAATTTATTTTTTTATCTTTATAAACTTTTCTACCCTTATTCAGTGCAGCAGAATTTTCAGAATCGTTTATGGAAGACATAATCATATTCAAAGATATAATTGTATTCAAGCTCAAACAAGCCATTCCACCAACATGTTGACACCAGCTCCAGATGTCTTCACCAGAACATTAAATCCTTAAGATATAGATGAGTGTCAGTCACTCAAAAAAATTATATCAGTTAGAGGCTAATCTGCCCTAACTTCTTGGTCTAACATCTTAAGAATTATTCCCACACATTCCTCCCTTTCCTGCTGAGACTTAATAGCCTGGCCTTACAATGCATTTACTGTGTAACCATTTTAATCTTGGAACATAGACTGTAACTTCCGACCACTGTGCAACATTATTTGGGTGATTGCCTTAGAATAATGAGGAATGAAAGGTTCAACATTCAAGTGCTACATTTGCAAGGTACTTCTTCAGTTGAGGTGTTTAAGAGATCTTCAGGAATGGAGAAATATCTCTCTGTAAAGAAAACAGGAAGAGGTTGTTTTTTTCAACACATAGTTGATGAAAACTTAGTAGTTGGAGTTACACAGAATTATCCACTAAAATGTCCCTATTCCATTCTCAGAATTTTACTCTACCTATCATGGTCTCAAACAAGCAGGAGAAGAAAAAAGGAATATTTGTCAAAGTTTGAATTTCTCTTCTTTGCAATCCTGCCTTCCTTACACTTAGATTCTGGTCTGATATTCTACAATCTGTCTTAACACTATAGGAGATGAAGTTGTCCTCAAACTGTCATAGAGACACACTAGTCTTCAGTTGATGGCTATATGATTTAGCCTACAATTTTTTATTCTTCAAGGATCTCTATGCTAACCTCTCCATTATCTTTGCAATATTGTTATTTATTGTCTCCGTACTTCCCAAGTGTCACAGCCACAGTATAGCATAATGCCTTACCTTGTACATAAAACCCATTCCAACCTAACACAGGTAAAAATTATAGGAATTGTGAAACTGACGTGCATTCCAGAGTTTTTTTCAGCACCCAATTTTAACGCAGCAACAGTTTCTTATTGTCATGTGACTGATTAGTAATCCACCTCCAAAATTGCAGGCAATCTTGGGTATCATTGTCTTAGCTTGGATTTTACAAAGCAAAACCCCAAATGGAAGATTAACTGTAAATAATATACTGAGAGGAAAATCTAGGAAACGGATGTGAGGGATGAGGAAAAAGACAAAACAGAGAAAGAAACAATACAAGAAGTCCATAGTTAAAAGGCAATTTACTGCTACGGGTAACTAGCTTGTTCAATCTCACAGAATCTTAAAAATATTCCTTGGAATAGTACATACACTATAATGAAAAAAAGGAGAATCTATATATCCATTAGTTCTTATCCACCATTGATCATACCACAGAGTATTAAATTCTCATTTCTGTATTGTTTATGTGTGAGAGCCAAGAGTCTTATGCCTGTGCCAGAAAATTTAAGGAATAGGGAGTGAGGTTAATGAGATAAGACCCGAGATAAGAAACTGCCAAGTGTTTCCTATAGAAATCTCTTTGGCACCCATGCAGAACTAACCACTACAGCAGTGTCTTTAGTGACAGAGTAGGTTGAGCAAGTGTGGTAAAAAAATCAAACAAATAAATACAATTCACAATGAGGTAGACTATGACACATGTATGGAAAAATGTATAACAAGAAAGGGGACGAGAAAGACAAGTGAAGGCAGAGTCAATTTTAAGTAGAATAATTGGGAAGGTCAGAAAGGTAAAATATAGTTAAATTAGGTAGGGCTTTGAGGGCCATTCTAAAGACTTTTTCTTAAAATGAAACAGGTAGACTTTGAAAAATTTTGAGAAGTATAATATGTCTTGACGTATGTTTACTCTCTGCACAACAGACTGCATGTGAAGAAAGAGCTGAAGCAGAACGATATATTTTAAGGCTATGACAGTGATTTAGTGAGAAAGATAGTTTTAGACCAAGATGGTAGTAAAACATGTTCAAATAATAGATATATTTATATCTATTATTATATATATTAAGACAACATCATTTACTGATAGATCTTTGTGTGAGGTCTAAGATTATGAACTTGAACAATTCAAATAATTGAAATTTTAAAATGATGCATTACATTTATTATTTTCAACTATTCTCTACACAATAGGTTGCTATCAACATTTTCTTTTCTTTTCTTTTTTTTTTTTTTTGAGTTGGGATATCACTCTGTCATCCAGACTAGAGTGCAGTGGCCACTCCCAGCCACCGCAGCCTCAATCTGCTGGGCTCCAGCGATCCTTCCACCTCAACCTTCCAAGTAGCTGGAACTACAGGCGTGCACTACCACGCCTGGCTAATTTTTTGATTTATTGTAGAGATGAGGTCTCGCCAAGTTGCCCAGGCAGGTCTCCAGCCCGCGGACTCAGGCAATCCACTCACCTTAGCCTCCCAAAGCGCGGGATTACAGGCTGAGCCACTGAGCCACTGAGCCACTGAGCCACTGAGCTACTATCAACATTTTCTAGATAAGTAAATTGAGGTTCAAGAGAGTTGAAGAAATGATCAACACAAACTAATGAGGGAAAGAGATGACATTTTAAGAAAGCCAAATGCTCTTCTCTCTAACATTATACTTTATTTTTAAAGACTAGGTCTGGAAATGTGACAGAAATGACTATTCCAAGTATCATAGATTGAATTAGAGCCCCCTATATCTGTCTTGTTTATATGCAGGATTTGAGAAGGTATATAATTGCAAAGTATAAATTAAGTGATCTCAGTTGTGGGGAGGCATTGCAATTATTTTGCCTAGATTATAGAAATTGAAGTATGAAACTCTAAGAATTGGTAATTAAATCACCATCTTTACAACCCAGATTGTCTAAACTAATGCTTATTGAACTAATGTTCAATGGCTACTAGAGCCCTGAAGATGCTGTGTCAGTTTCATAATACTGATGGTCACATTGATCCATCAGTGGAAGAAGGGAATGCCTCATGCTTTCTACTTTAACAATAGTCGTTATCCTTTAACTAAAGATGGCACCTTAATGAGCACTCATCTTGAAGGAAAAGAGAGTTACTCTAGTAGTCCCAATACTCAGTTCACTGGTGTAGCATGAGGGTAGGAAGAAAGCAATCCCACTGCTTAAAAAATAGTTCCCTGGAGGTTGTACAGTCTGCCTTTTCTCATTAAATTCATATAGACACAGGGCTCCCACTGATTTCCAAGGGAACTCTTACCTTGCATCAGCATCCCTAAGGATGAAGAATTACAGAAAAACTGTCTAGTTCCACACTGAGGATCTGTAGAGATGGAGAATAGCAAATACCTTTATTTTGTGTTTATGATTTTGTATCTTTAAGAATGCCATAGATTGAAAGGGTAGTATAAATAAGAATGTAAATATGAAAATAGATTATCAATTAATATGGAATTAAAATTCTAGAATTAAACTGGCATGTGCCATTAAAGAGATGTAAAAAAATGATAAAGTATTTCAGTGGAGTTTCTACTTCTAGCTATGAAAAAAACAGGTTCCAGTCTACAGAGCTAATGGCTTGGTACCCAGTGACTAAAAGTGAATTAAGTAATTAAGTAAAATATAAAGTAAAATGTTGGCAATACAAAGTCCTTCATTTAATGACTTATCCGAGACACTGAGAGGAAATCACAGTAAAATCCACTGACATTTTCTTTCTGAAAGGAAATTCAAATAAAAAAAATTCTAAAGGGAGTCCAAATAACATAATATAGCTTTTACTTTATGATTAATTGTCTTTGTTAAGTTATTAGTTATTCTTGTGCACTCTAGTGTAGCATTACATGATGGTTCAGCTAAAACTGATATTATACATAGTATTAGAAACTTAGCAACTACAATGGTAACTAAAATAAAAATTTGTAAAAAAAATAAATAAATAAAAGTCAATCTCTCTCTCTCTCTCTCTCTCTCTCTCTTTCTCTGGTAGTTTGGGTCCTTGAAGTGTTGACTGAAGGTTGTGCAGTTGTAAGAATTTCTAAGTTTTCTAGCATATTTGAGTGTGTGCATATGTGTGTTTACAATTTAAATAGAGATTCAAAAGTCAAAGCCATCTGTCTTCAAGTGGCTTTCTCAAATGTTCAACTCTTTAAACAAAAATTTTATTGTTCATATGGAGCTGTACATAATGCTATGAAATACATGGAGATAGTCGAGTGATTATAATAGTGAAGCAGATTCGTTTATCTATCATTTCACATATATTCTTCTTACTTTTTTGTAACATGAGCAGCTTATTATTATTTTTAAATCTACTTTTAAACAAAATCCTTAACACAATTTTATGAACTTGAGTCCTCATGTTATATGTTAGATCTCTAGACTAGTTCATCCTACATATCTATTATTTATCTAGCACCACTTAAAATAGCATCTGGGCTGGGTATGGTGGCTCATGCCTGCAATCCCAGAAATTTGGGAAAGCCATGGTGGGAGGGTCACTTGAGGTCAGGAGTTTGAGATTAGCCTGGGCAACATAGCAAAACCTTGTTTCAAAAAACAAACAAACAAGCAAAGAAACAAACAAAAATCCTAAGTAGTATCTGATTTGTATAATACACATGAAAAACAAGTTCCTTCCTATAAGCCTATACCCACTATTCTAGGTCACTTGAAACACATCTGACCATGGTTATGAAGTAGTAACTTCACTCTTTCAGTGATTTTTGGCAAATTTTCTTAAGAAAAATATGATCTAAAGTTTATAATTTTCAACATCAAAAGGGAATTTTTTTATACCCGTTGCTCAACATCTGATTCAATATTGCACTGCTATAACAAAATACTTGCAACTGGGTAATTTATGAATAACAGGAATTTATTTTCTCTCAATTCTGGAGGCAGGGAAGTCCAAGGTCAAGGCACAAACAGGCTCAGTTGTATGATGAGGGATGATGTCTCTTTCCAAGATGCTGTCTTGATGCTGTATCCTCCAGAGGGTAAGAATGCAATATCCTCACATGACAGATGGGTGAGCTCTCAAATTTGAGCTCTCTCAAATGCTATATGGAGGCTTTTTGATAGGGGAGATCCCATTTAATCCCAAAATCCCATTCATGAGGGAGAAACCCTCATGACCTAATTACCTTTTAAGGACACCACCTCTTCATATTGTTATATTGGCTATACCTGAATTCTGGTAGACCACGTTTAAACCATAACACTGGGACATACTATTTATTCTTTAGTTTTTATTTTAACTTAAGTTCAGAAACAAAAATTCTGAAATATTGAAGTTCTTCATTAATACAGAGCTATAAATGTTGATTTGTTCTCCAAAGCACCAAGTCCTTCCCTTTAAAGCTAATGAAGTGCCCTCTTCAGCAGCCCTCTCATTTTTCTTACTTTGGTGACTCCATTCATATTCTTATCATTTTCACTTGGATTGTTTTAATTATGATGAGTAATCCAATTTCCAATAGGATACTCCTATTTCTATGGAGTATCCCACAAAACAGGCAAAATAAATGCTCCAAATAAATGTTTTAGACCCTCCTTAGACCATCATATGATATATCAGTCAGGGTTTAATCAAATAAGTAGAACCCTTGAACACACACACACAGACACACACATGTGCACACACACACACAATTGTGGGAGCTGGTTAAGCAGTCCCTGTAAGAAGACTGCTGTCTTTGCATGTGATTCTGGAGCTTGAAGCCATTAGGATGGGTAAGCTTGCAATGGCGAAGGAAACAAAGTAGAAAAGAGTGAGCACAATTTGGATCCTGGAAGCATGCGCAGGAACACACATGGATGCTAAACCCTGTGTCGGGTCTCACTTCCCCTGACCATGTTGGTCTGGGTGTTCTCACAGAAGCTGGCATCCTTCAGCACAGAGCTATATACGCTCTTGTTCCAGGAGATGGAAGCTGAAGGAGCATTTAGGGAAAGATTAAACAGTTAGAAGACCGATTGTTGCCCCACACGGATGAAGTGAGCCAGCAGCTTGATGACAGCATGTGCGAGCTAGAAAATGCCTGATGCTTCACTTCTTCCTCCAATTCTTGCCCAGAATTCTCATTTATGGTCCATGCTAACTGGAAACAAGAGTAAACAAAAAATTGGGGCTATGTATTTTAACCGTCAAGCTGACATATTACAAAGCCACTGCTATAATACCACTATCTTGGGTTAAAATTCCAATGCTATAGCATATTATATGAATCTTTTAAAAGTGTTTCAGGCCTCACATTTTACTTCTCTTATATCCCTAACAAAATACGTACTACACCAGAGATTCAAAAGATTTTTCTGTAAATATTAAATACTTTAACCTGATCTCAGACCAGGCAAAGTGAGGACCAAAGGGAGGCCCAAACTTTATCTGTATGATGACCGCTTGTATACCTAATCCTGAGTTGTACCCCACATCTTTAAAACACAAATACATTAATTTAAAAAATAAATATTTTAATCTTTGTTATATGGTCTCTGTCATATATTCTTATTTGATTGTTTGCTTCACAACCTTAAAACTACTCTTAGTATGTGTTCCTATAAAAGTAGGTCACAAACTAGATTTGATCTGTGAGCTATATTTTGCAATTCCATGCTACCCTATACTACACTATAGAGACGTAAAATTATATGCATCATCCTAAAATTTCTGTCTACTTTAAATAAATCAATACCTCTTTATACAATCCTATCTCAAAGAAATACGTTTGTCAAATCTCTGCACATATAAAACTTCTGCATGTTCTGCACTACTCAGATAAACTGTCTTTATTTCTAGAAAAACTTTTATAAGCAATATGTTACACTTGTTTTCCCCTCATGGAAGTTTTTGCATCGTCCCAGTATAATGCCTTATGATGATTAGTTTTCTATGCCAACCTTCTTCATTGAACTAAGAGTGGCATGAAATTACCATGAACGTTTTCTGCGTTTTGATTTCACAGTGGCAGGACAATGGCTGGGACCAAGCGCCACATGGGCTCTCACTTGATGTAACATGAATTGTAATCACATGTATGTCTACTCTTCCTCTTTCCACAAAGGATTTGAGATGACTTACAACAAAAGCTTTGACAATAAAGTAATAAAATATAAATATAAAGACAGAACTATGGGAAAGAAGGATATGGTACTATTAAAATACATATCAATAGTTGTTGTGGTGTGTTTTAACTTGGATCTATTATTTTGGGGGAGTGACAAGAGAAACTTAGCTTGCTATAATGCTTTGTTTATAAAGCAGAAGCAGAAGCATACCATTTGCTCATGAGATGCATTTACTTTCTCATGATGTAATTCTAAGCCAATCTCAAGAAGAGCTTTATAGAGGACATTAGCTGAATAATCTGATGAACAATGTCCCCCATGTTTTTACAGCAAATGCAATAGTGAATTGTGTGTAGCTATAATTGGAAGCTTAAGGAGAGTGATAACATTCAGGTGGAATCAATTACTTTGAGTAATTTTCTTTACAGTTTTAGACTGATTTTCTTACTAAAATAGATAGTACATGTGCAGTTAGACAACTGTAGGCACTCCCTGCAGGATCATCAACGACCCACTGAGTTTGACAATCAAAGTGAGAAGATCTATAGGCTGATTTGAAGATGAAAATAATAGAAGTCCTATTATGTATAAGAGGACTTCTCTTTCACACCTTGCCCAAAAGAAGCCTTGCAACATAAAATGGCAGACTCTCTTCAGTGTATTAATCTGAAAATCACTCCTCTATGGGACATTATTTAAAATCATTGCAGTGTTTTCATACTTCCTTTACATAAAAATTGGGACAATTGCAGCATCTCTCTCACAGTAATAAATGAGATAATACATGCAAAGTGCTTGACTGGGTATTCTCTGGTTACTTTTAAGATTTATATTGTCCCAAAATTCACTGATATTTAAGGTTTTTTCCAATTTTTTTCATCTCTATATTTGACTTGGGCAGTTTCTGCTGCAAATTTGCTCATTTTTTCTGTCATATCTAATCTACTTTAATCTTTTCCAGTGTATTTTCAATTCTAGGTATATCTGTTCATCTCTAGAAATTCAGTTTGCCTCCTTTTTTTTATATCTTCCATTTCTCTTCTCATCTTATTCTTGTGTTCCTTCACCTTCTAGAACACATTGGAACATCTTTACAATATATGTTTTAGCATCCTTATCTACAAATTCCATTATTTCTTTCAATCTGAGTCTGTTTCTATTGGCTGCTTTTTGTTGTTGTTTATTTGCTTTTTGTTTTTTTGTTTTTGTTTGTTTTTGTTTTCCTAGATGAGAGAATCATTCTTCCTATGCTTCCTCCCATGCCTGGTCATTTTTATTTGATTGCCAGATGTTATAAATTTAACACTGTTGGACATTTAATGTATTCTTTGAAATATTGCAAAATTTTCTTCTGGATCTCAGTTTGGTTATTTGAAATCAATTTGCATCCATTCCAGATTCGATTTTAAGTTGTATTAGGGAAAATCTAGAGAGACGTCTATCTTGTGACTTATTTTGCCCCAGTAAGACAAGAGCCTTCTGAAGATTTTCCATGAGGCCCTGGTAGTCCAAGGTATTTACACACTGGTTAATGAGAAAACTATTCCCAGTTTTATAAAAGCCTTGGGGATTTTCCAGCTTATTGTTTTTTGGTGGTTCTTTGCTCATCCTTGGTTAGCGTCCACTCACACAGATAGTCTAGTGGACCCCTATGTAGATCTTCAGAGCTCCCTTTCTCTCTGTAATTCCTTACTCTTTGTGCTGAGCTCCACAAATCAGGCTCCCCAGAATCTAAATCCACCTCCTCCCCTCAAGCAGCCTACAAGACTTATTTATGTTCCTTCTTTCTATACTGTTGACTAAAACTTACTTCTGGGCAGGAAGTTGGAGTGACCATACATTTACCTTGTTTGTCTCCCCTCCCTTCTTTTAGTGTGCATAGTCCTGAGTGGACTCCTGTCCAATATCTGAAAACTTACTTTATATAGGTGAGAAGGCAAATCCAGTTTTTTTAAATCTCATGATAGCCTAAAGTAGAAATTCCCATGTGTTTTATACCAAATAGTACTACAAAATATTTGTGATATTACTGTTTTTATTAAATAATTAGTGGTGAAAATATGAATAGTTGAATGTCTGAATTATTGATTTGGCATTATCCTAGCTTTAAGAAATATAAATGAATTGGCTTAAACTTCCTATGGGAGACACAGATGCAAGATCCTCTGAATGGAAAACTAAGTGTGGAAACTTTATGGAGAAGCTAGAAATAACTCATCTGGAAGTGAATTTGAAAAACCAACTTTAAAAGGTCTTCATTTTCTCCTCATTGCTTTCATTCGTGTTTTAAGAGAGTGGAAAAAGAAAAAGGAAACAAAGAAGTAGGAAAAAGAAAAAAGCCCAATCTACTAAAAGTAAGAAAGAATACTTGAGTAAGTTTTATTTTGCTGCTGACTGTGTCATAAGAAATCAAAGTTTGAGGCATATGGTTTTTGAGGTTTTGAGGTTTTAAAAAATCATTAGATACAACACTTATGAGTCTGTCAAGTGCATGGTAAATAAGAAAAGAGAATTACCAACCATGCTTTCTCTGTTCTAGTTTATAAATTATGAGCATATTTCTTTCTGATTAAATTCTCTAGATTACAGTCTTATAATTTGTCATATCCCAGCAACAATTCTATTTCTCGATCAAAACCTCAAGCATTACAGACACAGAAATAAAATATAGTAAGGAGAGAACATTTTAAAAATGATATTGGAATACCACAAACTGTCATACTGACTACACACAGTGAAATATATTACCATATTTAAATATAGATTAATCTTAAACTATATTAGAACAATGAAGACAAATGATCACACATTCATAAGGGCTGCTATAAAATCAAAAAGACTTTCATGTATAATAATTTTATATACAATAAATATAATAATTATATAAATGTATAAAATAGAATATAGAAATATTTCAATATATTTGTAAATATGTAAAGATATCAACAAAAATCAGTTTACAGTCTTCTGACAAGAATATTAAACTCATGTATTGCTTTACCTAAATTTCAAATAATTGGTATAATTTTTACACAAAATGATTCAGTCAACAACACATACAGCCTACATATTTTTAGATTTTATTATATCGACTTGTTCTGCTTATACAATAATCTCTCATTACTGAAATGACCCTGCATGGACAGAAAAAGAAAGAAATTAACAGTTCCACAATGATTTGATGTCAGGACTTTTGGCCAAGGGCTTAATGTTATGATGACCAGTTGAGTTAACCAGTCACAACCTAAATGTCAGAGTTTCAAAAGGATTTCTTATTCATCCTTCCATAGTCTTTTGTATTTGATTTTTTGGCAGACTTGTAAGTTAACAGCTGTTAGCTCTTACGTTATTTCATTTTATTTTATTTTTATAAGAATTATATTTATTTAAGTACTGATCTATTTTTATTTATTTGTTTGTTTGAGTTGTGGTCTCACTTTGTTGCCTAGACTGGAAGGCAGTGGCATGATCATGGCTCACCACAGGCTCCTGGGCTGAGGCGGTCCTCTCTGCTCAGCCTCCTGAGTAACTGGGACTACAGGCACGCACTATCATGCCTGACTAGCAGTTGTTACTTCAAACACACCCCATAACATAAATTCATGCAGAAAATAGTGCTGAAATGCTGTTTGTATACTTATTATATTCAATTCAATAAATTTCAATTGCTCGTTTACTGACTTGTTTAGTACGTAAAGAATTCTGAACAATTAAACCTCTAAGTGCAATCTCTATATTGAAAATAAGAAAATTAAGCAAAAGACAACTGTATTTTATTTTTTTGAGACAGAGTCTTGCTCTGTCACCCAGGTTGGAGTACAGTGGCAAGTACAGGTCACTGCAGCCTTGACCTCCTGGGCTCAAGTACTCCTCCAGTGCCAGACTCCAGAGTAGCTGGGACTACAAGCAAGAGACATCATGACTGGCTTTTATTTTATTTTATTTTTTTTTACTTTTTTGTAAGGCAAGGGATCAGTCTTGCCACGTTGCTCAGACTGGTCTTGAACTCCTGACCTCAAGCAATCCTTTTGCCTCAGCTCCAAAATGCTGGGATTACAGGCATGAGCCACCCTGCCCAACCAACAAAAGACAGCTCTTAGGAACAGAAACTTCTGTATACTTTATGGTACTTAGCATCTCAAACATACAAGTGCGTCTTCAGTATACTACTGTTCAAGAAGAAAGAAGTAATTTTACTGGCTTCGATATAACTTAAAATTTGTATTTATATGCTACCAAAATAATCACATGGTTGGGTTTCTTTGAATTATCTACTTTGAGTCTATATAGCATCTAAAGCAGGCGTCCTAACCCTCGGGCCACAGACTGGTACTGGTCCTGGACTGTTAGGAACACAGCAGGATGTGAGTGACCAGCGAGCTAATGAAGCTTCATCTGTATTTACAGCTGCTCCCTGTCACTCACGTTACTGCCAGAGCTCTGCCTGCTGTGAGATCAGTAGCGGCATGAGATTCTCAGAGGAGTGCGAACCCAATTTTTGAAATGTATATGGGAGGGATCTAGGTTGCACTCATTATGAGAATCTAATGCCTGATGATCTGAGGTGGAACTGAGGCGGTGATACAGGCACTGGGGAGTGGCTGCAAATGCAGTTTAGCATTAGCAGTGAGGTTTGACTGCACATTCCTCTTCCTCCTCCCCCAGAAAAAATTGTCTTTCATGAAACTAGCCCCTAATGCTATAAAGGTTGGGGATCACCAATCTAAAGCAACCAATGTAGGCAGTTAAATACCTAATTTTTATCAAGGCTTTGACGTGCAAGCATAGTTATATTTAGATCAATTTTTTGTTGTTTTGTTTTGTTTTTCTGAGTCAGTGTCTCACTCTGTCTCCCTGGCTGGAGTGCAGTGGCTCAATCACGGTTCACTGCAACCTCAACCTCCTGGGTTCAGGCGAGCCTTCAGCCTCAGTCTCCAGAGTATCTGGGACTACAGGCACACACCACAATGCCCAGCTAATTTTTTGTGAGACAAGTTCTCTCTGTGTTGCTTAGACTGATCTCTAACTCCCCACCTCAAGCAACCTTCCTACGTTGGCTCTTCTTTTTTAAATTAAAAAAAAAAAAAAAACACTTTGGTCCAACTTTGCTTCCAAATAGAACACTAGTTGCAAAGTTTTGTAACGAGAAAACTGTTCAAGGGAAAACTGTGCAGTAACATGTAATACCCTCAAGATGTGCTGAATCCTTTTCTTTTTTTTTTTGAGTTGGAGTCTCACTCAGTCGCCCAGACTGGAGTGCAGTGGCCGCTCCCGGCCACCGCAGCCTCGGCCTGCTGGGCTCCGGCGATCCTTCCGCCTCAGCCTTCCAAGTAGCCGGAATTACAGGCATGCGCTACCACACCCGGCTGATTTTTTGATTTATTGTAGAGATGAGGTCTCGCTGCCTAGGCGGGTCTCGAACCCGCGGGCTCAGGCAATCCACTCACCTCAGCCTCCCAAAGGCGCGGGATTACAGGCTGAGCCACCGAGCCCGGCGATGTGCTGAATCTTTATGATACATTCATAGCTGCAAACACCAGTGGGTGGGCCAGAGTAAGTATTCTCAAATCCATGTTGCACGATTCCTGAGTAATTGTAGAGGTGTGGAGTGGGGCTTGGAGAAGTGACTGGAGGGAAGGTAGAGATTGTTCAACGTTCTGAGCCTAATAATTTAGAAACTGTCAAAGAGTCAAACTGGCTTATTGCAGGGCAAGCAAATCTTCACTAATGAAGAAACCTGAAAGTTTCTCACTGTCTATAAAAGAGTAATGAGTGTTGGGGGTCAGTATTAATTAACACGAATCTCTGTTTTCTGAAAATCAGAGTTTATTTTTTAAAATTAATATTTTTTTCCATTTAGTTGACATATCCCCTATATAGAAAGGACTTTCACCGAAGTGTTTTGCATGTCCTTTCTTCTCTAAGCTTTTTGTAGGCAAATGAAGATGTATGAAACAGAAAAGAAACTCAAGGTTTTTTCATTGAAAAGCAGAAACAGACAAAATCTCTAGCTTTCTTCAAATTGCACTGAAATACTGGTAAACCTACAGGAAAATGTAATACATTTGGAAAGCAGTTCAGCAATAGTTTAAAAACTTTAAACATGCTACAGCCTTTGACACATTAAATCTACTTTTCTTAATGTATTCTAAAATGAAACACAAATGCTGACAAAATATTTTGTACAATATTTGTGTTGAAATATTTCTAATAATGGCAAATTGAAAATAACCTAAATATTCAATAATAAATTTACAATAGAGTAAACTGTGTTATACTTACCTTAACCCATTAAATTATACTAAATACATTAAATGCACTTTGGAAAAGATTTTCAAAGTTGTTAAAATAGAAAGTAATATAATGTAACTTAATGGCAGCTCTACACAGACCCTAAAGAAGATTCTAATCCCAATTAACCACTAGTTAGATATATGTTGGTTGGATAAGTTACCCAACTTCTCTGTACCTCAGGTTTCTTATGTATAAAATGAGGAAAATAATATAACCTATCTTCATTAGCTTGTAGTAAACAACTGAATGTTGTATTGCACGTAAAGTAATTTCAGCAGGCATGACACAGAAGTCATTTAAAAGTATTCGCTTTTATTACTATTTACATAAAACAAGGACATCTTAATCTGTGTGTAATGTGAAAAATCCTTAGAAAATGAGATCCATTAATATGTTAAAAGTAGTAATTTTGAGTTTTAAATTTTAAAATTTAAGATTTTTGTTGTCTTTATGTGAGTTGTACTAGATTTTTAAAAATCTACTGCTTTTTCTCAGAAAAAAATTTTCAACTACATTTAAGTTTAAATAAAAATAAATTTTTCAAAAATTTTTATGGACAACCTCTACTTCTGAAACAGCAGCACTGTGACACCAGAAAAATGTCAATTGTATTGCTCAATCACAAATTAGAACTATAGAGCATATCAACAATAATTTGTGAGTTTTGTATTGTGAAGTGATAAAGAAACAATTTAATATTCTCAGATTTTCTTAATTTAATATATCTCTCTCTCCTTCTCTCTCTCAACTAAAATTATACAAAGTCAGCTGGGCTCGGTGCCTCAGCCTGTAATCCTGCACCTTTGGGAGGCTGAGGTGAGTGGACTGCCTGAGCCCGAGGGTTCGAGACCCGCCTGGGCAGGCAAGACCTCATCTCTACAATAAAATCAAAAAATTAGACGGGCGTGGTAGCGCGCACCTGTAATTCCGGCTACTCGGAAGGCTGAGGCAGAAGGATCACCAGAGCCCAGTGGGTCGAGGCTGCAGTGGCTGGGAGCGGCCACTGCACTCCAGTCTGGGTGACAGAGTGAGACTCCAACTCAAAAAAAATAAAATAAAATAAAATAATATAAAGTTCACATGGCTAATAATATAATATCTCACTTGCCGTCATTCATGTTATTTTTTGAAACTAAGCAGGATAAATAGAAGATGAATTCAAGTATAAAATGACTTGTTACATTGACTACTTCTATATTTTGACATCTTAATGTAATTTTTGAGAGTCTCAACCTCAAATGTCTCCAGGGTTTCCAACTCAATTGGCCCATGGCAAAACTGTTCACTGCAACTACCCTACCCAGTGTTAATAAGTAATCATGATTCCAGCATCAATGGCAGTTTTAACAGGCATAAGCAAAAAGGTTTATAGTAGTACTTAATTTTCAGAATGCTGAGTTGTAAAAAAGTGATTTCACCATGAGAAACCAGTAACATTTATTACATGTAGTACATTATTTTCTTTTTATTTTAATTCTTGCACAGTTTATGTGGCATTAACATGATTTCAACTGATGTAATAATTCCAAATTCTACCCTGAGAAAAACACACACACACCCAAACCAAAGCCTAATGCTGCTAAGAATTAGAATTCGTGGAAGTCTAAGATCCCAGAAACAATAACTAATGCTGTCAAAATTTGGTCTGTGTCAGGAGACACGTTCACTTTCACAGACCTGCAGTCTCTTTAAGTAACCCACCACTCCTCGTGCACTATGGAATACTCTACAAACCTGAAAGAACATATTTTTTTTAAATTAGACTATTTTGGTAAATAAGTAACACTGTTTACTATTTTATGAGTTCTGATTCTCAGTGTGGATCTGTTTTGAGGTAAACTTAGTAAGTTTTTTTTTTAATTCTAAAGATCCTTGCTTACCTCTCTTTTGTGTATGACTATCACTATGGTTGAAGTAAATTATCGGCATACTGTGGAATAAAAAGAAAAAACATTTCTAAGAGTCCAACGATGAGGACACTAGCAGAAGACAGCCATGGAGCAAAATCAAACAGAAACTCAAGACAAATCTGGGTAAATGAATGGGCAGCTAGAAGTTTACAGAGAACATGACATTGGGTTTACCTGTCACTGGTGAACACAAAAAAGAAGGACTACACATAGGAGTTATGCATCAGTAAAGCAGTTTACCAGAGGCTTTAATTGCTCGGCTAACACTTCCGTTAACTTCTCTCTCCCAAGATGCTTTTCAATGTTTAAGAGAACATTCTTTTTTGTTTGTTTTTGTCTTGAGGGTAATTATTCAGCTCCTTTGCTCAGTGGGCCAGGGATACATGAGAGGAATAGGAAGCAGATTGTTCTCTATACAGATCTTTAATTAATCCTCTTGCCTCCACCCACTGGTGAGGTTTCAACAGGCCGAAGAGCTCCCTCAGCAAGCCTGGGAATGTTTCTGGTTTTCTCCCTTCTCGGTATGGCTTTCTTTCTTTGGTTTTTCACTATCAGCACTCTTTTATATAACTCATATTTGTACCATTTTATTGAGACCATTTCCTTTGATATTTCTGTTCCCCTTCCTTTAGTCAACATTCTTAAACAATTTATATTCTATATGCTTGAGAGGCTCACTAGAGGGAAAAGCTATAAACACATATGTTGTCTGCCATCTTGGACTAGACTTCCATGATTATTGTACAGTGAAAGAGCACACACACACACACACACACACACACACACACACAAAATACCAAATCCAAATAGACATGATGTTTTGAATAATTAACTGTTTTGAATTATTTCATTTTATTCTGTAAAGCACTAATAAAGAATTGACCATACAAAGTGGCTATTTTTAGAGATTGTTTTATTTTGTGTAGCTTACCCTAGAATAAGAGACATTAAGAGCAGTTTGTCCTGGTTTCACAAATCAGTTATTCAAATAACTTATTTCTTAGTATTGTATGAAGAGTTTCTGTATATTTCTAAGGGCAACATTTTAGAAAAATTTGATGTTTACCAACTAAGGGAGAGTGAGAAAATATGTGAAGCAACTTTACATAAGCACCTAGTAGTTTAAAATTTACAAATAACCACAGTAAGTTCCAATTGACAAGGAATGACATTTTACATTTATTTTCTGTGAAGTAGCTACATTTCAGTTGAGTTACTTTGGATCTGAGTGTTCAGCAAATCTCACAGCAAAAAAAGTTACACCAAGCAAGACTTGGATGGACATCATACCCTAAGAAAATTATAAACATATTTCTAGTGGAGATGATATTTTAAAAAGATATGATTCTCTTTATTTTCTGAATTAACATTAAATATTTCATTAAGGTACTTTCCTATATAAAATCAAGGTCTTTGATACTTTGGTTATTCATATCTGGGTTTAATCAAATATTTCCCTGGCAATTGTATAGCCAATAACACACTTTAAAAAAAAATTGAATTCAAATGAAAATAAATAATGCTGTGTATAGCTCCAGTTTCCAGTCCCAGAGTCTTCCTAAGAGTAGTGTCAATCAAACAGACACAATGCTATAGTAATTATTAAAATGTATATTTTGAGCCGGGCTCGGTGGCTCAGTCTGTAATCCCGCGCCTTTGGGAGGCTGAGGTGAGTGGATTGCCTGAACACACGGGTTGAGACCCGCCTGGGCAGCGAGACCTCATCTCTACAATAAATACAAAAATCAGCTGGGCGTGGTAGCGCATGCTTGTAATTCCGGCTACTCAGAAGGCTGAGGCAGAAGGATCACCAGGGCCCAGCAGAACGAGGCTGCGGTGGCCGGGAGTAGCCACCGCACTCCAGTCTGGGTGACAGAGTGAGACTCCAACTCAAAAAAATAAAAAAATAAATAAAATAAAATGTATACTTTGAGTTATAAAACCCATATTCAAGTTCTGGCAGTGTTTTCATACCTGTATCACAATAAGAACATCTACTTACTTGAATTGTTGTGAGAATCAAATTAGACAACATGTAGAAAAGTAAAGAATAAACTGCTTAAATGCTAAGTACACAATATGATATATTGCTTGATAAATGTTTGCACACAATAATAAAATATTCTGGGGTGACTGCATGATAGAAAGCGTTCCTAATTGCATAGTAACTAATACATTTATGATACACTTTCATATTTTTTGGTATTTCTCTAAACATTTCAGTTTATACAGAACTTCTCCATTCATTTGATCTCCCTGATCTTCTGTAATTTCTCTGCATCTGTGACATATCCCAAATAGTTCTCCCTCGCACCACAACCAAATAATAACTACGCAAATAATTTTATCTTTGAGGCCTCCCTATAATCTCTACATTTTAAAAATAGAGTTAGAACATGTAAGCTTATTTCCATATGAACCCCTCTAAAGATAATTGTAAAAGTTCAAATAAAATACCAGCAATAAAGTTGGCAACTGAATTAGTTTTCTATTAATATAATAAATATCTCACAGTTCTTTAGGTTGAAAGTTCAAGATGGGCTCACTAGGCTGAAATCAAGATTCCTGGAGGACTATGCTTCTTACCGGAGGCTACAGGGAACAATCACTTCCAGGTTCACACAGGTTGTCAGCAGAATTCTACTCTATGCAGTTATAGAATTGTAGTCCCTGTCTTCGTTGGCTGTGGGCCCAGATCATTCTCATCTTTTAGAGACTGTCTACTTTTCTTGTCTTGTGTCCATTTTGTCATCTGTGTCAGTCATAGTGGTTGAAATCCTTCCATACTTCATCTCTTCTGTCTTCTATTCTTTTTCATGTCTTCTCTGACTCACTTTTCTGTCTTCTTCCATTTGCAAAGGCCCAGATATTATCCAGAATAATCTATTGTAATCAGTTTATCAGAACCTTAATACCATCAGCAAAGTCTTTTTTTTCCCCATATAGCATAACATATCCACATGCATTTGGCATAAGAGGGTAATGATATGACTTGTGTTAGCCAAATGTAACAGTACTTAACCCATAAACAACTATTTGGAAGACAGGAAAAAAAATTTAATGGCATAAAATGTTCATATGAACACTTTTAAATACTCCAGCTTTAAAGAAGATATTTGTCTGAAGAAAAAATATGTCAACCAATATAATTATTTTAGTCTTGAAATATACTAAAATAACACTTTTCAATATAAAATGTATACCGACTGTTCTTTTTGTAATTTGCTTTTGAACTCTTTCCTACATTTTAAGTTATTTACATCCAATTATTTTGTTAATGTGTTCATGTCAAACTCTGGGAAAACTAAAAGATGCTTTAGACCTTGTTTTCATTTGCAAACAATATTTCAAATAGTTTACTCCCAAAAAAGAGAAGAAAGGGTGATTTTCTCCACTTTAATTCTTTTGTTTATTACTTTTTAAGGCATAGGAGACCGAGTTCCATATGATTGAAATGGGAAGGCAATAATATCACATTCTAAATTATTAAGTAATTAAGATGCTGGTAATTTGGTCCATAAAATTTCAAATGATTTTGTTGTTACCCCAGATTACATTTACAAAAAGATACTCACTATCTTCATGAATCAGTCAGACATTTAAGAATGCCTTCCAAATGAAGTAAATAAAACTTAAGACATTCAATTATTTTTTTCTTGTGAAACTTCCCTTATCAGATAAAAATTTACCTCTGTCAAGAGTAAAGATTCAATAATAGAATACCCATATTTCCACAACTGACAGTATGCTGAATTGAAATTCTGAATGTGTTCCTCAATATCTATATAACTTTAAAATTATATATTGTGCTGTAGCTCAGATTATTTATGATTGTATCTTTAAAATAAACTGAATAACAATCAATCCATTCTGATAGATAGATAGATATAGTGAAGTGTAAGTAGTAAAATATATATGTATATATATTTTTTATATAAAAATTTTTAATTTTAAAGATGTGGGGTGCAATACACATTTTAAGAAAGAAATTACTATATTAAAATTATAGTACTCAATACATGCTGATAACAAAAGATGAATACAAGTCATCTTGACTTCAGCAATTACAAGAGTTGCTCAAAGTGGTTACCACCAGTGTCCAGGCACTTCTGGTTATGGTGAACTAAAAGTAATACATAGATTACATCTCTTCAAACATGTATTTATATTTTTGGCACCCTCAGTATATAGAGAAATATATGTACATAATATATAATATTATACAGATAAATAGTTATCTATTAAAAAGCATATTGACTAACATACTCAATCTGAAGTCACAATTTTACCTCTGTGATAAATCCAGCACTAACTAGCTGAGTCATTAAGAGCAAGCCATTTGTTTTTCTACATGTGCTTACTCTTTTCTATGCTTTGCAAAGTATTTCTGAGTGATAGATTTTGGGGCTAATTGTTCTGATGCTAACAACAACTCTGGAGGAACCACGTCTCGGTTCAAATCCCAACTCTACCATTTCTGAGCTTTGTGACTTTGGGCAAGTTATTTAACCTCCCTATGCCTCAGTTTCTTTAAATGTATAGTGAAAAAAATCACAGAAAATTAGGATCTACCTCACAGAATTATTTCAAAGATTTAATGGGTATTATTTGTAAAACACTTAGAAGAAAACTTGACACATGGGAAATACTACAAAAGTGTTAAAATATTATGTTTTAAAGTTTATTTAAGTTTTGTGATAAGCAATCTTCTTAATGTATAGTAATTTATTTTGACTTCATTATTAAATAAAGTTTCATAAATAATCTGATAATCTGGTTTATAGCCATATCTTACATTTACCAATCATTTATTTTCAGGAGTCAAAGAACTAGAAAACTAATATGTAGTCTAGCTTCCACAACTATGTTATATATGAGTTAAATTACAGATTCATATTAAAATAATTTAAATTATGATACTTAAAATATGAGATTTTAAAATATTTGGATAATCACTTTAAATGGTTTTATTAAGCAGAAATAATTATTTTTTAAAGAATACAAATATAAAATGGTTTGCCATATTCAAGAAACTGCTAAGATTTTTTAATAGATACCTCTGCTATTTTATTTACACATAAAGGAGCCTAAATAAATCATTATATGAATATTGAGCCATTTCATTGAACCTGCAGTCTAGGCTGAGCCTACATAAAGACAACCCAAAGACTAGAACACATCAAGCTCACTCCCCTTGGCACCACTGCTTTCCTCTTTCTAGCTTCAGCTGCCGTCTTTTCTATAGGTCACCCTTCTCCACTTGACAAGGAAATATGGGCAATAAGAAACTGAAAAATGTAAGTCTTCACTACTTTAGCCATTTAAAGAGAGCATGGCTCAATTCTTCAGTAAAACAAAAGTATTGGAAAACAATTTGATTCACTAGCTTGGCACAAGCACCCAAACATGGACGAAATAACTATGGCGTGGGACAGGACTTCAGAGTACAAACTGTAGTTACTCATTCAGAACCACGTGCATGAGAGCATCGTGTGGGTAGGGGTGGAGCAGACCCAAGGAGAAAGGAGAATAAATAATGAAAATGACACCCATCTATGTTCATGACATATATCCATCATTTTTCAATGTGAATACTTCTCCAAAATAGCAGAATAGCAAAACAGCAAAATAATATATTGTCATCCATTTGCACAGAGGAAATATATTGAACTGTCTTGAACTGTCACCTTGTGGATTTTAAAAGAGTAACTTCAGAGATGCGAAGCAAAGACATCAGTGGTCATTGACAGTGGTAAAGAAGGAAGAAGAAGAGTCAGCAGCAGAATGTGGCAGGGAGCATCAAAGAGAATAGTGGTAGAACAGGACAAGAGGAGTGGAAAGCAAAGGGAACAGGGAAAAGACGAGTAAGGTAAAAAGTACAAAGAGGATTAGAGGGAGAGGATTAGAGGAAATGAGACTGATTATTTTAAGACATTTGTGACATCTGACTTCAGAGTAATTAGAAAACGGTACATGTGGTTGCCACGTTAGACATTTCTCTGATAGAGGAGTCAGAAATTTAGAGGGATATTCATAGACTCACCACCCCTCCTAATTAACTATTGACAGAAATTTTATAATACAGCTTTAATTATGAAGAGATAAATGGAAGGAAAACATCCTTTTTTGTCCTCAGTGACTTATGTACTGGGAAAGTATATACTGAGTTGGATGAAAAAGATGACTCATTGTTAATTGATAATTTTCTAAAGTCACAAAGCAAAAGTAAGTATACATGTATTTTTGTCTCAAAGCGGTTAGATCTCAGAACAAAGCCTTATACGAATGGAGTAATTTACTTGATAGGAGGTAGAGGGGAGATCATTCAACTTAAAAGATGTCAACATTTTTATACATTTGATATACAACAACATGTCCAAAAACCCACCCAATCACCAATTCTGGTAGAGATAGAAGACCCCTTCACAAAAGTTTTGTGGCTACTCTTAATACATAGAGAAGAATCATATGTATATGAAGCATTATGGTTTTATATAATTATAATTTTAGGTTCCATCTGAGGGCAAGAATTTATGTTTTAAAATTTACCTTAATGTCCTAGTAATCCCTGCTAAATGTCAATTATTTTAATTCCTCTGTTTCTCATCAATCCTTTCCCAAATCTTGTAAATATCTCATCCATATGTTCTCTTCTACCTGTTTATTTCTTGGTGTCCTGGTCCAGAATTTCCAATTCATACCTCAGCTGTCACAACTATTTCCACCTCTACTAGTTTTCTCTGTTGACTGCATTCTGTCCAATGTTGCTTTTATACCTGTTCTAAAATGCGTAATGGCTTCCAATTACCTGTAGGATAAGTTCCAAATGTCTTAGTATGTCATTGATAATTTTCAGTACTTTGATCTTATCCTTTTTCCAGAAATAATGTTTCACTCTTTTCACCAAAATCTCCTTATACACACACACACACACACACACACACACACACACACACACACACACACACAATCTGCTGGTATGACTTTTTTGTGATAAGCTGGGATTATTTTTCACTTCAAAACACCTTTAAAATATCTGTTTTGTTGTTTTTTTTATTACCTATGATACTCCATGAATTGTCCTTTCTCAATATTTCTTCCTATTCAGTTGGTCTCACCCTGTGGGATGCAATTCATATCAGTAACAGAGGTTTTATGACCTCTAAGCTGCCGAAATATTTATTTATATCAAATGTATATGTGTTGAAAAACGTGTATTGTGTTACCTTCAGTATAGCTGTGGCTTATTTTTAACCTTTTTTGAATTTTAGATTCAAGGGGTACTTTTGTGCAGGTTTACTACATGGGTATATTGTGTGATGGTGAGGTTTGGGTCTCTGTTGAGCTCACCACCCAAATAGTGAGCGTGGTACCAATAGGAAGTTTTCAACTCCTCCCCTCCCCTTCTCCCCCTCTTCTAGGATTCTCTGGTGTCTCTAGTTCCTGTACTTTTGCCCATGTGCCCAATGTTTAGCTCCCATTTATAAGAAAGAACATGCAGTACTCAGTTTTCCATTTCTGTGTTAATTTGCTTAGTATAATGGCCTCCAGATGCATCTATGTTGTTGCAAAAGGTATGATCTGGTTTTCTTATAGTTGCATAGTATTTCATGTTGCATATGTACCGTATTTTCTTTATCCTGTCCACCACTGACGGTAACCTAGGTTGGTTTCATGTTTTTGCTACTGTGAGTAGTGCTGTGATAAACTTACAAGTGCAGGTGTCTTTCTTTTTTGAGAGAGTGATTTATGCTCCTTTGGGTATATACTCGGTAGTGGGATTGCTGGGCAAAAGGTTAAGTCTATTTTTAGTTCTCTGAGAAATCTCCAGACTGTTTCCCACTATTTTACGTTCCCACCAACAGTATAAGGACATTCCCTTTTCTCTGCAACCTCACCAACATTTGTTGTCATTTTAACTGCTGTGAGATTGTATCTCATTGCTGTTTTGATTTGCATTTCTCTGATGATTGGTGATGTTGAGCACTTTAAAAATATTTTTGTGGGTTGCTTGTATGTCTCCTTTTGAGAAGTATCTGTTCATGTCCTTTGCCCACTTTTTTTTTTAAGTTGAGAAAGCAAGATTTATTGAGAGGACGGAAAGCTCCCACAGTGGGATTGAGGAGGTTGCACATTGGCCACTTTTTAATGGAGTTATTTATTAATTTTTTTCCTGTCGATTAATTTAAATTCCTTATAGGTTCAGAATATTAACCTTTTGTCAAATTCATACCTTGCAAATATCGTCCTCCATTTTGTAGGTTGTCTATTTACTCTGTTGACAGTTTATTTTGTTGTGCAGAAACTCTTAATGCAGTTAAGCCCCACTTGTTCATTTTCAGTTTTGCTGCATTTGCTTTTATGGACTTGTTCATAAATGTTTTGCCTAAGCTGATGTCCAGAATATTGCTTCCTGAGCTCTCATTTATAGTTTGAGGACTCACATTTAAATCATTAGTCCATCTTGAATTAATATTTGCATATGACGAGAGGAAGAGGTACCACTTCATTATTTATTCAGCATATGGTTAGTTCGTTTTCCCAGCACCATTTATTCAATAGAGTGGTCTCTCTCCAGGGTGTATTTTTCTCAACTTTGTCAACAATCAGTTGATTGTAGGTGAGTGGTTTTGTTTCTATGTTCTCTATTCTATTTTATCAGTCTGTGTGTCTATTTCTGAATCAGTATAATACTATTTTGGTTAATACAAGCTTGTAGCAAATTTGAAGTCCAGTAATATGAAGCCTCTGGCTTTTTTTTTTTTCCCTTAGGATTGATTTGACTATTTGGGCTCATTTTTGCTTTCATAGATTTTAAGTTTTGCTTTTTCTAGATCTGTGAAAAATGATTCTGATATTTTGATAAAGATTGTGTTGAATGTGTAGATTGCTTTGGAAAATTTTAACAATATTAATTCTTTCAGTCCCTGGGCATGGAATGTCTTTTCCATTTGTGTTATCTTTTATTTTTTTCAGCAGTGTCTTGTTTTCATTGTAGAGCTCTTTCACTTCCTTTGTTAGATGTATTCCAAAGTATTTTATTTTTGAAACTATTGTTAATTTAGATTGTGTTCTTGATTTGGTTCTCAGCTTGAGTATTGTTAGTATATAGAAATGCTATCAATATTTGGAATTTGATCTTCGCATCCTAAGAGTTTATCAAAGTCATTTATCAGGTCTATAAGTCTTTTGGTGGAATCTCTAGGATTTTCTTGGTATAGAATCATATAACCTGTGAAGAGTAATAACTTGACTTCTTCTGTTCCTATTTGGATACTTTATATTTGTTCTCCACCTTGTGGAGATCTGGGTTCCCTTGCTGGCTACACTGATCTGCCTGGCACCCAGCCGCTGCCAGCTCCCTTTCTGGCTAGGCGCCCAGCTCAGTCTCAGGCTGTGGCAGCCCGTGGAGGCCCTCCATACCTGTCCCTCGGAACTGCAGGCTCCATCCCTTCCTGGGGTGACCCACCAGGCCCAAGGCCACTGCTGCCCGGGCTCCTAGCACCCATGCCTCGGAACTCTGTGCTGCCATCCGGGCTGAAGTGCCCAAAGCCGTGGCCAGTGCTCGCCCCTCAGAGTTCCGGGTCCCTGCCCTGGTTCCAGGTCCCCGCCCAGCCCCATCTCAAGCCGCCGTCGCCCAGAGAGGCTCTAGGCACCCACCCCTCAGAGACATCAGCTCCATTCCTGACTGAAGTGCCCTGTGCGGGGTCCAAAGCCACTGCCACCACACACCACCCACCCTTCAGAGTTCTGGGTCTCCACACTGGCTGAGGCGCCCAACCTCATCTCAAGTTGCTGTTGCCCAGGGTGACCGAGAACTTGGAGCACCCCAACAGGCCCAAAGCCGCTGTTGTCCCTTCAGGCACCCGGCACCCATGCCTGGGAACTCTGCGCCCCTGGCTGGGCTGAAGCGCCCAGCCACACCTTGAGGTGCCGCCCCCGTGGAGGCCCCAGCATCTGTGCCCGGGGCACCTCAGAACTCCAGGCCCCTATCCAGGCACTTCAGAGCTCCAGGTCCCCACCTGGCTGAAGTGCCCAAGCCCGCCTTGAGCTGCCGCTGTCTGCAGAGTCCCTACATGTCCGCTCCTCAGAGCTATGGACTTCCCCCTGACTGAAATGCCCCACCTGGCCCCAAGCCTCCATGCCCAGGGAGGTCCAAGCTTCCTTCCCTGTTGAGCTCTGGGCTTCCTTGGTGTCCACACTGCCCCACCCCCTAGCCACCCTGACCACTACGCTGACCAACAATGCCCAGTAGTCTCACAGTCCACTTCCCCCAACTCACCCCTAACAACAACAGGACCAGAGAACAGCTGGAGCCTTGTGACCAGGCAGAGACCTGCAGTGACTTACCCACCAGCTTTCCCTAACCTCCAACTTGGGAGCTAAGATCTCATGATTGTGTAAGGGAACAGTACATCTTAAGGAAGTTGGTCAGCTTGTGGTTCTGTATGATTATATGTCCTAGTTTATTTGTTATTGTCACTGTTTTTTTTTGTTTGTTTGACTGTTTTTATTTTTGTTTTCACTTTTATCTGTCTTTAGGACTATTTTCATTTATTAGTGGGTACCTCTGTCTATTCTCCCTTTTACTCTTGTGTCTCCACCTTCTGCTTCCCCCTCTCCCTGTTCCATTTCTTTCCCTTTTCTTATATCATTTTACTTCCTGGGAGCAAACCAATACCACCACTTCATGAACAGATTACAAGGCAGTGGAAAGCAGGATCCAGCGTATCCATACACCTGTCAGTGTATATTGGGATCTGTAGATAAATTTTGAATCACAGCTTCCCCCTCAAATAAATCTCAAAGCTGCAAAAGATATAACCCTCAACCTACGGTCCAGGCTCAGAATCGAACAAAGCCAGAAGATTCACATAAGGAAGAATAGGAGATTGAGCAAACAGAAGCAAAAACAACCCCACCACCCCTGAACAACAGATTTAAAGAAGACAGAGGGAGAGAAAAAAATAAAAAAGGAAAAAGTGAGGAGACAAATCTACACAAATGAAGAAAAATCAAAAGAAGAATATAATTCTCACACAAACTCCTGGGAGATCAGAAATTGAGAAAACAGACTTCGGAATGCAAACAGTGAAGAGCCCCTAGAATGACTGGTCACATACCTCAAACCCAGACATCAAGACATTAATAGAGAGAACAAAAAAGAATTGAGGAGAGATAAGAGGAAAATAGGAAGGAGTTGATAAATGAGATAGCAGCAGTAAAGAATACTGTGATTGAAATAAATAACAAACTAATAAGCATGGAAAGCAGACTTAGCAAAGCAGAAGACAGAATCTCAGAACTTAAAGACCAAAATGTAGAATTAAACCAAACTGTCAAAAACATAGAAAAGAAGCTTTAAAAGACAGAACAAAACCTTCAAACGATGAGTGATTACTTCAAGAGAATGAACCTAAGAGTAATTGGCTTTCCTGAGGCAAAAAGAGAGACAGAAACCACCCTGGAACAAACATTCCACAGAATTATTCAAGAAAACTTCCCTCACCTCATTAGTGATGTGAAAATTCAAACACAAGAAATTCAGAGAACCCCAGCAAGACAACATATAAGCAGACCAACTCCTAGGCACATAACAATCCACCTGAACAAAGTAGGTATAAAAGAAAAAATCCTAAAAGCAGCAAGAGAAAAAGGTCAGACTACCTACCAGGGAAGACCAATCAGAATAGCAGCAGATTTATCTATAAAAACCCTTCAGTCTAGGAGAGCTTGGAGTCCAATATTCAAAGTTCTCACAGATAAAGCATTTCAACCAAGAATAACCTACCCAGCCAAGCTAAGCTTCATCAGTGAGGGAGAATTAAAATCTTTCCCAGACATCCAATCCCTAAGAATATATGCTGCCTCATACCAACCCTACAAGAAACTCTTAAGAAAGTATTAAACACAGAAAAAAAGGGAAAAAGAATGATAATATTCTTCACAATAGTGCAGGAAAAAGATTGAAAACACACATGAACCAACCCCAAAAAACAAAAGAAAGACAACAAACAAGTACAACAACAACTATAAGAACATCGTGACAAAAATAAACCCTCAGATTTCAGTAATTAGCCTGAATATGAATGGAATAAATGCACCACTGAAAAGATACAGAATTGCAAAATGGATAAAATATCATGAGACAACAATATATTGTCTCCAAGAGACTCATCTCACTAGAAAGGACATTCACAGACTCAAAGTAAGAGGATGGGAAACAAATTTTCAGGTGAACGGAACACAAAAGAAACTGGAGTTGCAATCTTAATCTCAGACAAATACCTTTTAAGTTATCAAAAATCAAAAATCAAAAAAGATGAAGAAGGTCACTAGATAATGATAAAAGGATCAATCCATCAACAAGAAACATCCATCCTAAACATATATGCACCTAATATAGGAGCACCAATGTTTGTAAAGCAGCTTCTAGACAAACTTAAAAAAGAGATTGACTCTAACATTTTCATAGCAGGGGACTTTAATACCCCGCTCACAACCCTAGACACATCATCTAGAGAAAAAATCAGCAAGGACATCCAAAACTTCAATGGAACTCTTGAACAAATGGACTTAATTGATACTTACAGAACACTCCACCCAAAGACCAGAGAATATACATTCTACTCACCACCACATGGAATGTACGCCAAGATCAATAACATCATTGGCCATAAATCAAACATAAACAAATTTCATAAGATTGAAGTCTTGCCATGCACCTTTTCAGACCACAGTGGAATAAAAATAAATATCAACACCAATAAAATTCCCCCAAAACCCACAAAGACATGGTCACTAAACAGCATGATGCTGAACAACAACTGAATCAATACTGAAATCAAAGAAGAAATTGAAAGATTCCTGGAAACAAATGAAAATGAAGAAACACCAAAACCTCTGGGATGCCATGAAATCAGTTTTAAGAGGAGAATTTATATCTCTATGAGCACACATCAAGAAAATGGAAAGATCACAAGTGGAGAGCCTAACAAACCACCTAAGGGAGCTGGAAAGAGATGTCCACCAAAACCCCAACTTTAGCAGATGAATCCAAATCACAAAAATAAGTGCACAAATACAGGAACTAGAAGACAAAAATATTATAGAAAATATCAACAAAACAAAAAGCTGGTTGTTTGAAAGAATCAACAAGATTAATGGGCCCCTAGCCAGATTGACCAAGAAAAAGAGAGAAAAAGCCCAAATAAACACAATCAGGAATACAAAAGATTAAATCACAACTGATCCCAAAGAAATACAAAAGATTATCGGAGATTACTATGTACACCTAGATGGAAATATACTTGATAACCTAGATGAAATGGAAGACATTCTGACAACACGCAACCTACCCAAGTTGAAACAAGAAGACATTGAGACACTGAATAACAACCCAGGAAATTGACTCTGTCATACGAAAACTATCTAGAAAAAAAAGCCCTGGACCAGATGGATTTCCAGCAGAATTCTACAAAACATACAAGGAAGAGCTGATACCAATCCTATTGAAAGTATTCCAGGCAATTGAGAAAGATGGAATTCTCCCCAAATTATTTTACAAAGCTAACATTACACTGATACCTGGGTAAAGATGCAACAAAGAAACTGGGCTCAGTGGATCAGCCTGTAATCCCGTGCTTTTGGGAGAGTGAGGTGAGTGAATTGCCTGAGCCCATGGGTTCGAGACTCACCTGGGCAACTTGGTGAGACCTCATCTCTACAATAAATCAAAAATCAGCTGGGTGTGGTAGCATGTGCCTGTAATTCCGGCTACTTGGAAGGCTAAGGCAGAAGGATCGCCGGAGCCCAGCAGGTCCAGGCTGCGGTGACTGGGAGCAGCCACTGCACTTCAGTCTGGGTGACGGAGTGAAATTCCAACTCAAAAAAAAAAAAAATGCAACAAAGAAAGAGGATTACAGGCCAATATCCCTTATGAACATAGATGGGAAAATCCTGAACAAAATTCTAGCAAATCAGATCCAAAAGCACATCTCAAAAATCATCCACCATTACCAAGTAGACTTCATCCTCAGGATGCAGGGCTGGTTCAACATTCACAAGACCATAAATGTAATTAAACACATCAATAGATGTAAAAATAAGAACCACGTGATTATCTCATTAGATGCACAAAAAGTTTTTGATAAAATTCAGCATCCCTTCTTGATAAAAACCCTCAAACACCTAGGCATAGAAGAAACATACATCAAAATAGTAAGTGCCGTCTATGACAACTCCACAGCTAACATATTGCTAAATGGATAGAAACTAGAAAGATTTCCCATGAAAACTGGAAGAAGACAAGGCTGCCCACTCTCCCCTCCCCCCCATTCCTTGTTCAATATTGTGTTGGAAGTCCTAGCCCAGGCAATTAGACAAGAAAAGAAAATCAGGGTATCCAAATAGGAAAAGAGGAAATCAAGTTATCCCTCTTTGCTGATGATATGATCCTATACCTTGAAAATCCAAGAGAATCTGTCCAAAACCTTCTCACACTGATAAAAGACTTTGGCAAAATCTCAGGGTACAAAATAAACATACAAAAGTCATTGCATTCCTACATAGCAACAAGCAAACAGAGATCCAAATAAAAAGCACAATCGCATTCACAATAGCCACAAAAAAAGAAATACCTCAGCATCTTCCTAACCAGAGAAGTGAAAGACCTTTACAATGAGAATTACAAAACACTGCTCAAAGAAATCCAAGAAGACATAAACAAATGGAAAAATATACCATGTTCATGGATAGGAAGAATCAACATTGTTAAGATGTCCATCCTGCCAAAGGCAATCTACAGATTCAACGCAATACCCATTAAGTTACCAACATCATTCTTCTCAGGTCTGGAAATGACAATACAGAAATTCACATGGAAAGATAAATGACCACAAATAGCCAAAACAATCCTTATCAAGAGAATCAAAGCAGGAGGTATCACACTTCCAGACTTCAAACTCTACTATAAAGTTACAGTAATCAAAATAGCTTGGCATTGGTATAAAAACAGGCACATAGATCAATGGAACAGAATAGAGATTCTGGAAGCAAAGCCTCAATTCCTCAACCAACTCATCTTTGACAAAGCCTCCAACAAAAACTACTGGGGAGAGGAAAGCCTATTTAGTAAATGGTGCTGGGAAAACTGGCTGACCACATGTAGAAGACTGAAACAGGACCCCTACTTATCACCATACACAAGTATTAACTCTAAATGGATCAAAGATCTAAACGTAAAACCTCAAACTATACAAACCTTAGAAAACGCAGGAGATACCCTTCTGGAAATTGGAACTGGCAACAAATTCCTATCCAGAACCTAAAGGCCAATACCTTAAGAAATAAGATAGATAAGTGGGACCTCATCAAGTTAACGAGCTTCTGCAAAGCAAAAGAAACCATCAAGAGAGCAGGAGACAGAATGGGAAAAAATATTTGCCAACTGTACATCTGACAAAGGCCTAACATCTAGGATCTACAAATAACTCAAACACGCCAAAAGGGAAAAAGAAAACCAGCCCCTTTAAAAAGTGGGCAAAAGACATGAATAGACACTTTTCAAAAGAAGATAAATGGGCAGCCAACAGACACATGAAAAAGTGCTCAGCCTCACTCATCATCAGAGAAATGCAAATCAAAACCACATTGAGATACCACCTAACCCCTGTAAGAATGGCTATCATTAATAAAACAAATGACAACAGAGGCTGGTGAGGATGTGGAGAAAAGGGAACACTTCTACACTGCTGGTGGGAATGCAAGTGTGTACAACCTCTCTGGAAAACATTCTGGAGATTTCTGAAAGAACTAGAAATTGACCTTCCATATGACCCAGCAATTCCCCTATTGGGAATATACCTGGAGGAACTCAAATTATTCTATTAAAAAGATACCTGCACATGTATGTTTGTTGCAGCTCTATTCACAATAGCAAAAACATGGAACCAACCGTGTTGCCCATCAAAGTTGGACTGAATAAAAAAATATGATACATATACACAATGGAATATTATGCAGTCATAAAGAGGACAAATATATGGACTTTGCAGCAAATTGTATGGATTTGGAGTCTATCATACTCAGTGATTGATCACAGAAACAAAATACTGAGTTCCATATATTCTCACTCATAAGTTGAACTTGAACAATTATAATGCAATAAGAAAGTGATTGGCAGTAGTGGAAAACTGTCAAGGGAGGGAGGTGGGACTGGCAGTTGAGGGAGGCTGCTGGAAGGGGGCATGCCTCATCGATATGAGTGCCTTCATGATCAATGTTTGTATACCTAACCCTGAATTGTACCCAACATCTTTATAATAAATAAATAAATTTTAAAACATACTATAAAAATATTTTTAAAATAAGAACAAATAAGTAAATAAATAATAAAGAAAAGAATGCTAAAAGGGGGCCCTCAATCTCTTTTGGCTTTTTAGGTTTCTGCTGAGTTTGGCTGCTGTTATTCTGAGTTGTTTCCCTTGGTAGGTGATCTGGCTTTTCTAACTGTCTTTAATATTTTTTTCTTTTGCATTTATTTTTGATAGCCTGATGACTATGTGCCTTGGAGATGGTCATCATGTATAGTATTTTGCAGTTTTCTGAATTTCTTATATCTGCATCTTGATGTTTCTAGAAAGATAGAATCATTTTTTTTTTTTTTTTGGACTATGTCCCCACATAGTTTTTCCAGATTACTCTCATGTTTTTTTCTTTCAGGACTGACAATCGGACACAGATTTGGTCTTTTCAAAATCCCATACTTCTCTAAGGCTTTCTTTTCTTTTCTTTTTTTCTTTTTTTCTTTCTGGGTTGAATTAAAGGATCACTCTTCAGGCTTTGAAGTTTTTTCTTCTGCTTGATCTAGTCTGTTGCTAAACCTGAGACTGTATTTTTAAATTGCTGAAACAAATTATTCAATTCCAGAAGTTCAGTCTGGTTCTTTCTTAGAATGGTCATGTCAGCTTTTATTTCTCAGACCATTTTCTTTGTAGCCTTTTTAATTTGAATATCCACTTTCTTCTGGTTATTGCTTAGTTTTTGTTTTTGTTTTTTTTCCTTTCATATTATACATCTGTCATTATGAAAAATTCACTTTGGCTAAGGTCTATTGCTTGGGAGCTGGTGTGATTATTTAGAGATGAAAAAATATTCTGGTTTTTCATGTTGACTATCTTGAACAATAGCTGTTGCAGTGGTTTGTTTTTTATCAGGTTGTGAATCTCAGGTCATAGACACAGAAATGACACTTAAAAGTAGGAGTGGGTAGCAGTAGTGGCCACAGCCACTGAGCTCTCAGAGGACTGCTGGACTGTAGCCAGTGTTTGGATGTATGCATGGCTACCTCACTAAGGACCTTAAGCAGCAAGTCCTGTCTGCAGGAGAAAAGCAAAGATGGGGTGATTAAGGACATACCCACTGCTCACTACTCTTATGTTTAGTGGTTACAGAGTCAGTGTTGAGGGATACACACAAGAACCTGATGTGACTACTCCATCCCTGGTGCAGTGGTGACAGGGGTGGGAAGCAGTAGTGGCGGAGGCAATAGATGGTGGCCTCAGAGGGCCTGCCAGAGTGCTCTGGCAGCTGATCTTCCCAGGCATTGCCAGTACTTGGCTGCAGTGCCCAGGCAGATGTGAGACCCCCATGCCCTCTGTGAGGGCTCAGAGGAGGCAATACTCAACTTGGGGAAAGCAACTGGGATGGCATAGAGTGAGGGGCTCTCTGATAGCATGTTGCTACTGTTTATTTTGGCTGTGGAGTCTGTGTTGGTGGGTTCCCTTCAGGGCCACCTAGAGCAACTGGAACCGAAGACAGAAGTGCAGTGGTGGCAGATGGTGACCACAGAAGGCCTGCCAGAGAGCTTTCAAAGGGTTGTTGGGTCTTGGTTGCAGTGTTTAGGTAGATATGGGGCACCTGCTCCCCTGTGAGCCAGAGTCAGATAATCCCTATCTGGGGGAAACCAGCTAGAATGAGAGGCATGCTGATTTCTTGCTGCTCCTGCTTATTGTGTCTGCAAATCCTTTTGGGGGAGCATATGATGTTGCTCTGCTGGACTGTTCCTTCCCTGGCTTTGGGTCAGAAATAGCAGTAGCTATACAGGGCTTCCTGCTCCCAGAAGAACATTGGGCCCTCCTCTTTTCTGCAGCCACTGGCACTAAGCCCGACAGAGATTAATGACCTCAGTAGTTCCACATGGACTTGGACAATATCTGTACATAGTGGTGAGTCACTGTTGGTCTAAGGGGTCAGGAAGTCACAGAGGCTCTACCGTGACTTGGAATACAAGGGTTCACGGTGGGGGTGTGGGTTCCTAAAGGTTTCTCAATCATTCATTCACCCCTTCACCACACTGGGGGACCTAGTGCAGCTTCACACTGGGTCTGGCTTGACAGGCTGTCTGGTTTCACTTCATTGCAATCCGTGGATTCCCATCACTTCTCTGGTGAATCCTGCATGTGCTCTTAGACACTCAGCATGAAGTGCTGAAACTTCCTCTCTGTGACAGAGACACACCCTAGCTGCTTCTAGGTGGTCATCTTGAAATGCCCTCTCAGTCGGGCTTGGTGACTCAGCCTGTAATCCCAGTGCTTTGGGAGGCTGAGGTGAGTGGATTGCCTGAGCCCGCGAGTTCGAGACCTGCCTGGGCAGGTGAGACCTCATCTCTACAATAAATCAAAAAATTAGCTGGGCGTGGTAACGCACGCCTGAAGTTCCAGCTACTGGAAGGCTGAGGCAGAAGAATCACCGGAGCCCAGCAGGTCGAGGCTGCAGTGGCCGGGAGCGGCCACTGCACTCCAGTCTGGGTGACTGAGTGAGACACAAACTAAAAAAAAAAAAGAAAACCCTCTCAGTTGTGGCTTCTTGAAGACAGTATTATCTACTTTTTTAAATGTTAACCACAATATCTTTCTTTACAATAAAATTGTCCTGGTTTATATAATGAAAACAGACATTATAATTTAATTGAAATTTTAAATTACACTATTGAATTTGATCATATGCATAAAATTAAATTATAATAGGAAATTGGTAGTTTTCTGTTTTATTTTTTTTTAAATCAATATTTTTTATTATGATATTGTGGGGTACAGTTAAGGGTTAGGTATACAAATATGCTTCATTCAGGCCCCCTTGTTGATAACAGGTGTCTCCCCATCCCCAGACAGATGTTTACTACCATTAGTCTCACCCCCCCCAATAGTTTCCCACCACTGTCAGTCATTTTCTTATGGTAGTGCGTTGGATGATTAAGGTCCACTATATGAGTGAGAACATGTGATACTCAGATCTTTGTTTCTGTGAGAACGTCACTCAGTATTATAGACTCTAGTTCCATCCAGGATGCTGCGAAATTTATGATTTTGTTCTTTTTTATGGCTGCATAGTATTCCATCATGTATATGTACCACATTTTTTAATCCAGTCCTCTTTTGATGGACAGTATGGTTGGTTCCAGGTTCTTGCTATTGTGAACAATGCTGCGATAAACATTTGTGTGCCGGTATCTTTTTTATAGAGTGATTTGAGTTCTTCAGGGTATATTTCCAGTAGGGGGATAGCAGGGTCATATGAGAGGTTGATGTTTAGAGCCTTTAGGAATCGCCACACTGCTTTCCACAGAGGTTGCACTAGTTTACACTCCCACCAACAGTGTAGAAGTGTTCCCTTTTTGTCACACCCTCTCCAGCAACTGTTATTTTTTGAGTTATTGATAATTGCCATTCTGATGGGAGTTAGGTGGTATCTCAGTGTGGTTTTGATTTGCATCTCCCTGATGATTAGTGTGGTTGAGCATTTCCTCATGTGTCTGTTGGCTGCTTGGATGTCTTCCTTTGTGAAGTGTTTGTTCATATCTTTTGCCCATTCTATAATGGGGTTGTTTGTTTTTTTCTTTTCAGCACATTTGAGTTCCTTGTAGATCCAAGATGTTAAGCCTTTGTCAGACCTGAAATTGGCAAATACTTTTTCCTAGTCTGTAGTCTGTCTCCCTGCTCTCTTGATGGTTTCTTTGGCTTTGCAGAAGCTTATCAGTTTAATGAGGTCACACTTGTCTATCTTATCCCTTATGGCCTGTGGATTTCAGGTTTTGTTCAGGAACTGGATGCCAGTTCCAATTTCCATGAGGGCATGTCCTTCATTTTCTAAGGTTCTTATGGTTTGAGGTTTTACATTTAGGTCTCTGATCCATTTGGAGTTAATTTTTGTGTATGGGGATAGATAGGGGTCCTGTTTCAATCTTCTACATGTGGTCAGCCAGTTTTCCCAGCAACATTTACTGAATAGGTTCGCCTCTCCCCAGTGGTAGGTGGTGGAGGCTTTGTCAAAAATGAATTGATTGAGAAATTGAGGTTTTGCTTGTGGAATCTCAATTCTATTCCATTGGTCTATATGCCTGTTCCTATACCAATATCAAGCTGTTTTGATGATTGTAGATTTATAGTAAAGTTTGAAGTCTGGTAATGTGATACCACCTGCTTTCGTTTTTTTTGCTGAGGATTGTTCTGGCTATTCTTGATTGTGTTTCCATATGAATTCCTGTGTTGTTTTCTCTAGGTCTGAGAAGAATGTTGCTGGTAATTTGATAGATATTGCATTGAATCTGTAGACTGCCTTAGGTAAGACGGACATCTTCACAATGTTGAGTTTTCCAATCCATGAGCATGGGCTATTTTTCCACTTGTTTGTGTCATCTTTGATTTCTTTGAGCAGAGTTTTGTAGTTTTCATTGTAAAGGTCTTTCACGTCTCTGGTTAGGAAGATGTCAAGGTATTTAATTTTTTTTTGTGGCTATTGTAAATGGAATTGTGCCTTTTATGTGGGTTTCTGTTTGCTTATTATTGGTGTACAGAAATGTGATTGTCTTTTGCACATTTATTTTATATCCTGAGACTTTGCCGAAGGTCTTTATCAGTGTAAGGAGTTTTTTGACAGATTCTCTTGGGTTTTCAAGGTACACGATCATGCCATATGCAAAGAGAGATAATTTGACTTCCTCTTTTCCTATTTGGATACCCCTGATTGCCTTCTCTTCTCTGATTGTTCTAGCCAGGACTTCCAATACTATATTGAACAGGAGGGGTGAGAGTGGGCATCCTTGTCTTGTTCCAGTTTTCAGGGGAAATGGTTCCAATTTCTGTCCATTTAGGAGTATGCTGGCTGTGGGTTTCTCATAGATGGCTTTTACTACTTTGTGGTATGTTCCCCATATGCCTAGATGTTTGAGGGTTTTTATCAAGAAGGGGTGCTGGATTTTACCAAAAGATTTTTCTGCATCTAATGATATAATCATGTGGTTTCTGTTTTGGCATCTGTTGATGTATTTAATTACATTTATGGTTTTACGAATGTTGAACCAGGCTTGCATCCCAGGGATGAAGCCTACTTGGTCATGATGGATGATTTTTGAGATGTGTTGTTGAATACGGTTTGCTAGGATCTTGTTGAGAATTTTAGCATCTACATTCATCAAAGATATTGGCCTGTTCCCTTTCTTTGTTGGACCTTTACCTGGCTTGGGTATCAATGTGATGTTAGCTTCATAAAATGATTTGGGGAGGGTTCCATCTTTCTTAATCACCTGAAATACTTTCAGTAGGATTGGAATCAGCTACTTCTTAAATGTCTTGTAGAATTCTGCTGGAAAGCCACCTGGGCCAGGGCTTTTTTTTTGTAGGTAGTTTTCTTATTACATAGTCAATTTCCTTGATTGTTATTGGTCTATTTAGGGTCTCAATTTCTTCTTGTTTCAACCTAGGTAGGTTGTGTGATGACAGAAAGTCCTTCATTTCCTTGAGGTTTTCAAGTTTGTTTCCATACAAGTGTACATAGTAGTCTCTAATGATCTTTTGTATTTCTTCAGGGTCCGATGTGACTTCATCTTTTGTGTTTCTGATTGTGCTTATTTGGGTTTTTTCTTTCTTTTTCTTGATCAGTCTAGCTAGGGGACCATTGATCTTGTTTATCCTTTTGAAGAACCAGCTTTTTGTTTCATTGATTTTTTGTATTATCTTTTTGTCTTCTATGTCCTGGATTTGGGCTTTTATTTTGGTGATCTGGATTCTTCTGCTGAAATTAGGGTTTTTGTGGTCTTACTTTTCCAGCTTCCTTAGGTGGCTTGTTAAGTTGTGAATTTCTGTTCCTTCCATTTTCTTCATGTGTGTTTGTAGGGATATAAATTCCCCTCTTACTACAGATTTCAGGGCATCCCAGAGATTTTGGTAAGATGTTTCTTCATTTTCATTTGTTTCCAGGTATCTTTTGATCCCTATTTTGATTTCGTCATTGACTCAGGAGTTGTTTAGCATCATGCTGTTTAATGTCCTTGTCTTTGTGGGTTTTGGGGGGACTTTGTTGGTGTCAATGTTTATTTTAATTTATTTTTATTTTTTTTTTTTTTTTGAGTTGGAGTCTCACTCGGTCACCCAGACTGGAATGCAGTGGCCGCTACCGGCCACCGCAGCCTTGACCTGCTGGACTCCGGCGATCCTTCTACCTCAGCCTTCCGAGTAGCCGGAATTACAGGCGCACGCTACCACGCCCAGCTGATTTTTTGATTTATTGTAGAGAAGAGGTATCGCTGCCCAGGCAGGTCTCGAACCTGCGAGCTCAGGCAATCCACTCAGCTCAGCCCCCCAAAGGCGCAGGATTACAGGCTGAGCCACCGAGCCCGGCTCAATGTTTATTTTTATTCCACTTTGGTCCGAGAAAGTGCTTGGTAGAATTTTGATCCTTTTAAATTTACTTATACTTGATTTATGGCTGAGTATGTGGTCGATCTTAGAATATGTTCCATGTGGTGATGAGTAGAATGTGTACTCTGTGGTCTTTGGATGGAGTGTTCTGTAGGTATTAATTAAGTCCATTTGATCCAAAGTCACATTGAGGTTCCGGATCTCCTTGCTGATTTTTTGTCCTGATGATCTATCTAGGGTTGTGAGTGGGGTATTAAAGTCCCCAGTTATGATAGTGTTAGAGTCGATACCTTTCTTTAGTTTTCCAAGAAGTTGCTTTATGACAGTTGGCGCACCTATGTTGGGTGCATATATGTTTAGGATAGATATTTCTTGTTGATGGATTGAGTCTTTTATCATTGTGTAGTGGCCTTCTGTATCTTTTTTGATTTTTAATAGCTTGAAGGATATTTTGTCTGAAATTAAGATTGCTACTCCTCCTTTCTTTTGTATTCCATTTGCCTGAAAGTTTGTTTCCCATCCTCTTACTTTGAGTCTATGGGTGTCCTTTCTAGTAAGGTGAGTCTCTTGAAGGCAATAGATTATTGCCTGATGATATTTTATCCATTTTGCCATTCTATGTCTTTTCAGTGTTGCATTTAGTTCATTCACATTTAGGCTAATAATTGAAATGCAAGAGTTGATCCCTGTCATAAGGTTCTTACAGAGGTGTTCCTGTTTGTTTGCTGTCTTTCTTTGGGTTTTGGAGTTGGTTCATGTGTGTTTTTAATCTTTTGCCTGTACTCTTGTGAAGAATGCTGTTGTTCTTTTTTCTTTTTCTTCTGTGTTCAGTACTTTCTTAAGTGTTTCTTGTAGAGGTGGTCTGGTGGCAGCATAGGTTCTTAGGGATTGGATATCTGGAAAAGATTTCAATTCTCCCTCACTAATGAAGCTTAGTTTGGCTGGGTAGGTTATTCTTGGTTGAAATTGTTTACCTTTTTGGACTTTGAAGATAGGGCTCCCAGCTCTCCTAGCCTCCAGTGTTTCTGTAGATAAATCTGCTGCTATTCTAATTGGTTTTCCATGGTAGGTGATCTGGCCTTTTCCTCTTGCTGCCTTTAGGATTTTTTCTTTTATGCCTACTTTGTTTAGGCGAGTTATTATGTGTCTAGGAGTTGGTCTTCTCATTTGTTGTCTTGCAGGGGTTCTCTGAATTTCTTGTGTTTGAGTTTTTGCATCATTGATTAGATAAGGGAAGTTTTCTTGAATGATCTCATGGAAGGTTTGTTCCACTGTGGTCTCTATCTCTCTTTCTGCCTCAGGAAGGCCAATTACTCTTAGGTTCAGTCTCTTGAAGTAATCGCTCATCTCTTGAAGGTTTTTTTTGTCTTTTTGAGCTTGTCTTCTGTGTTTTTAAGAGTTTGGGTTAGTTCTATATTTTGGTCCTCAAGCTCTGAGATTCTTTCTTCTGCTTGGGTAATTCTGCTTTTCATGCTTATTAGTTTGTTATTTATTTCATTCACAGTATTCTTTATTACTGTTGTCTCAGATATCAGCTCCTTTCTAGTTTCTTCTCGACTTTCCTCAATTCTTTTTAATCTCTCCATTATTGTCTTGATATCTAGGTTTGTAGTTTGAGACCAGTCATTCTGGAGGTTCTTCATTGCTTGCCCTCTGAAGTCAGTTTTCTCAGTGTCTACCCTCCTAAGGGTCTGGGAGAGACCCATATTCTTCTTTTGGTTTTTCTTCATTTGTGTAGATTTTTCTCTCTCTCCTCTTTTCCCTCCCCTTCTTTAATTCTGTTTTTCAGCGAAGGTGTGATTACTTTTGTTTCACTTGTATAATCTCCTGTTCTTCTTTATGAGGGGCCTCTAGCTTTGTTCACTTTTGAGGCTGGAGTATGGGCTGCGGGCTCTACTTTTTGCAGTTTTGAGGTTTAATTGAGGGGAAACTGTGATTCAGAATCTATATGCTGGTTACAGCATCCACCAACAGGTGTATGAGCACACTGGAACCTATTTCTCACTGCCTTACAATCTGTCTGTGCAGTGGGGTGTAGCTTGGGCCCCTGGAGCAAAAAGAGGTACAAAAGAGGAAAATAATGGAGGAAGGGGGGGTCAATAGGAAGTTAGGAAGAGAGAAGAGTGAGAGGGAAGGCAGACATACATGCCAACTAACAGGTGAAAAAGAGACAAAAGGCCGGAGAGAAGTAAAAAAAAAATAGAAGGAAAATTCCCTAAAGAATACTGGTAGCTACACAGAGACAGACCAATAAGATCATGAAACAGATAGTGTAAGGTAGAAAGCAAACAATAGTGAGCAAATCATATAGTCAGAATGATAAAACCAAAGATCAAAATAAGAGATCAGACTAGTTCTGTAATCTTTCCTTAGTGACTGAAGTCTCTTGAGCTCTGATCTCCAGCCTCTCTCCTTTGTTTTTATTGCAGGCAGCTAGCCTGCTGCCTGGGAGGTCTGTGACTCTTAGTTGTCTCAGTCTGTTCAGCGTAGGGGAAGGGCTTTGTCTCCTGTTTAACGATGTCACCATGGGAACTGAGGTGGAGGCTCTGATATGTGGGTGGGGTGATGCAGATCTGCCTGGAGAATGCCGGAGGTGGTAGCTTCACTTTCACTTTTAGGGATGCTCATCTGCGTCTCTGGGTGAGAGGCACCAGGATCAGCTGCACAGCTGGGCGCTGGATCCGGGGTGTCTCCAGCAGGCTGGGGTGGAGGAGAGAGTCAGGTGTTCCCTCTTCTGGAGCTGGAAGCCTCTGATCAGCACCTTACACAAGCTTGGGGTTCTGTTCCCTTACACAAGCTTGAGGTTGCATGCTGAGTGCCTCAGCCAGGGTGGGCCCGGGGCTCCAGAGCTCCAAAACTCCAAAGGGCAGTTGGTGGCCCTGGGTCCCTCACAGGACACTTCAGGCAGAAATGAGACCGGTATCTCTGAGGGGCAGGCACCCAGAGCCTCCCTGGGTGACCGGCAGTTTGGTGCTGGGTGATGGGTGAGACGATATAGCCAGGGTGGGAGCTGAGACCCGGGACTCCTGAGCAGCCACAGCTGGGGGCTACAATATCTGGCCCTGCGTGGGACCAAAGGTCCCTGGGCCTCATACCAGTGTGGCTGGTGGTGGGCAGGGGGCTGCAGGAAGAAAAGTAAGAGTCTTTTTGGGAACTCACGTTCAGAGAGTCTCACAAATCCACCTATGCCGTCGCCATCTTACCGGAACCTCGTTATCTGTTGTTTCTTTAAAATTTTACAGGAAAACATTTTGCACCAGTTTTTAATATAGTTATGGGAAACGCACTTTAAGGTAATTATATCACATCATTTGTTTAATTTGGGAAATACAAATATATGATGCACTCTGGAATTTGTTAATATAACAAAATATTATAAAAGTTGCAAAATAGTCTTCTAGGAAATAAAACTGTATTTTGTATGTTTAGAGTCTGTGATTTTTTTTCTGTTTTGTTTTTTGATTTCTATCTTTACTAACTATTTGAAATATTGTTTCCTTCCTGTGGAGAAAAGGTTTTCAATGTAGCTATGACATTTCAGGGCAGCCATTTTTTCTGCCTATGAGTCATTTTATAATGTGAAGACTTGATTAAACAAATGAAAGAGTAAATCCACCATTTATTTAAAGATTAGTAAATAAAACCAATTTTTTTTAATAAGAGGTGTAAAATTTTTTATCATTACTGAACTTGGGTTTAGCATAAAGAAATTAAGGTCATCTAATCATAGTGTTTTTGACTGTTATAATTTGACAAATCAAATTTGCAAAGATTTGTCTTTCATAAATTAATATTAAAAAGCCAGTTGAAAACTGCTATACAATTTGCTTGCAACTAAGTTTTAACCATTAAATAATCAACACCAATTTTAAAAATAGAGTAATAAATATATATATATAATAAAGCAATAAATAAATATTTAAATAAGTAAATATAAGAATAAACTATTTGCTTGCTTGATCAAAATTATTTCTGAGGCAATAGCAGCACATATTCCCTACTTCTGGTAATCTTTTAAAAATATTAGCACATTTCAAATAGTAAAAAAAGATAATTATTTTATATTCAGATTTATTATCTTTTGTCCACAGACGACATACATAATTTGTTAGTAAATACAAGTTTATTCTCAATGAACTGGTTGACTAAATTTTTTAATTTTTTTTATTGTTATAACATGAATATCAATTCAAAAAATACTGGTAGTAATTGTTTTATTTTATGCCTCTGAAGATATTAGAAAAAGTAATTCAAAAAATTATAGTTTTTGGATAGAAAATGATGTTAATTTATATTAAAACAAATTTTAAATCAATAACATTTCAGTACCTTTGGACATCGTGATGCCATTAGTTGGTATCATTTTTTATGTTGTTTTCCCTCTACATCTTTGGTGGAGAAAAGTATATTTCTTCTCTAAGTAACCACATGGATAAAGTGATATTCTATTAATTTAAAATTTTCATTCATGGCCAGTCACAGAGGTTCACATCTGTAATCCAAGCAATTTGTGAGGGCCAAAGCAAGAGAATCACTTGAGACCAAGAATTTGAAACCAACCTGGGTAATATAATGAGACTCCATCTCTACAAACTTTTGTTAAATAAATTATTTTAACTACAGTTATTAATGTTTAAATTCCTCTGATTGCTCCAAATGTGGCCGGTGAGATCCTATTTATATGGGCTCCTTCATCCTTTTGACATGCCCTTACTAGTTAGTCTTCAAAATGTTTCTTTTAACTGGTATAAGGTATTTCAGGCTCTCTTTTCCATTATTTGCCCATATTCTAGTATCAGTGATTACTCCAAGTAGCCCAAATTGTTTAAGTACATATATGTTTAAAGTCTGGTTCTTATTTTCCAAAAATAAGAATGCTACTCATTGTTCTCCCTAGTTCTCAGGAGGGTAAATGAAAAGATCCAATACTAATATGACTTTAAGTTTTTGAAAGAACTCTGGAAAACTGCAGTCAAAAGAAGAAATGTCAAATCATAAAACCACTGTAAAAATTTCAAAGTCTAGATTTTCAGTCATTATATTATACATAGAAAAATGTTATATATTCTATCCCCAATCCCCAGTCATGTAGCCTACCATACTTTGTATGCACATTAATTTTAGGGAGTGCCACATTTACTAAGTGATGAACTAGATATTAAGACAGGTCTTAGAGATGTGTCAGTGTCTTATTCCACTTTCTACTGCTTCTAATAGATTACCTGAAACTGGGTAATTTATAAAGAAAAAGAATTTATTTCTTATAGTCATGGAGGCTGAGAAGTCCAACATCAAGGAGTTGAATCTGGTAAGAGCCTTCTTGGTGAGAACTCTCTTCAGGGTCCTGTGGCAAGGAACAGCATCACATAGGAAGAAAACAGAGCAAGCTAACATGCTAACTTCTTCTTGGTATAAAGCCACCAGTTCCCCTCCTTTGATAATTCATAAACCTAATAACTCATTTATTCTTTAATGGATTAATCCAATCATAAAGGCAAAGTCCCTATGATCCAATCACTTCTTAAAGGACCCAACTATCAATACTACCATTTGGAAATTAAATTTCATCATGAGTTTTAGATAAGTCATAGCAGTCAGTGAACAAGTTAGAAAGAATTTTTGTTCTAATGAAGCTTTTATCCTATTGATAAAGGTGAATATTAAATGTATGATAATTACAACTGAGAATTATAATAAATCTGATTCTTATTTATCTCTGCTTCCTTATTACCTAGTCAATGTTTGAATCATAGAATGTGTTCAATAAATCATTATTGAATGAATAAAGAAATAAAATGATGTTTTAAATGCTGTTCTTTGATAATGTCTTTTCTGATTTATCCAGGAAATATGGGTTCCACAGCTCTTTGTTGACATCACACACTAATAGCACTTATCATCATATTGATAATTACTAACCTGCTTAAACAACCATGAATGACTTAAGGGTAAGTTTTGCACATTTCCTATGAATATTCTGAATATCTTCAAATTAATAACTTCTCTAATGTCACCATTGTTTTACTTTGTTCTGAGCTACATTTGACTAATTTTTTTAAATAAAAGATCTCCTTGCATTACTGAAATTAGGTTTCTTGTTCATTATATATTATGCTTTCTATGTATTTTGATATTTTATAATGAGATAGGAATTTTATCCTCTATTTTATATTGTAAAGAAGAATTTGTGTGAAATTGGTGTTATTTCTTCCTTGAACATTCACTCAAGAAGACATCAGGACCTGGAAGACATTTCATGAATGTTTCCAGTAACACTTTCCATTTCTTTGATAGTATGATAATCATATATTTTTTTATAATATTTTATAATTATATTTTTGTAAGCTCTAGGTTTTGAGGAATGTATTTATTTAACTTAAATTGTAAAAATTTTTGGTGTAATGTTTTTCATATTAACTCAATTATTATTTTAACATTTATAGGCACTATATTCATATTTTCTTTTTATTTAAGTTACTATACTATATTCATATTTTCTTTTTATTTAAGTTATTAAAAATGTGTGCTTTTATTCCTTGATAAGTCTTGAAAAAATTATAAATTTATTGTTTCAAAGAATATAATTTGTGTTTGGAGATATGATCTATTAGACTTTCATTTTATGCCATTAATTTATGCTTTATTTTTATTATTCTTTTATTTTACTCTCTTTGCATTTGATTTCCCATGCTTTGTTTACCTTCTAAGAATTAAAACTGAAATTATTTGTTTTAACCTTTTTTCTGATATGTTCATTTCATTTTTAAAATGTTTTATATATATACTTAAGTTTGATATATATCTTCATCACAATCAGGTTCAAAATATTTTCTAATCTCCATCGTTGTACTCTTTTGACCCATGGGCTATCTAGAAGTATATTGGTTAATTTCCAAGAAATAGGAAATTTCATAATAGATTTTTAACTCATTTCACTTAGGTTAGAAAGTAAAGGTCGGGGTGCAATGGCTCAAGCCTGTGAGCCCAGCACTTTGGGAGGCAGAGGCGAAATAATTGCCTGACCCCAGGATTCAAGACCAGCTTGGGCAACTTGGTGAGCCCTTGTCCCTACAATCAATAAAAAAATTAGCCAGGCATGGTGGTGCGTGCCTGTAATTGCAGCTACTTGGAAGGCTGAGGCAGAAGGATCGCCTGAGCCCAGCAGGTTGAGCGTGCCACTGCACTCCAGCCTGGGTGGCAGTGAGACTCTGACTCAAAAAAAAGGAAAATATACTCAGAACATTTTGCATGCTCTTTATAATTCAGAATATAATCATTTTTTGTAAAAATTGCATGTAGACATGAATACAGTATAACTTTTGTCATTGTTGGATTCAGTTTCTAAATATGTCAATTACGTCAGCTTATGAATTTGTTTCCGGATTTTCAAAAAGTCACTGACTATGTCATTTTATTCTATCATCAATTGATAAAGACATGTTAACTTCTTCCCTTCTGATCAGGTTTTGTCTGTTTCTGTTTTCAGTTGTCAGATTTAATCTATTTAAAACTGTTACTAAGTGATATAGATTTTAATCATTTTATCTTCCTGATAAATTGACTGCTCAATAAATTTTAAAAGTCCTGTGAATATTTGGTCATATGTCTTAACTTAAATTTTGCTGTCTGATAGAAGCATATCTATAAGAGCTTTCTGGTGATTTGAGTTTGCATGGTAATTTAAAAATCGTTTCACATTCAGTCTTTCTGAGCCTTTTCCCTGAGATATTTTTAATCTTTTATTTTATTTTATTTTATTTTAGAGCTGTGGGATACATGCAAGGATCTGCTACATGAGTATCCTTCATGAAGGGAAGGTTTAGGCTTCTAGCAAGCCCTCTTCCCCCAGTAGAGGACATGGTACCCAATGGGTCATCCTAACCCTCTCCTCCTTTAACAGTGTTCAGCATCTGTTCTTCCTGCCCTTATCCCCATGTGCCTAATGTTTACTGCCCACTTTTGAGTGAAAACGTATGGTGTTTGGTTCTTTGTTTATTTCTGTTATAGTTCTTTTAGAATGATGGTCTCCAGCTGCAACCATGTTGCTGAAAATGAGATGATGTTGTTCTTTATGGCTGTGCAGTATTCTTTAGCATATATGTACCACATTTTCTTTATCCAGTCCACTTTTGATGAATGTCTGTGTTGGTTCCATGTTTTCACTATTGTGAATAGTGCAATAAACATACATGTGCAGGTGTCTTTTTAGTAACGTGGTTTGTGTTTCTCTGGGTATAGCCCAAGGAGAGGGATTAATGGTTCACGTGGTAGCTCAATTTTAGTTCTTTGGGATATCTTCACACTACTTTCCACAAGGGTTGAACTAGCTTACATTCTCACCAACAGTGCACTAGTGTTTCCTCTTCTCTGCAGCTTTGCGAACATCTGTTGTTTTTGACTTTTAAATAATAGCCAACCTAACCAGTATGAGATGGTATCCTACTGTAGTTTTTATTTTCATTTCTTTGATGATTAGTGAAACTGAGTATTTTTTCATATGTTTGTTGGCTGCATGTATGCTTTCCTTTAAGAAGTATCTATGGCTGGGTTCAGTGGCTCAGCTGTAATCCCAGCTGAAATACTGAGGCGAGTGGATTGCCTGATCTTACAAGTTTGAGACCAGATTGAAGTGTTGAACAACTTTGTTTTGTTTCTGGAAACTTGGCAAGACCTTGTCTCTACAATAAAAATTAAAAAAATTAAAAAAAATTAGCCGGGCATGGTAGTATCCACCTGTAATTCCAGCTACTTGGATGGCTGAAGTGGAAGGATCACCAGATCCCAGCAAGTGGATGCTGGGGTGACCCTGAGTGTGCCACTGCACTCCAGCCTGGGTGACAAAGACTCCAACTCAAAAAAAAAAAAAAAAAAAGAAGTGTTTGTTTACGTCCTTTGCCCACTTTTAAATGGGATTATTTGTTGTTTTCCTGTCAATTTGTTTGAGTTTCATATAGATCCTGAATGTGAGGCCTTTGTTAGATGCAGAGCTTACAGATATGTTTTCCCATTCTGTGGGTTGACTCTTTACTCCTTCAATGGTTTCTCTTGCCATGCAAAAAGATTTTAACTTGATTGGATCCTACCTGTCAATTTTAGATTTTGCTGCATTTGCTTTTGAGGACTTGGTCACAATGTTATTGCCTAGGTCTATGTCCAAGAGGGTGTTCCCTGGGTTTACTTGTTTTATAGTTTGAGGTTTCACAGTTAATCCTTAATCCATTTGGAGTTAATTTTTGTATATGGTGATAGGTAAGAGTCTAGTTTCATTCTTCTGCATGTAGTCAGCCTCTTTTCCACCACCATTTGTTAAGTATGATTTTCTTTCCTCAGTGTTTGTTTTTGTTGGCTTTGTCAAAGATGAATTGGTTGAAAGTCTGTAGTTTTTATTTCCATATTCTCTCGTACTATTCCATTAGTCTGTGTGTCCATTTTTGTACTAATACCGTGCTGTTTGGGTTACTGTAGACTTTCAGTAAAGTTTGAAGTCTGAGATTGTGATGCCTCTGGCTTTGTTCTTTTGTGCTGAAGATTGTTTTCTCTATTTGGGCACTTTTTTTGTCTCCATATGAATTTCAGTATTGTTTTCTAGGTCTGTGAAAAATGATGCAGGCTATTTGATAAAAATTGTGCTAAATCTACTGGTTTCCTTGAGTAGAAAGGACATCTTGAAAATATTGAGTCTTCCAATCCATGAGCATGTGATGTTCATCCATTTGTTTGTATCATCTCTGATTTCTTTGAACAGTGTTTTGTAGTTCTTACTGTAAAGATCTTTACCTCTTTAGTTAATGACTGTCGAATGTCGGTGGGTTTTTTTGTTTGTTTGTTTTGGTTTAGTTGGTTTTGTGGGGAGCTATTGTGAATGGGATTCTGTTTTTTATGTGGTTCTCAACCTGTTTTTTGGTTGATGTATAGAAATGCAACTGATTTTTACACATTGATTTTGCATACAGAGACTCTGGTGAAGAGTGCAAGGAGGTTTTTGACAGACTCTCTAGAGTATTCTAGGTATAAAGTCATATTATCTGCAAAGAGAAATAATTTAACTTCTTTTTCTAATTGGATACCTCTAATTTCTTTTTCCTGCCTGATTGCTCTGGCTATGGCTTCCAATATTATGTTAAATAGGAAGGATAAGAGAGGAAATCCTTGTCTAGTTCCAGTTCTTAGGCCTAGAGATCAAAATAACATTCCTCAAAATAATAAGAGCCATCTATGACAAAACCAGCAGCCAACATCATACTTATCAGGCAGAAGTTGGAAGCTTTTCCCCCAAGAACTGAAACAAGACAAGAATGTTTTCTCTGGGTTTAGACTTGTAGTTTGACCCGAATTTTCTTTTAGCATTTTAAGGATGTCATGTTTCAATCATATGACTTCCATCTTTAGTGTTGGAAATACTGTTGTTCCCTTAAAAGTAGTGCTTTCCCCTTCATTCAGTTTTAAGATTATTCTCATTGCCTTTAGTTGCCAAGAGTTTTACTATATGTGCTTTAGACTCACTGAGCTTCTTGAGTCTATTGATTGATAACATTCTTCAGTCTGATATAAATTTTTATCATTATTTCAAATACTACATTTGCCACATTTTTTTTTCTTTGTTATTCTTCTGGGACTCATGTAACATATATAGTAAGACATTCAAATACAGTCTCTGGCTACTCTGGGCAACTTCTCCATTACAAGTCCTCCTGAGACCACCTGGCTGAGATTGCTACCACAGCGATGTCACTGTGGGCCACCCTCCTTCCACCTTGGCCTGACAGCTGCCTGCGACCCACCTGTAGGGCAGGATTCGGGCCTCTTGTTGCAGTCCACTGCCTTACCCATTGCTGCCACAGCATCCTGACTCTGGGTCAGAGTTGGGGACACACTCCTGGCTGCCTACTGCTACCTATGGGTCATAGGTAAAGGCAACTTCAGGGAGGTGAGGATTCTGAAGCACTGGCAGAACAGCAGGCAGTATGTTATTAAAAAATGGAATTTTCCACATAGCAATCCCAATCCTGGGAATATACTCAGAGGAACATATATCATATTACTAAACATGACATTTGCAAACACATGTTTATTTCCATCACAATAGCAAAACCATGTAACCAACCCTACTGCCCATTGAAAGTGAACTGAATAAAGAAAATGTGATACAAATACACAACAGAGTGTTTTGCAGCCATAAAGAACAAAATCATGGATTTTGAGCAACTTGGATGGATTGGAGATCATCGTACTAAGAGAACTACCACAAAAACAAAAATCTGAATACCACATGTTCTCACTCATAAGTGGGCCCTGAACACTAAGTCACATTAGCACAAGGGAGGAATCAGCAGTCACTGGGAACTGCTAGTTGAGAGAGTGAGGGAGGAAGGAAGCTGGGGGGCATGTGCCAACACAAAATGTAGTTTATTACCAGGGAGAGTGGGGGCCAGTTAGAAATTCAAATTTGGGGTGTCATGAAGATGACGGCTGACCCAATCAGACTATGCGAGTCCCAGTGTGAGTGAGTGAGTGTATGGAAAATTTTGTGTACATGCTCATGAGTGAGTGGGCATGTGAGTGGCTGAATGAGTGAGGGCTAAGGAGCTAGTGGTCAGGGCTTTCCTGGATCCTAGTGATTCCTGGGATGCAGAAGTCAATTGTCATTGTTTTACATATATCAACTAAACACTTCCTGGGAAGAAGATGTTGGAAGAGACTGACTAAGTGGGGGCTACTGAGTGAGTGATCTGGACCTTCTGGTGAAGCAGTTGGTGCTTCGGCTGTTCTGCTTGGTCCCTAGTACTTCCCAGGTCCCAGAAACTGAGTGCCTTTTTTTTTTAATGGAGAAAAGTTTTCCTGTGAAGAAGCGGTGGGGAGAGACTACCAACTCCAGGCTCTGCCTCACCACTAAAGCAGGAGAGACTGCTGGCTCCAGGCTTTGTCTTGCCATTTCAGAGCCTGACCAGTCACTGGCAGCAAGGGCTGCAGAGGGAGCCCAGAGACAGAGTCCCACCAGAGAAGATGAAGGAGACACCCCGCCAACGTCTGGAAGTCAGGACAAGAAAATGCTCTGACTTGCTCACAGAGATATGAGCAGACCCTATCTCTGTGACTGGTGGGTCAACTACTCAGGGATTGATCGTGACTCAGAGGGACTATCCTGACAGCACAAACTTTGGAGGGACCTGACAAGTGCTGAGTTTCAGGCACCTCATCCCCTACCCTGATCCAGCAGTGGAACACAGGGTGTGGCCAGAAAAGGATGAGGAAGAACTCCAAAGAGATCAGTGGTGAATTGGAGGCTGACCCAAACCCCCTCCTCCCCAGCAATCTTCTGAATGTCAGACTCACACAGCAGGGGCACAACTGAGAGGGAAAAACCCAGATGGACTCTGGACATCAGTCGCAATAGGAAAATTCCATTCCAGGATAGGACTGGCTGTGGCACCCCCCACGGGTAGTGAGGACATACCTGGGAAGAGACAATCTCACACCTCCCCATGGGAGAGTATCTCCCTAGCCATACGAGAGTGGGAGGGGAGGGGTGCAGCCTCACCCACTGCCACTGCCCTCCTCCTTCCCTGCTCTGGACACTAGGGAGTGAGTGAAAGAGGTGGAAGCTCTACAGGAGATAGAGGAACAAACGAGAGGAACAATTACAAAATCTGCCACAAGAGGGCAGGGTTCTTTTTCTTTTTAACTTTTAATTTTTTTAATTTTGGTTAAATTTTTGCCTGTTTGTTAGTTCATCTGATTTTTTAATATTTTTCCTTTGTGCATGAATATGTATTCAAGTTTAATCTGCATCCCTCCTTTTTTTCTTTTCTTTTTCTTCTATTTTTTGTTTTCTGTTCATGTGTGTATGTGAATGACTGTGTGTTCATCTTTCAGATATTTTTGTTGTTGTTGCTGGCTTGTTTTTGCTCTTTTGTTCTTCTCTTTTTTATTTTTATTTTTCAGTTTAAGGTGTGTGTCAATATGGATGTGAAGGTTCAATCTGAAATCTTTTTTTTTCTGGTCTTTCTCTTTTTCTTCTCCATTCACTTTGTGCTAGAGGGGTGTGTGTGTGTGTGTGTGTGTGTGTGTGTGTGTGTGTTTATTTTTCCTTTTTTTGTTGTTTGTTTTGTTTCACTTTGTTATTTCAGTTTGTTTTGGGGCGTGTGTGTATGTCTCTGTGTGTGTGTGTTCAAATGTTTTATGTTTTGGTTTCTGCTTTCATTGTTCACTGTTTTTTGTTTGTTTGTTTTTTGTTTTAATTCGTGTTCATCTTACTTCATTCTATTTTTCTCTGTGCTCCTCATTGCTGTCACTATACCTTGGACTCAGGGGTTGTCATATAGTGTGGTGATGGGGAGTGGGTCTCAGGGAGCACATACCACAACCAGTGACCATTGTAATTAGCAAGTAGTTTCTGAATCCTAGCTCCCATCCCTACCTTATTTGACTTTCAAAATTACAAGAGAGAGCAAAGGTCCCACCTGCAGCCCTGTTTCAAATTAGAACAAATCCAGAACCTGGATCAGGGGAAATTAGAGGGCTGGACAAATATTAGAAGGGAAAGCCTCTCCCACTGTCACTGAATATTGTAACTAAAGAGAAAAGCAAGAGATCTGTCACAAATGAGAAAAAACCAAAGAAAGATCACAGGTAATTTCAAGTGTAACAAAGAGAAAACTCCTGAAAAATCAAATCTTGGAGCTCAAACAATGGAATTCATCAAAGACTGGCCCCAAACCATGATAGGGATTAGAGAATGGATGGAAAGAGTGATTAAGACTCAAGAAAGACAACATGAAACATTGAAAGAACTTGTATCAGAAATGTTGGCAATAAAAAATTTCATCCAGGGAATAAATAAAAAGATGACAAGCATGGAATGCAGAATTAATCTAGTCAAAGAAAGAATCTCAGAACTTGAAGACCAGAACACGGAATTAAACTGATCTATAAAAAACATAGAAAGAAAGACCAAAGCCTACAAGAGATGTGCAATTATACAAAAAGGTTGAACCTATGCCTGATAGGTTTCCCAGAAGAAGAAAGGAAAATGAAGAATACCATGGAGCAAGTGTTCCAGGACATAATCCAGGAAAACTTTCCCCATCTCACCAGAGATGTTACCAGCCAAACACAAGGGATACAGAGAACCCCCACAATACATCAAATGAGAAGACCAACCCTTAGACACACAATAATTTGCCTACACAAAATAGACATAAAACAAAAAATTCTAAAGGCAGAAAGAGAAAAAAGTCAGACTACCTACTGGGGAAATCCAATCAGAATAGCAGCAGACTTATCAGCAGAAACACTACAAGCAGAAGGGACTGGAGACCTATATCTAAAGTCCTCAAAGAAAAGCAATTTTAACAAAGAATTTCCTATCCAGCCAAGCGCAGCTTCATTAGTGATGGAGAATTAAAATCTCCATCCATTCCCTAAGATTGTGCAGATTTCACACCAACTCTACAACTTAAAAAGTATTAAGCGTAGAAGAAGGAAAAAAAAGAATGACCACACACTTCCCAAAAGAACAGCAGAGCACAGAATCAACAGAGAATACATTGCAACAACAAAATTGAAAACATACACATATATCAATCCAGAAGCAAAAAGAAAAGCAGCAAACAACCTCTAAAAGAATCTTATGACAGGGATAAACAATCACATTTGAATAATCAGCCTGAATGTGAATGGACTAAATGCACCACCGAAAAGACACAGAATGGCAAACTGGATAAGAAACCATGACCCAATTATTTGCTGCATCTAGGAAACTCATCTCACCACAACGGATGCACACAGACTCAAAGTTAAAAGATATCAAATGAGTTTCCAGGCAAATGGATCACAAAAGAAGACAGGAATCACAATCTTAATATGAGACAAAACAACCTTTAAGCTATCAAAAATTTTAAAAGGTGCAAAAGGACACGACATAATGATAAAAAGGCTCAACCCATCAATAAAAATGTCTATCACAGACATATATGCACTCAACACAGGAGCACTAGCATTTATAAAGCAACTACTAAGTAAACTAAAAAAAGATATTGATTCTAACACTATTATATCAGGGAATTTGAATACCTCACTAACAGTTCCAGATAGATCATCAAGGCAAAAAATCAACAAGGAGATCCAGAACCTAAACTTGACACTAGACCAAATGGACTTAATAGATACCTACAGATTATTCCACCCAACAACCACAGAATATACATTCTTACTCATCACCACATGGAATGTACTCCAAGATTGACCACATCCTTGGCCATAAATCAGGCATAAACAAATCCATAAGGCTGAAATATTGCCATGCACCTTCTCAGACCACAGCAGAATAAAAATAAATATCAACACCAAAACAATTTCCCCAAAGCCCACAAAGGCACGGACACTAAACAACATGATGCTGAAGAACTACTGGGTCCACACTGATCAAAGTAGAAATTACAAGATTCTGGAAACAAATGAAAATGAAGAATATCTTACCAAAACCTGTGGGATGCCGTGAAAACAGTTCTAACAAGGGAATATATCTCTATGAGCACACATCAAGAATATGAAAAGATCAAGAGTTGAGAGACTAACTAATCACCTAAGGGAGCTGGAAAGAGATGTCCTCCAAAACTCCAACTTTAGCAGAAGAATCCAAATCACCAAAATAAGAGCCCAAATATGGGATATAGAAGACAAAAGTATCATAGAAAACATTTTTTAAAAACCCAAAAGATGGTTTTTTGAAAGAATTAACAGGATTGATGGACCTCTAGCCAGAATGACTAAAAATAAGAAAGAAAAGGCCCAAACAAACACAATCAGAAATACAAAAGATCAAATCACAACTGATCCCAAAGAAATACAAAAGATTATCAGAGATTACTATGTACACCTATACGGAAACAAACTTGATAACCTAAATGAAATGGAGGACTTTCTGACATCACACAACCTACCCAGGTTGAAACGAGAAGACAGTGAGATACTAAATAGACCAATAACAACTCAGGAAATTGACTCTGTCATAAGAAAACTACATGGAAGGAAAAGCCGTGGACTGGATGGCTTTCCAGCAGAATTCTACAAACATACAAGGAGGAGCTGATACCAATCCCACTGAAAGTATTCCAGGCAATTGAGAAAGATGGAATTCTCCCCAAATCATTTTTCAAAGCTAACATCACACTGCCACTGAAGTCAGGTAAAGATCCAACAAAAAAAAAAGAGAACTACAGGCCAATATCCCTTATGAACATAGATGCAAAAACCCTCAACAAGATTCTAGCAAATCAGATCCAAAAATACATCTTAAAAATCATCCACCATGACCAAGTAGGCTTCATCCCCAGAATGCAGGACTGGTTCAACATCTGCAAGACCATAAAGGTTATTAAATACATCAACAGATATATAAACAAGAACCACATGACGATAACATTGCATACAGAAAAGTCTTTTATAAAATCCAGCATCCCATCTTGAAAAAAAAAGCCTTCAAACACCTAGGTATAGGAGGAACATACCTCAAAATAGTAAGTACCATCTACAATAAACCCACAGCTAACATATTGCTAAATGGACAGAAACTGGTAACATTTCCCCTGAAAACTGGAATAAGAGAAGGCTGCCCATTCTCATCCCTCTTGGTCAACATTGTGTTGGAAGTCCTAACTAGAGCAATTAGATAAGAGAAGGAAATTAGGGGTATCCAAATAGGAAAAGAGGAAGTCAAGTTATGCCTCTTTGCTGATGATATGATCCTATACCTCAAAAATCCAAAAGAAGCTGGGCTCGGTGGCTCAGCCTGTAGTCCCGCACCTTTGGGAGGCTGAGGTGAGTGAATTGTCTGAGCCTGTGGGTTCAAGACCCACCTGGGCAGCGAGACCTCATATCTACAATAAAATAAAAAATCAGCCGGGTGTGGTAGCACACACCTGTAATTCTGGCTACTTGGAAGGCTGAGGCGGAAGGATCACCAGAGCCCAGTGGGTCAAGGCTGTGGTGGCCGGGAGCGGCCACTGCACTCCATTCTGGGTGACAGAGTGATACTCCAACTCAAAAGAAAAAAAAATCCAAAAGAATCTGTAAAAAACCTGCTTGCACTGAATAAGGACTTTGGCAAAGTCTTGGGGTACAAAATAAATGTGCAAAAGACAGCTGCATTCTTATTCACCAACAAAAGCAGGCAGAGACTCAAATAAAAAGCATAATAGCATTAGCAATAACCACAAAAAATGAAATTCCTTGGCATCTTCCTAAACAAAGAAGTAAAAAATCTTTACAACAAGAACTGCAAAACATTGTTGAAAGAAATCCAGGAAGACACAATCAAATGGAAAAATATTCCATGCCATGGATAGGAAGAATCAACATTGTTAAGATGTCCATCCTACCAATAACAATCTACAGATTCAATGCAGTACCCATTAAATTACCAACATCATTCTTTTCAGACCTGGAAATGACAATACAGAAATTTCATATGGAAATATAAATGACCATGAATAGCCAAAACAATCCTTAGCAAAACAAGCAAAGCAGAAAGTATCACACTTCCAGACTTCAAACTTTACCATAAGGCTATAGTAATCAAAACAGCCTGGTATTGGTGCAAGAACAGGTATACAGACCATTGAAACAGAATAGAGATTCTGAAAGCAATGCCTCATTTTCTCCACCAACTCATCCTTGACAAAGTCTCCAACAACAACCACTGGGAATAGGAGAACCTATTCAGTAAATGGTGCTGGGAAAACTGGCTGACCATATGCAGAAAGAATGAAACAGGACCCCTACCTATCACAATACACTAAAATTAACTCTAATTGGATCAAAGACCAAAACGTAAAACCTCAAACTATAAGAATCTTAGAAAATGCAGTAGACATCCTTATGGAAATTGGAACTGGCATCTAATTCCTGATCAAAACTCTAAGTGCCTATACCATAAGAAACAAGATAGTTAAGTGGGACCTTGTCAAACTGAAAGACTTCTGTAAAGAAAAAGAAACCATCAAGAGAGCAGGGAGACAGCTCATAAAATAGGAAAATATATTTGCCAACTGTACATCTGACAAAGGCCTAACATCTAAAATCTACAAGGAAGTCAAATGGGCCAAAAAGAAAAAAAACAGTCCCATTAGAAAATGGGCAAAAGGCATAAATTGAAACTTCTCAAAAGAAGATATATGGGCAGCCAACAGACACATGAAAAAATGCCCAGCCTCACTAATCTCAGAGAAATGCAAATCAAAACCACATTGAGATACCACCTAACCCCAGTAAGAATGACCATCATTAATAAAACAAACAACAGATGATGGCAAAGATGTGGAGAAAAAGGAATGCTTCTACACTGCTGGTGGGAAAGCAAACTAGTGTAAACTCTTTGGAAGATAGTGTGGCGATTTCTGAAAGAACTAGAAATTGACCTTCCATCTGACTCAGCAATCCCCCTGTTGGTAACATACCCAGAAGAACTCAAATCATTCTACAAAGGTGATACCTGCACACACATGTTTGTTGCAGCTCTATTCACAATAGCAAAAACATGGAACCAACCATGCAAGCCCATAATATCTGGACTGGATTAAAAAATATGGTAGCCGGGCTCGGTGGCTCAGCCTGTAATCCCTTGCCTTTGGGAGGCTGAGGTGAGTGGATTGCCTGAGCCCATGGGTTCGAGGCTCACCTGGGCAGCGAGACCTCATCTCTACAATAAATCAAAAAATCAGCTGGGCGTGGTAGCGCATGCCTGTAATTCCGGCTACTCGGAAGGCTGAGGCGGAAGGATTGCCGGAGCCCAGCAGGTCGAGGCTGCGGTGGCCGGGAGCGGCCACTGCACTCCAGTCTGGGCGACAGAGTGAGACTCCAACTCAAAAAAATAAATAAATAAAAATAAAAAATATGGTACATGTACACAATGGAAAATTATGCAGCCATAAAGAAGGACAAACATATGGACTTCACAGCAACTTGGATGGATTTAGAGTCTACCATACTCAGTGATCTATCACAGAAACAAAGAACAGAGTACCATATGTTCTCACTCATAAGTGGACCTTGAACAATTATCATAATCCTATAAGAAAGGGATTGACAGTAGTGGGAAATTGCCAGGGAAGGTGGGGTAGGATTGGCAATTGAGGGAAACTGCCAAGGGAGGGAGGGGCACGCCTCATCAGCAAGGGTACTCGCATAATGAACATTTGCATACCCAATGCTGAATTGTACCTCACATTTTTAAAATAAAAAGAGAGAGAGAGAGAGCGAAAAAAAAAGTCCAACTTCACCTGCATGCAACCTACTTATGTAGTTAATCCTCACCTGTACTCCACATCTCCATAATAATAATAATAATAAACTGAACCTCTGAAATGCCTCCAGCCAAGAGCGGGGAATTGCTGAACAGGAATCCCAACTCTTTTTTCTTTTTTTTTTTAAGCAGAATTTATTGAGAGACCAAAAATCCCCCACAGTGGGAGGGAACATGCAGGGGATGCCCAGGAAGTCCACCTCCTGTTTCAGTTGAAGCATCCCAACTTTGTCACCTACAAGGAGTCCTTGGAGGACTGAGATGATCTGCTCTACATTATCATGGACTTCTGTGAAGAAAGTGATCTGTACCGAAAGTTCAATGGGCAGAAAGAACAGCTTTTGTCTGAAAGCCAGGTAGGAGAGTGGTTTGTACAGATCTTCATGGCTTTGCAGTATTTACATGAGAAACAAATTCTTCTTCAAGATCTGAAAACTCAAAATGTCTTCTCAAAAAAAAAAAAAGCAATCATCAAAGTGGGTGACCTAGGAATTGTCTGAATGTTGGTGAGCCACTGTAACACGACAAACACTCTGATTGGCACACCTTACAATCTGAGCACTGAATTGCTCTCAAACAAACCCTACAACTATAAGTCTGATGTTTGGGTTCTGGGATACTGTGTCTATGAAATGGCCACTCCGAAGGATGCTTTCAATGCAAAAGGCGTGACTTTTTTAGTTTATTGGATTATTGGAGGAAAGCTGACAAGAGATTATAGCCCAAGCTGTCAGAACTGATAAGAACAATTTGAGCAAAAGGTCTGAAGATCTTCTGTGAAGAGCATCCTGAGGCAACCTTACAGAATGCACCAAATCTCCTTCTTTTTGGAGGCCACAAAGGCAAAAAAAAAAAACACCAGAAATAACATTAAAAATGGTGACTCTAAATCCAAGCCATTTTGTGGAAAAGCAAAAGCAAGTCACGAAGTAATTCACCCCAACTACACTTTTCTGAGGTTTCCAAGACATATAGAATAAGACAAATATTCGTTCCAGGAGAAACCTATAGTTTTTGGTCCCTTGAAGTCACCTGCCTATCTCAAAGTCCATACCTGCAAACCAGACTTGAGCGATGCCACAGAACTAGCCACGGCCAGTAGGGTAAAAAAAAAAAAAAAAATTTAGAGAATCATAATTTATTGAGAGAACAAAAAAGTTCCCACAGTGGCAGAGGACCTGAGATGTTTGCCCAATAGGGTAAATATTGACATCTTACCTGCAGAAAGGAGGAACTCAATGAGCAATGGCTTAATTCAGGAACATCAGTCAAGACACTTGGATGCCTCTAGTGAGTTAGAAGGTAAATGCATTATTTCTCAAGTGAAAGACGAGCTACTGCAGTATGACATGAAATCCAGTGTTCAACCTGAAAACCTAATTTTCACTTGGTCCTCTGACATTGTCAATTGGAAAAAGAATGAACTAGTGAAGCCACAGCAGCCCTTGATCAAAGACCAAAAGCTAAAGGACCAGGATCGACTTGCTGGTGAATGTATTATAGAACAAGACAGAATCCATCAAGGTTTACAGTCACACATCTCTGTGTCTGAACCTTCCCTGTCTCGACAGTGATGACAGAAGAAAGAACAGACTGAGCACAGTGGGGGAAAGAGACATTTTCAAGAGTCACCTCCTTGACTTTTATCTTCTCGTTGTACTATTGTAAAAGTGGATATCATATCAACACCAAAAGATGCTGAAAACTAAAATAGAGTGGTCACTGGGTCTGTGAGTGGTCCAAGCAGCAGTGAGATGTCATCATCAAAGGATCGGTCATTATCAGTCAGAGAGAGGAGGCTACTGAAGCAGTGACAAGATGAGATGTTCCCCTCAGGGCCAGGGAAGTCACAAGAGGAAGGTCAGCTTGTTCCTTCCCTGACGATTCTCCTCTGACTACAGCATCGTTCAGGAAAGGAAATGGATTCATTTTCTGTCTGAGGAGGAGTTAAGATCTTCTACAAGTTCAACTGATAAGTCAGATGGAGCTTCCAGGGAAGAGAAAGATCATACAAATAAAATGAATGTTTTGATACAATTGATGACTTTCAGATCCTGAAACTGAATTCTAAAGACAGCTGTGAAGATCTCCCAGTACCAAACCCAGTGTCAGAATTCAAACTTCATTGAAAGTATCAGGATACACTGATACATCATGGTAAAGTTGTGGGAGAGACAGAGGAACTCTGTTTTTAAAGAACTACCTTCAGCTAGGTTCTGAAAAGTCAGGAGAACAGTTGAAGTCTTGAGAGCTGATATAATACAGGTCCTGGGGGGCTCAGCTTTTAGAGTAGGTATACGGTCTTTTGGAAGAGTAGAATGATTTGGAGAGAGAGCGACGTTTGTGGGAACACATGGGTGAAAAGTATTCAACTTAGTGTGAAAGCTCACCAGTCAGTTGAAATTTCTTGAAGCAAATGTGAATTTTTGAGAAGTTGCTCAATTTCACTGCTGGAACTAAGTACTTATTTTCAAAGGTTTTTGGTTTAAAAAAAAACAACTGTCTGGAGGCGATTCACCATCCTTTCATATCTCATTGGAGTTTTCTTACTGGACAGAATAGAGTAATATGAAGCAAGCTCACTAAAGAAGAGCCTTGGCCTTCATATTCCTTTTATGAGGACACATCTGTTGTTTGATTACCATTTACTGAGCCTTAATCCACCAACTTTATATTTATAACCTTATTTTTTTAATTACTAATTAACTTGAAAACAGGGCTGTGAAATATGGGATTGAAAGTTTTATATTATAATATAGTGAAAACAAGCAATAGGAGAAACAAATGACATAATATGTTCAGTAATAATACCTGTCGTTGCTAAAAACCTCAGGGAGTAGTTGATAAATTATAAAATTTTTAAAAATCAATTCACAGTTCTGGGAAGTGAGCTAATGAATATGAAGCTCTATCTAGTATTTGAGCAACTGACTTTCAATTGTGCACATTGAAGAACTTTTAATATTTTCTTTTCTTTTAATAGGAACCTCATTTAGAGTATGTAAGAATTAAAACTATATACTGACTTTGTAAATCAATATGTTTCTACATACTGATTTTGTTAGATTTATCTTTCCATTGTGAAAATACTTATTAGACATTAGCTCCTTTTCCAGTTAAGCAACTGGTAAGCAAAATCCTGGTCCATTTACTTGGGAAATATTTAATGTTTATCTCCTGAAGTTTGTCTTCATGTACATTGAAATATCGGTTGTCTTTGCATGTTTTAAATGTATGATTATAGACCGCACACTTTATTAGTTGTTTAATAAGTGATGATTCCCATCTAGAAAATAGTTTTTATAAGACTAAATGCAAGTCTTGATTAGTAAAATAAATAAATACATGTATGGTGGACTGCATCCCACATGTGTCTTATGATAACTACTGTTTTTTTTTCTATTGGTTCTTTTATTTTTGTTTTCCTACCACAGAGTATATATTTACCATTGAGCTATCTTCAAATTTACTAAGATAATTTCTGATATTTCCAATCTGCTGTTAATCCCATGTAATAAGGTCATAATTTTGGACAAAGTGATTTTGATGTTTGAGAATGTCCACTGGATTTTTTTTTTACGGATGCTATTGTTGAAATTCTGTATCTTTTAGTTCATTTTATCCGTCTTCTTTTTCTCTATTTTGTTTATAAAAGTTACTTTAAAGTTCTCATGTACTATTTCTAGCATCATAATCATGCACATATATTTCTATTATCTATTTTTTTCTTCGCATACTAGGCCTAACGTACACAAACTGAATGCTCCATATTGTCTATCAAAATGAGTTCACTATTTTTTCCAATAGGCAGATAAATTGATGAACTGGTTGCATATTAATTTAAATAGAGATTAAACAGAATTGAATCCTGTATGCAGCTTTGCTAAAAACAAATGCTCCTAGTGTTCCTCTGTTCTTAGATGTTGCCCTTCATGATTTCAACTGGTATTTTCAGTGGATTCATGGTCTTCTGAACACCATTAGAATACAAGAAATTTTGTTTTGTTTTGTTTTTTTCCTGAAATCTTCAGCTTATCTGATTATCTTGCCACCTTGCAGCTATTCAGAAGTAGGCAAATGCCTGACACGGGAAACCAGCTGTTTGTTGAGTCTACTCAAATAAATTTTGTCACTGTTGCTTCATGTGACTGCCAAACACTCTACTGGGCTCTCTGTTCTAGCAGCACATCCGTCCAAGCCCAATTCTTATCTCTCACAATTGGCAGATACCTTCAAGAAAAAAAAAGAGTTTTAGGCTATCAACTAATCTTTAAATACAACTCCAGATATATTTAAATAGCTGATTTTTGTAGCTTATCAAACCTTTCTGAATTTTTGCAGTGGAAGTATTTGTCTGCTACAATAACTTTATTATATCTAAAAGCTGTTTCATACTATGAAAAGAAAATAATTCAAACTTCATTACACCCAAACAAAATTCCAGTAGGTAACATGCTTTTCTCAATACTTCTTCAAATCACTAGGTGTGAGATAAATGTGAAATGAAGAAGAAGGGTGTTGTTTTCACACTTCTTGTGTCTACCTGTACTCTCTTTAAATCCCTGCTCTCTTGGCTCAGTTTCTATCTTCTATTGTTAGTTGCCCATGATTATGCCTGCTGTTTTCACTGGTTGACTTTTGCCCCAAATTATTAAAAAATACAATACACAAAATTTAATTATTTTTCTGGTAAGAACTTCACTGACAAAATGTGTTTGGGTGTATCAAACATTTTACTGATGCTTCAGGAATGATAGAGTGAAATTATAGCATTTAATTTATTTTTCATGAATATATATACACATTTATATTTAATTTTTCTTTATGAATATATACAGAAAACTTGAAATGTGATATTATGCCTCATCATTTGCTTCCATTCATCTTTTTGCCTCGTATACTCTCCCCCTATGTTTTCAATCACTTAGGCTCCTGACATGTTACTGGAATGAGCTTCACTCTTTCTAAAGAAAATCATATTTTTCATCTTCTTTCATCTTTAATTTTGCCTCTCTTCTACTTCCATGTCTGATTATTATTTTTCTTCTGAGGCACTAGATAAAAGTCAAAAATTATTCTTTCTATTTTATGTAGAACCATATAACTCTCAACCTCTGCCATCACAATTCAACCTGGAGCTTAGCTTTCTTAATCAAAAGACTCCATAATATCTCAAAGAAAACAGGTTTGTTCTTCTGCTGTCTTTCTTAAACAATTGAGCAAATGGAAGTCAATATTGAAACAGCATTTTTTCCAGTTACCTGCATACTCTGTATGCAGAGAAAAGTAATTAATATGTAATCGTGAAGCTTCTGCCTGAGATGTGCCTATTTGGTAATTTTGTAAGGGATAAACCATATATTTTTCAAATCATGATTTTTGCTCACCAAATACAAACAATGATATTGATTTTATTTCAATAATTAATGCTCTTTAAATGACAAAAACTGGGTGGTGAGAAATTTATGCATATCTCTTTTGCTTAGGTATGTATTAAAAGGGATTATTTGGGTGGTAGCATTATTTAAAATCACAGAACTTGCATTCTGAATCTGCCACACCTTGGTTGTGTCACCTTTGGGGGGGGCACAGGATATTTCTTCTTCTTCTATCTTTCCTTAAATATAAAATAAGAATAAAAACTACCTGTCCTAAAGGGTTGTTATGAGATATAAATGTGATATCATTCAATCATTCATCCTTCATTTACTGCCTACTTTGAGCACTAGGTTAAATGTGGGAAGAGATGCAAGAGGCACAGTGTCAAGTCTGAAACCGTTCAATGTCTAGTGAGAAAAGTAGAGGAGCAGACACAGGACTACAGCCCAATATGATAAATGCCATAGAAGAAACAAGTTTACAGTGTAATAGAAATTTAGCAAAGAATTTCCTGAAATAGCTTGAAGGGGATAGCAAAGAGAAAATTGAGATGCAAAACCAAATACAGAAGCTGGGAAAAGAAATGGAAGGTAGAAGGAGCTGTTTGTATGAAGGTCTGTTGCATAAGAGTTCATGACATTTTAGAAACGTTCAAATAAATCAATATAACTCGATTATTTTCACCTGACAATTAGAAGAGTTGATTCTAGAGAGGGTCAGGTCCAAATGCTAAAACTCTGGTGTGCCATGCTGAGGGATTTCTATTTTTGTCTTCAAGTCAATGGGGAGCCACTGAAAGATATCCAGAAGGATCAGATTTGCATTTTGGAAGGATCATCACATTCTTGTTAAATGCTCCGTCGTGATTATATAAATGATAATCTTTTTGCTGAACCTGAACTCATGGATTTGCAAAAGATTAAAGTTAATTAGAGAAAAGACCCATGGCATAGCCTCATTAGCCTAAAAATTTACCAGTCACATTTCTGTCATGTTTGACTAAATACTAAAGAACTGGACATTAAGTCCATGAACCATTGAAAATCAGTGAATTTTTATGCCATGCCTATGGTAAGCTACATGATATATACCAAACTTCAGCACATTTTATCTTCTTAATTTCTTGAAGTTTTTACTTTCAAAATACAAACCTGTGAATTTCTTCACAAAAATCCACATCAAGAGGCTATCACAGGTTGAAAGAGGACATAAATGTTGGGTAAATCAAAATAGGTAGGTAAAAAGTAAGTTTTGTGGTGGGCCCACGGATTTATCTTTCTGCAATATGCCTAACCTCAGCTATGTTTTCTAACTTGATGACTTTGTTATCCAAGCCCAGATCAAAATCCTCCCCCCAATTCAATTTTTATTTGCTTTAATAGGTACACATTCTTGCTTTAATATAAAATTATATTGGATTTTGCAAGATTTGTTCTGCACATGATGCTGATTATTATCTGGCACCTGTGATCATCAAGGTCTTGTCGAAGTTGATTGATATTTCCTTCCCATATTTTTCCTGACATCAAGTCAAAAATGACAGTTTCATGACTTTAAAAGTTTTAAGAAGCTCATTTACAAAGTTAAAAAAATGCATTAGTTTACTTCATATTTACTTGGAGGTGGGGAGCATTGTAATATTCTGCAACCAATGCTCAGAGGTAATAGAAAAATAATTTAAAGGTCTTGAAATGCGTGACATTAAAATTTCTATAAATAAAAGGACTTATGTTATTTCAGTGGATACATTTATTTATTAAGAATGTGTTGGGGCTCAGAAAACAACACACCAAGGTTAAGTCTTAAGAAGCAGCCTCAGAAGAATAGTCCCTCTCTGACTTTCTCCCCTTCTGTCTCTCATCCTTCATTCTTCCCCCATGCAAGACACAGAAACTAGAATCCCTCTTTCCCAAGGTGGGTCATAGAAACCAGAACTCCTTTTCCTCAAAGTCAACCATAAAACTTAAATATATATTGCCCAGGCTGGAACACAGTGGCACAATTATGACTCACTCCAGCCTCAACCTCCTGAGCTCAGGCTATCCTTCTGCTTCAGCTTCCCAAGGAGCTGAAACTTCTGGCACATGCCATCATGCCCAGCTAATTTTTTAATTTTTTGTAGAAACAAGATCTCAATATATTGCATAGGTTGGTCTCGAACTCTTAGGTTCAAGCAATCCTCCCACCTCGGTTCCAAAGCACTGGGATCATAGACTTGAGTCACCGTGACTGATCAAAGCTTTAAAATATTGTAACACCCCCACCTTTCTGTGCAACAGCTAACCATAAAGAAATTAACACCCTCATTCCAGAGGGCTTCTACCTCATATTCAGGAGAAATAAACTTTGCACAGAAAGGCCAAGAAAAATATTGAAGAGAAAGAACTTACTGAGTTTCCCTACTCAAGCTATTAGGATTAGATAATACCCTTTTTGTTCAATCATATTTCTACATGACTGTTCATACTTCATCGAGTCTAAGCATAAAAATAATAGTTATCTCTATGTCTTTGGGTCTTCATTCCAAAGGTTCACATGTCATGTAAAACTATGATGTGTTTTTCTTGTTAACCTGTCTTTATTATAGGGGTATTGACTATGAACTTTATGAGGGAGAAAAAGGGGCTTACCCCCTTTCTGCCCCTGCAAATAAGTATCTTTAATCACAGACTGGTTCAGATATGGTTCTTGATTTCAGCTCCTTTTTTTAAAACTCAAATTAAGACTTATGAATAAATTATTATTAACCTTTTCATCTGAGTATATTCTGATATCAGTTTTCTCTCCATCATCCCACACCTCAAATTGTCTTATTCTTGACTTATTTAAAACACTTTTAAAAATTCATGAAAATAAATATTTACTATTCTTGTTCCTTTGTGCATTTGTTTTTGGTTTAACTGTTTACTTGCTAAAAAGCTTTTTTTCCAAGAAAATTTTTAGGTGAAATAAAATAATCTAAGCCTTTGTGTCATAGTTTATAACAACTAAACACAGAAAAAATTTTCAAATCAACATGTCAAGATTATCAGAAAATTCTAGAGAAATGCTAGATATAATCGTAAAATTGCATTTCAAACTTTTCTACCATTGCATAGCAGAATTTGGTCAAAAATGTCTTTTAAAAATTTTTTTCCATTGTATTATTTTGTAGTGAAACTAATGCATTAAGATATAGTGCAGAGTGTGCTCCCTTTCCAAGTCCAAACTCAACTAAGAGATTATAAACCTTAAACATTGAACTCAGTTTGCATATATCACTTAAGTAGCTAGTAGAGTCCATTAAAGGAAAAGACAAATTCTACCTTCTCGGTAGACATACTTGTCTTTCTACTAATAGAATGTATCAGCTGCCATTGTCCAAGAACCCCAAATATAAATTTGTGGTACTGAATATGAAAGCCCATTTGATTTGATCTCAAAAATTTAAGGACAGCCCTTTCACTGAGCTTGCTGCAGTGCCATGTTGGGACATGGCGTCTGGAGGTTCACAACCTCTGTGGTCTGCAGGAGCCACTAGAAGGAGGACCCGGGGAAGAATCTGTCATTTTTGGTGGAAAACAAGTGGCAGTTGCTAAGTATGATGACAATGTTCTTTGGATCTGAGTTTGCTGCACCTTTCTTTATAGTAAGACACCAACTGCTTAACAAGTAAGGATGTTTTAGTTCATCCATTTAACAGATATGAAGAGCACTTTAAATGTGCAGTCTCTTTGAAAAATGGATCAAACTCTTGAACGCATGGTATCCTGGGTACGTTTGTAAATAAAGTTACGACATGAAAAAAAATCTAAGGACGACACTTACAAAAGATAACATATAGCATATTGAATGCAAAAACTGTAATTTTCCCTCCAATCCAGTAATAAAAATATAACTTTCTTTTCTACATTTAAAATGATAACTACAGGGGGTTCCAAAAATGTATGCACATTTTAAGTATGACATTCATTAAAAAGATGATATTTATTAGATGAATGCTAGTGTCACCATGCGACAGGCAGAAGAGCCACAGAAAATGTGGAAGCACGATTGAGCGAACGTCACACTACACTTTGCTGCCTTAATTCAATTCAACTTTGAAAAGTAATACATAGATAACATCTCTTAAAATGGGTATACATTTTTTGGCATCCTATATATCCATCCTCTCCTGAAAAGTCTTTCTTATTTGACGGTGTGTCAACATTCTAAAATGTCATGTTCAAATAAAAGAACGTTCATCTGGCCATCAGTTTCCCCCCCAGTTTTTTATACTGTTGCAATATACATACCATAAAATATATTATTTTAAACATTTTTAAATATAAAATGTACTGGCCTGCATTCACAATGCTTTCAACCATCATTACTATTCATTTCCAGAACTTTTTCATCATACCAAAGACAACAACTTCCCAATCCTCTTTCTCTTAGTCCTGGTAGCCTCTATTACAATATCTGTTTCTATTAATTTGCCTGTTCTAGGTATCATATATAAGTAGACTCATACCAATATTTGTACTTTTTTGTCGGGTTATATAACTTAGAATTCTACAAGATTCATTATATGTCGTATCAGAAATTTATTCTTTTATTTATTTATTTATTTATTTGAGTTGGTGTCTCACTCTGTTGCCCAGTCTGGAGTGCAGTGGCATAATCATAGCTCACAGCAGCTCTGAGCTCCTGAACTCTAGAGATCCTTCTGCCTCAGTCTCCTAAGCAACAAGGACTACAGGTATGTGCCACCATGCCCTGCTAATTATTTTTTAAATTTTTTTTGTAGAAGTCTTGCTAAATTGCCCTGATTGGTCTCAAATTCCTGGGATCAAGCAATCCTCCTGCCTCAACCTATTAAATTACTGGGATTACAGATGTAAACCATTGTGTTTGGCCAGAATGTTATTCCTTTTTAAGTTCAAATATTATTCCACTATGTGTATACAGCACAGTTTGTTTATCCATTCATCTGATTATAAGCATTTTGGTTGTTTTCTCCTTTTGGCTATTGTGAATAATGCTGTTAAGAGCATTGGTGCAGGGTATAGTGGATCAAGTCTATAATACCAACACTTTGGGAGGATGAAGGAAAGGGATTGCCTGATCTCAGGTGTTCGACACCAGCCTGGGCAACTTGGTGAGACATTGTCTCTACAATTAAAAAAAGAAGAAGAAAAGCCGGGCATGGTGGTGCGCTTCTATAGCTCCAGATATTTGGAAGGCTGAGGCAGAAGGATCACCTGAGCCCAGCAGGTTGAGCTGTGGTGGCCATAAGCATGCCACTGCATCCCAGCCTGGATGACAGAGTGAGACTCAGACTAAAAAAAAAAAAAAAAAAAAGAACACTGGTGTGTGTGTGTTTGAGTCTCATATATATATATATATATATATACATATTCCGGGCATATATATGAACCTGGAATTGCTGGATCATATGGTAATTCTATGTTTAATATTTTTAGGAAATACCATAGTATTTGCACAGTGGCTGCATAATTTTACATTCTCATCAGCAATGCACCAGGGTTCCAATTTCTCCACATCCTCACACTTGTTATTTTCTGTTTTGTTTCATTTTGCTTAATGATAGCCATCACACCGGGTGTAAAGTGGTTTTTTACCATGCTTTTGATATTGATGTCTTTAATGACTAGTGATGTGGAGCCTCTTCTCATGTGTGTGCTGGCCATTTGTGTATCTTCTTTGGAAAAATATGATTTAAATCTTCCGCCCATTTAAAAAATGAAGTTGTTTGTTGTTGTAGTAGAATTATAGCTCTTTATATAATCTGAATATTAATCTCTTGTCAGATATATGATTTGCAATTACTGCCTTTTCACTCTCTTGATAGTGTACTTTAAAAGACAAACAGTTGAAAATCTCTTCATATTGTAATTGTTTTTGCCTATGCTGTTGGTATCTACAAATAGTTTTTTTTGTTTGCTTGTTTGTTTGTTTTTTTAAAGGAAATCACATAATAGCTTTGTACAACCATATACCATCAAAAGAGGAGAGTATGTTCAGCTTATTGGAATTCATATATATTTAAAAGATGTAAATAGATTTTTCTGGAGTTCTCAACTATTGTTCCAATTATTTTGGGTTGCAATGTTTGAGATTCCATGTCTGGTTATTCCACTAGGTGGCTAGAAACGAGCTCCCTCTAAGAGTTATTTGACCTTGCCTCCCACTGGGCATATCTGGGAGCATGTGTTCTAGACTATATTCCAGAATCTAATTTAAACATTTATTAATTGGTTCACAAGCTGTAAGCCCCTTAGTATTTAGATTAAGCTTTATACATTTAAAAGACAACTTCTAGATTATGTTGTAATGAAATATTAGAAAATATTTCTAGTCAACCTTATAGAATATCTTTACTTTTCAGATTTTTGACTAGCTTACTTTACAACCCTGGAGAGATAGAAATTAAATTGGAGAAAATTGATACCTATGAAAATAATTTCTGTTCATAGAAATGAAAAATCTGTTTGATGGAGGTTCAGCTGATTTTGTTTCCCCACAGAATACACTAATCTTGAATCTATTAAGCAAATTCATTTCAGGATTTTTAATGCTCTATAAACGTGTCTTCTCTGTGAAATTTTCTTTGAAAGGGTTATAACACTTTTCTGTTTCTCTTGTTAATTAATGAGTTAAATAAAATCATTGACAAATATTTATTTTATGTTTTTATAAGGGTTGTAATTTTGAACATTTTAAAAATGTTACTTAATGGCTTGTACTCTATTTAAATTGTTTTAAAAACTATCTAGACAATTTTGGGGGCGAAGTAAATTTTTTTTTTTCACTTTAGTATTTTCTCTATGGCATTTTAAATTCCTATTTGTATCCTATACATCTTCTGAAGTCCACATTGTCTTTTAAAAATTGATTATTTTTTTAATTCTCTGAACTCAGAGTTCTTATGAGCCAACAATTTATTCAATAATTGATCTTGCACAGCACTCGATATATTTCTTTGTATGGCATTTAATTTTTCATGCATTAATGCTTTTTTTCCTCAACATGAGTCTATAATTCTTAAATGCTGGCGTCTTGCTGGGCTCGGTGGCTCAGACTGTAATCCCGTGCTTTGGGAGGCTGAGGTGAGTGAATTGCCTGAGCCCGCGGGTTCGAGACCTGCCTGGGCAACTTGGCGAGACCTCATCTCTACAAAAATAAAAAAATTAGCCGGGTGTGGTAGTACGCACCTGTAGTTCCAGCTACTTGGAAGACTGAGGTGGAAAGATCGCCGGAGCCCAGCAGGTCGAGGCTGTGGTGGCAGGGAGCGGCCACTGCACTCCAGTCGGGGTGACAGAGTGAGACACCAACTCAAAAAAAAATAAAAAAATAAAAAAATTCTGGCGTCTTTGTATCACTCACAACATAATGCTTTGTACAGAATAGAAATTTAAATAAATAGTAATTTGATCTGCTGATTTAATTAGTGACTACATTGTCTGAAAAAGCATGCAAGTATAATTCATTTTTAAAATCTTTCTATTGACTAACTACAGAATTATCCAGGGTTCAAAAAAATGTACCACACTTTTTTATTCTTCTTATCAAGTTTATATGGAGGGGAACTCAGGAAATCAAGGGTGCATTCTTGGCTTGCTTTTTTTTAATCCAATTCAGTCTACTAAAATTTTACTTTACTTTTCTTCCAGCTCTGTCCCTGAAAAGCCTGCAAGATCCCTTAGGGTTCTGAATTTCACTATAAATCAGTTTTTCCCAGTTGCTTCATTTTTGTTCCCCCAGGAGAAAAATCAAATTAATTTTAAATTATTCTTAACAACTGTTAAGTAAGTATTAAGAAATAAGATTTTGTTGTATAATGTTGAGCTTTGCAAAACCATACGACTTTGTAATGTCTTTAATTTTTTCTTCCCCCTGAAACCAAATTTTGTCCCTTTTTGGGCAGTATTTCCTCCACTGATCTCTGTACACTCACTTCCATCAGCAATCTAGGGTTACTAGTAATCCCAGATTTTATCTTACTGCAGTGGCAGGGATAGAGATGATCAGAAGGTGGTCATAAAAGTCCCCATGAAGCATGCTCTACTTGGAGTTCACCCTTATTTACAGGAGCTACTCCCATGGACAATAATATATTGTCTACAAGAGACTCCTCTCACCAGAAAGGACACTCACAGACTCAAAGTAAGAGGATGGGAAACAAAATTTCAGGTGAGCAGAACACAAAAGAAAGCAGGAGTCATTATCTTAATATCAGAAAAAATGCCCTTTAAGTTATCAAAATTTTAAGAAGATACAGAAGGTTACCACATAATGATAAAAGGTTCAATCCATCAACAAGACATATCTGTCCTAAACATAAACATATATGCACTCAACATAGGAGCACCAGCTTTCATAAAGCAGTTACTAGGTAAACCTAAAAAGATATTGACTCTAACATAATCATAGCTGTGGACTTAAATACCCCACTCACAGCCCTAGACAGATCATCAAGACAAAAAAATCAACAAGGAAATCCGAAACCTCAGTGTAGTATTTGACCAAATGAACTTAAAGGATACCTACAAAACACTCCACCCATCAAACATGGAATATACATTCTACTGAACACCGCATGGAACATGCTCTAAGATCGACCACATCCTCAGTCATAAATCAAGCATAAACAAATTCTGTAAGATTGAAATACAATGGAATAGAAATAAATATCAACACCAACAAAGTTCCTCCACAACCCACAAAGACATGAGCATAAAACAGCATGATGCTAAACAACTCCTGGGTCAACATGGAAATCAAAGTAGAGATTAAAAGATACCTGGAAACAAATGAAAATGAAGAAACATTATCAAAACCTCTGAGAACTGTGAAAGCATACTAAGAGGAGAATTCATAACCCTATGAACACACATGAAGAAAATAGACAGTCCACAAGTTAACAGCCTAACAAATCACCTAAGGAAGCTGAAAAGACAAGACCACCAAAACCCTAACTTCAGCAGAAGAATCCAGATCACCAAAATAAAAGTCCAAGTTCAAGACATAGAAGACAAAAATAAAATACAAAAACAAAACTAAACTAAAAACTGGTTCATGAAAGGATAAACAAGATTGATAGACCCCTAGCTAGACCAACAAAGAAAAAGAGAGGAAAAGCCCAAATAAACACAATCAGAAATGCAAAAGATCAAGTTACAACTAACCCCAAAGAAATACGAAAGATTATTAGAGACTAGTATGTATACTTGTATGGAAACAAACTTTAAAACCTAAAGGAAATGGAGGACTTTCTGACATACACAGCCTCCTCAGGTTGAAATAAGAAGAAATCAAAACCCTAAATAGAGCAATAACAGTCCAGAAAATTGACTATGTAATAAGAAACCTACCTATCAAAATGATAATAACAAAGTCCTGGGCCAAATGGCTTTCCAGCAGAATTCTACAAAACATACAAGGAGGAACTGATACCAATCCCACTGAAAGTATTCCTGGCAATTGAGAAAGACAGAACTCTCCCCAAATCATTTTATGAAGCTAACATAACATTGATAAATAAACCAGATAAAGTTTCAACAAAGAAAAAGAACTACAGGCCAATATCCCTGATGAACATAGACACTAAAAATTCTTTAAAAAGATCCTAGCAAACCAATCCAACAACACATCTCAAAAATCATTCACAATGACCAAGTATGCTTCATCCCCAGGATGCAAGTCTGGTTCAGCAATCAAAAGACCATAACTGTAATTAAATACAGCAACAGATGTAAAAACAAAAACCACATGATTATACCATTAGACATGAAAAAAAGCTTTTGATAAAATCCAGCACTCCTTCTTGATAAGAACCTTTGTCCATCTATGTGTAGATGTAATATACCTCAAAATAGTAAGAGCCATCTATGAGAAACCCATAGCCATCATACTGCTAAACTGACAGAAACTGGAACCATTTCCCCTGAAAACCAGAACAAGACAAGGATGCCCACTCTCACCCATTCTATTCAACATCGTTTTGGGAGTCTTAGTTAAAGCAAACAAGAGAAGGAGATCAGTGGTATCCAAATAGGAAAAGAGGACATTATCATTCATTGCAGATGTCATGATTCTAAACCTCAAAAATCCAAGAATATCTGCCAAAAACCTCCTTGCACTGAAAAAGGACTTTGGCCAAGTCTCAGGGTACAAAGAAAATGTGCAAAAGACAGTTGCATTTCCCTACACCAACAATAAACCAACAGAAACCCCCCCAAAACAACACATAACATTACATCATTCACAATAGCCACAAAAAATACTTTGTCATCTTCCTAACCAGAGATGTGAAAGAACTTCACAATGAAAACTACAAAACACTGCTCAAAGAAATCAAAGATAACATAAACAAATGGAAAAATATTCCATGCTCATGGACTGGAAGAATCAACATTGTGAAGATGCTCATTTTACCAAAGACAATCTACAGATTTAACGCAACACCCATTAAATTTCCAGCAACATTCTTCTCAGACCTGGAGAAGTAAATATTACAGGAATTCATATGGAAACATAAACAACCATTAATCGCCAAAACAGTCCTCAGGAAAAAAACAAAGTGGGTAGTATCACATTCCCAGACTTTATCATAAAGCTACAATAATCAAAACAGCCTTGTATTGATGCAAGAACAGGTATCTAGACTAATGGAACAGGATGGAGATTCCAGAAGCTAAACCTCAATTTCTCAACCAACTTATCTTTGACAAAGCCTCCACCATCAACCACTGGAAAGAGGAGAACTTATTCAGTAAATGGTGCTGGGAAAACTGGCTGACCACATGCAGAAGATTCAAACAAGACCCCTACCTATCCCCATACACAAAATCAACTCTAAATAAATCAAAGAGCTAAATGTAAAACCTCAAACTATAAGAACCTTATAAAATGCAGGAGACACTCTTAAGGAAATTGGAACTGGCAATCAATTCCTGATCAAAACCCCACGTGCCCATGCCATAAGAGATAAGATAGACAAGTGGGACCTCATCAAACTGACAAGCTTCCACAAAGCCAAAGAAACCATCAAGAGAGCAGAGAGATAGCCCACAGACTGGGAAACAATATTTGCCAACTGTATATCTGACAAAGACCCAACATCTAGGATCTACAAGGAACTCAAACATGCTGAAAAGAAAAAAACAAACAGTCCCATTACAACGTCGGCAAAATATATGAACAGACACTTCTCAAAAGAAGACATACAAGCAGCCAACAAATAAATGAAAAAATGTTCAGCCTCACTAGTCATCAAAGAAATGCAAATTAAAACTGCAATGAGATACCTCCTAACTCCAGTCAGAATGGTCATCACCAATAACTCAAAAAACAACAGATGCTGGAGAGGATATGGGAAAAGGGAACACCTCTACACACTATTGGTGGGAGCATAAGCTTTCACATCTCTGTGAAAAACAGTTTGACGATTCCTAAAAGATCTAAAAATCAATCTTCTATATGACCCCACCATCCCCCTACTGGGCATATACTCAGAGGTACTCAAATCACTCTGTGAAAAATATACCTGCACATGTATGTTTATTGCAGCATTGTTCACAATAACAAAAACATGGAATCAACCATGCTGCCCATCAAAAGAGAACTGGAAAAAAAATGTGGTACATGCAAATGATGGAATATTACACAGCCATAAAGAAGGACAGAATTATGAACTTTACAGTAACTGGAGGGACTTAGAGTTTATAATACTGATTGATCTATCACAGAAACAAAGAACTGAGTATCACAAGTTCTCACTCATAAGCAGATCTTGAACTATTATCATAATACTATAAGAAAAGGATCGACAGTAGTGGGAAATTGCCAGGGGAGCTGGGGTAGGGTTGGCAGTTGAGGGAAACTGAGAAGGGAGGGAGGGCACACCTCATCAGCAAGGGTACTCGCATAATGAACATTTGCACACCCAACGCTAAATTGTATCTCACATTTTTAAAATAGAGAGAGAGAGAGTGAAAAAAAAAGTCCAAACTTCACCCGCATGCAACCTACTTATGTAGTTAATCCTCACCTGTACTCCACATCTCTATAATAATAAAATGAACCTCTGAAATGCCTCCAGCCAAGAGCGGGGAATTGCTGAACAGGAATCCCAACTCTTTTTTCTTTTTTTTTTTTAAGCAGAATTTATTGAGAGACCAAAAATCCCCCACAGTGGGAGGGAACATGCAGGGGATGCCCAGGAAGTCCACCTCCTGTTTCAGTTGAAGCATCCCAACTTTGTCACCTACAAGGAGTCCTTGGAGGACTGAGATGATCTGCTCTACATTATCATGGACTTCTGTGACGAAAGTGATCTGTACCAAAAGTTCAATGGGCAGAAAGAACAGCTTTTGTCTGAAAGCCAGGTAGGAGAGTGGTTTGTACAGATCTCCATGGCTTTGCAGTATTTACATGAGAAACAAATTCTTCTTCAAGATCTGAAAACTCAAAATGTCTTCTCAAAAAAAAAAGCAATCATCAAAGTGGGTGACCTAGGAATTGTCTGAATATTGGTGAGCCACTGTGAAACTACTAACACTCTGATTGACACACCTTACAATATGAGCACTGAATTGTTCTCAAACAAACCCTACAACTATACGTCTGATGTTTGGGTTCTGGGATGCTGTGTCTATGAAATGGTCACCCTGAAGGATGCTTTCAATGCAAAAGGCGTGACTTCTTTAGTTTATTGGATTATTGGAAGAAAGGTGAGAAGAGATTATGGCCCAAACTATTATTGTAATATTATAAGAAAAGGATTGACAGTAGTGGAAAACTGCCGGGGTAGTCAGGGAAGCAGGATTGGCAGTAGTGGGAATCTGTCTGGGGAGGGGGAACACACCTCATCAACAAGAGTACCAAGGGTACCTGCATAATGAACATTTGTATACCTAGCTCTGAATTGTACCTCACATCTTTAAAATAAAAATAGTAATAAAAAAGAAAAGCATACCTATAGACTCTAATAAGATTCTAGTAAAAGCAAAGTCATTATATGACAATTTAAAACAAAAGATCTAAATCTGAAGAATGTATTGCCAGCAAAGGATGGTTTGATAATTTTGGAAAGAGAATTGGCATTTAAAATATAAAGATAATAGGAGAAGCAGCTTCTCTGAATAAGAAACAGCAGATGAATTTCCAGATTCTGATAAGAAAAACAGTCAAAAGAAAGGATATCTGCCTGAACAGGTGTTTTAATGCAGACAAAAGTATCTATTGCAGAGACAAAAGGATCTTTATTAGTAAGGAACAGAAGTGAGCACTAAGATTTAGGACAGGAAGGGAGAGGCTAACGCTGTTTTGTGCACATGATGTCAGGTTATGATCAGGACTGTCTTTTTCTATAAAGCAGCTAACCTCACAGCATTGAAGAAAAAAAAAAAAAAAATCAACACTGGTTGCGAATATTTTGATTGTATAACAAGAAGGCCTGGACAATGAAAACCCTTTTTTCTGGACTGGTTCCACTGATGCTCTGTCTCTGAAGTTGGAAAGTACATTATGAGTAAAAGACTGCCTTTTAAAGTTCTTTGCTATCAGACAATGCCTTTGGTCACCCAGACCCCACGAGTTCAGTACCAAAGACATCGAAGTGGACTACCAGTCCCCAAATATATCTCTAATTCAGCCTTTTGATCAGGAGATCATAAAAACCTCTAGGGCACATTCCACATAGTACTCCATAGAAAGGATTATTAATGTTTGGAAGAGAACCCTGACAGAACTTCATGAAAGTCTAGAGGATTATACTATTGAATATTTCGCTGTTATGATAGAAAAAAACTGTGAAAGCCATCGAACCCAGAATGATACATTCCTACTGGAGAAAACTGTGTCCTGATGTAGTCCATGATTTTAAAGGATTACAATAAAACCGATCAAGGAAATGATGAAACAGATTGTGGATTTAACAAAAAAGGTAAAGGGTGAAGGATTTCAAGACATGCATGTTGAAGAAATTTAAGATTTAATAGACCACCCCAGAGAATTAACGGAAGATGATGCTATAAAGATGAGTGCTTCCCAACCAGTGCCAGATGATGAGGAAGAAGAGGTAGAAGAAACAGTGTCAGAAAACAAATTGACATTAGACAATCTGACAGGAGAGTTCTAATTCAAGACCACTTTTGACTTTTTTTACGACACAGACTTTTTTAGTGACATGGACATGATACAAGCACTGAAGCTAAAGCAAATGATGGAAGAAAGAATGGCACTGTATAGAAACATTTTAAGAAAAACAAGAAAAATCAGACAGAATTTATGCTATATTTCTGCAAAGTTACACCAAATGTGCCCGCCTCTCCTGCCTTTCTTTTCATCTCCTCTCCCTCCACTTCTTCTGCCTTTGCCATGCCTGGGACTACAAGACCAATCTTTCTATTTCCTTCTCAGTCACTCAAAGGGAAGACGACAAGAATGATGACCTCTGTGAAACTTCACTTCCATTTAATGAATAATAAATATATTTCTCTTTATGATTTTATTAATAACATTTTTCTAGCTAACTTTATTGTATGAATACAGTATACAATACATATCACACACAAAATATATGCTAATTGTTTATATTATTGCAAGGCTTCAGGTCAACAGTAGGCTCTTAGCAGTTAAACTTTGGGGGGAGGTAAAAGTTATATGTTCATTTTCAACTGTACAGAGTGCTCCACATTGTTCAAGGGTCAAGTATATATAAAATAGTCTTTTATCAAAAGAAGACTAAATATATAAAACATTCAGCTAACAATATAAGTCACTATATAATTAAAAACCTACTTTGTAATAGTGGTGATAAATGTTTAAAAATCTGCACTGTCATTCTAGGTGCTGCATATATGTATATACACATTTTCATATAAGTTCATTTTTATGCAAACCTCTGTTGATAAAACTGGCTAATTTTTTGTTATGCGTTATAAAAATCAGAGTGATTTTGACCCATTATAGGCATAGAAGGCTAATCTTGACTAGATGCATAAATATTAACTATTCTTTCATGCATGCATTAATAAAAGCAAAGTGTCTAAATTTTTGCTATGAATTATTTGATAATTTTGCTTTAAGTAAACAGTAGTCACCAATCTGAAGTGATAGTAAGAACGAAAGTAGAAAGACACACTATTTTTTATCCTTAGTAGAAATGTTCTGATTAACTATCATAAGACACAAGATAGAAAGAACTTCAAGAATTTTCTTTCTTGCAAAGAGGAATGCTCTAAAGATTGGTATACACAGATAAGATAAGATATGGGGGGGGTGGGGAGGGGAGGGGAGGTGGGACTAACGGTAGTCAATATCTGTCTGGGGAGGGGGAGACACCCCTTACTAACAAGGGTGCCTGAACGATGCACATTTGTACACCTAACCCTTAACTGTACCCCACAATTTTATAATAAAAATATGTTTAAAATTTTAAAAAGATAGGATAGGACCTACAATGTTGTCAAATATATTGCAAGAAGGCTTTATTTAAGAAACAAATGATTAACTAAAATCAATAGTTATAATTATGTTGAAGAGAAGTCATGTAATTTGATTGTTTCATTTTAAAAGGGAGATAGAGGAAATGGCAGGGTATTGGTGAATTTGTGTGGTTTAGTTTACAGCTTTTGTTTTTCAGTAGCAGGCTTAGTACAGCTTTGATTTATTACTAAACTTGATTGTTCTCTACAAATAACTAAGCTTCTCTTATGGCAAGTATGTTGTAAGCATGCTAAGATCATCTGTTTTCATTTGTTACATAATTACCATACATTACTTACTTTAGTTCTCTAACTATTATCTTCTTCTTCCATCACATTTTTCTGGCAAGGTTGCATAGAAGCTGTCTTCTTATTAGCTTCTTCTTACAAATGACATTCCAGTGCCATGAAATAGAGAAAAATGAAGAATTAAAGAAAAAAATGTGCCCATGTAGAAGTTTTGTTCCAATCACTAATATTGTGAATTATGTATAAAACCTGAATAGTTTTATTTACAAAAAGCATATATCTTATTACAAGAATATCTGTTGATCTTAAAGTGATGCAATTGATATAATCATCTTGTCATATTATTGTGTGTGTGTGTGTGTGTGTGTGTGTGTGTGTGTGTGTGTGTGCAGTTAAAACCTCCACTCAAACAAGTATGTTGCATTGTCTGTTAACTGTGAAGTGTCAATGTCAAAAAGATGATAGAAGACACTTTGGGAAGTGAGAAAAGCATGTGTAAAGGCAAATAATGAAAAATTATGTTGTAACTGAGAATGGATAATGAAATGCACTATTGTAATCTTTTAGCCACCACACCTCTACAAATTCAATTTCAAAATGTGCAGTTGTGAATGATTTTCAAATAGGTACAGAATAAAATTTTCAGCAATTTTTATGTATGAATCATTGAAAAACTATGCTGAGTTTATTCTATACAAATAAATAAATAGGCATAGATTAGATCGATGATATATAGATACATGCATACATATATAGATACATAGATAATAGATAAAGTTTAGGTTAAGAAATAAATGCCAATAAAAGAGAAAGTTATCTATCAATATGCTCTAAGAAGTTATCCCAAAGATGTCAGGCACAACTCTGTAGTTTTTGCTAGACCTCAAAATAATTTTTTCTATTTCTGCTAAAAATAATAGAAATTTATAAATGTGGTTATGATTGCTAGAGTTATCATTAAATTAGCAGCACTCTAAGTAATTCTACCTTCTTTCTATTATACTGCAATCTCTTTAATGCATGATTCATCTCTTCTAAAGGAATTTTTAGACCTGTTATTTTTGTCCCTTATATTTTGTAGGAAAAAAATACCTCAAGTAATCATACACACATGCACAGGATAAAATAGATGCAATGTGATATAAATCCTTGGGGACTATAACTTTTAAAAGTATTTCATTCTTATTTAAGATTTCTTACATTGAAAATAGAATATATTCAGTGAACTGTTGGTGGCGATTATGTATACAGTATATGTCTGATATCTCAAACATTTATATTCTTTGTAATGTGTAAGTAAAAGGATGCAATGTCCACAGCTCCAGTTTGCATATTTTAATGCTTAGAAAATACCATTTCTAGAGAAATCAACAGAAATTGGACATATTAAAGGCATATTCCTATGATAGAAATGTTGTCAATGCCTTCTCACCTTTTCACATTATGGAGAACTCTTTCTCGTTTCAAAGAAATGAAGTTGTTCAAGTATAGTTAAATGATGCAGGGTGAGTGAGAGAGTGAGTTTGCCAATCACCCTTTCCTTACTGTTGTGAAGGTAGCTGTTCTGCCTCTTTTCTTGAGCACTAGAATGCAGAAGTATTTGAAAACTTACACATAATCACTTTTCCCATCCCACTGTCCATCTATCACTGTATTCTTCCTCAAGTATAAACACAAGTCAGACTGATAAGAAAACTATATTTCTGAGTGTGGCTGCTTGTGTGGGGGTGAGTATTGCAGTTGGAGGAGGAACACTGATGAGATAAACCATTTAAAAAATAAACCCTTCGTTATTTATACATAGTATTTTCAGATAACCAAAAGCCCTAGATAAATAAATGCACATTAATACTTAGCCAAAAAAAAAATTATTTCAAAGGTTATTCAGAAATGACTGTACACACCTGGAAATTACCATATACATCTATGATGGCTAATAATTGTGTGCTTTGGATAGAAAACACACATTGGTAGTCTGCACTGCAAACTTTGTTTAAAGCACTAAACGCGATATCAAGTCCTCTGTCAATGACAACAGAAGGTTCCAGTGCACTGTTTGTTTCATAATCCTGTATCCAGCTGACTCTTTACTTCTCTGCAGCTCGTGCTGCAGGCGAATGATGAACTGGAGCAGGGAGCGTCAATCCTTGTTGGTTTAACACATTCCCTACACAATATCCCCCCGAGTCCCCCCAGGAGCTGGAGTGATGTCATATCCGTCGTCCAGGTCTCCACACCTCTCTCGGCAGTTGCTCCCCTGGTCTTGTGCTTGGGTCAAAACTTTTGAGGTGGGCTGGTGGAGAGGCAGCGGGAGAGAGGGTAGCCTGGGGCGCGCGGGTTGGAGGCGCTTCAGCACCGCGGCCAGCGTCCACTGCAGCCCAGCCCACTCCAGAGCTCCCGGACTCCCGGCGCCGAGGATGCCTGCGGAATGATCGCCCCCCAGGGCGGCTGCCGCTGCTGCCGCGGCAGCTCCTGCTCCTGCCTCCGCCTGTGCCTCCTCTCTGCCAGGACCGGCAGGCGCCAAGCGCAACTGCCCAGGGAAAGGTCTCTGCAGTGAGTGGCGTGGCTCCATCCGAGCGAGGGAAGAGGGGGCCAAAACCCAGGTCAGGATGCGGGCGACGTCCAGCCTCCTCAACGTCCTGCTGCTGGCTCTGCTGGCCGGACTGGATCCTTCCAAGGTATGGACACATATTTTGACTTCTTGTTTGTAATGCATGTGCCTTCATATGGAACAACCCGATTCGCACCCCCCCCCATCAATATGCCCCAAACGGTGCGGGAGACCCGCTCTTTCAGCTACCTGGCGGTGCCTGGCGGTTCCCCTACTGATGGGAAGCTAGCAAGGTGAACTACCCGAGGAATCGCTCCTCGAGGGAGCGTCCTGGCGTGAGGGGGAGGGACCAGGAGAGAAATGCAAGGTGTCTGGGCAGCGGGCAATGCGGTTCCCGGGGGAATCGGGCTGATTCCGCGTCCGGCTGCTGAAGGCTCTCTTCTGAAGTCGGGCGGGCAATGCAAAGGAGTTTACCGCGGGAACAATGCAGTGCACAATCGTGTATTAGGAGATGGTGCACCGTGTCTTTGTTGAGAGCAGGGAAGCGTTTTCCAGCCGATCCTGGTCCACAGCACTTCCATCGCAGACGTGCTGCGGTGTGGGTCCAACACAGGCGGGAGGATGCTGGCTGCACTAGCAGGGCTGCCCTCGCTGCCATGGCGGGGACGCGGCGGAGGAAGGGGTTTGTGTTTGCCTCTGTCCATTAAGCAAATGAGGGGGCCCCGAGGAAGTTCTGATGACTGGCATTGAGGAACAGGAAGTGAGAACCTCAACAAACTAAGGAGGGCTATGGGAAAGATGAGTTGCCTCATGGTTGTTAAACTCTGAAAATAATCCAGGACGGACAATTAGAGTGAACACTTTGATACAAAGACAGGTAAGACAGGGAAATATTTGTAGCGTTGTATGAGAAAAGTATTGGTGACACACGAGGGAATTTGAGAGCTTCAGCATTCTGAGAAAAGCATAATCATCTGGAGTAAAAGGCACAATTGATTTATTATTTTACTTATTTCATGGCTCAGCTGTGATTTGACACTATAGAGAAAAATGAATTCCATGCTGACAAACCAATAAGAGCTATATTTTGGGATATTGTAAAGTTAATTTTAAAGCTTGACATTGTCTGTGTCGTGTAGTGAAATTGTTTCCTATCATAATTGAACAAAACTGAGATGTGACCAAGCATAATCCAAGACCGTGTTTGGGATATTTCTAGGGCTAATGTAGTATATGGGTAAAACTTAGAATCATGCTATATATACTTGCAATTATTTCTGTACATCTGCATATGTAGCAGACCTCATGAGAACAAAAATCATTTTATTTTGAAGCCATGGTTGTGCTGATATTGTCATTGTAAAAGCTTCACACAGTGTATGAATGCTATCCTAATTAACCTAGTGGCATATTTTATGTACTAAAATATAACTTTAAAGCATTTTACTTGTGGGTAAAAATGTTGATTCTCCTTTTGTATTTTTAATCTTTTTTTTTTCTTTTTGCCTCTGTACCCTGTAGTAGTGACACACTCTCCATCACCGTTCTCATTATATGATATTGGCTGAAACTTTTGAACGCATTCCATTTTGTATCACATTTGAAATATTCTTAGAAAATATTTTGAAAAAGCAAAGGTAATCACTAAGAAAAAAATCACAACGTGAAGTGAATTTTATTGGTCATTCTTTAAAATGAGTACAGAAACTCAGTCTTTTACTGACAATTGCATGTGTGATTTGTCCAGTATCTTTAATGCATAAATATCTTCGCTGCTTGCACCACATTCTTTCTAAAATTAAGTTTATAGATAATCTTTTGTTAAATATAAAGATAAATTTCCCAAATAAGCAACCCATCTTTTTTAAATATGGTCTTTTCCAGTTTTGATGAGTTTGTTTCTGCATAGTGCTATAAAACTTTCCATTTTCTTTGGAATAAGCTGTGGATGTTTAGCACTACTAAACTAAAAAATTCAGGAAAGGAAGGCATGTATTAACTTTTCAAATTGTCCTTCTTAGTTTCTGGCTACTGCAATACAGTGTGCAAAAAACACAAAATGATCTTTTTCAAAAGATGATATTTTGTTCTACAACACAGAGGACGTAAGATATTATAGAAAAAATTAAAATGTTCAGAGCAAGAAACTACTTCTGTATATTTTATAAAGTATTTTTGATTACCAAACTATACTGTCCTCCTCTCTAATAAATTACAAATGGCAACATTATGTTCTCAAAATAATTGTCAATTAGGTTATAAACTATAAATTTTCTCAAATTGCATTTATTATTGTACTAGATACTTATGAGTTGTGACTTTAAAAATCAAATTTCATAAAGCAAATTATGCCTGGGGAAATTTGAATTAAAAACCCAATAATATAGTTCCACAAAAAAGCAGTGTTTGGACAAATACACAATAATTTAAGTGATGACACTTAAATGAACAGAAATTCCCATCAGCTCTTTTCTACACACTAATTTGTTAGGACTGATATATGTCATAATCAGATTTTCAAATAAATTTGCTTCTTTAAGTAGCATTCTATATTGTTACACCTTATGTTTATTGTAAAAATGTATATAGCCACATATGGATACACAGAAATTGGCAAAACAGTAAAACTCTTAAAATTGAATATATTTTTTTTCAGGTATAAGATTTCACATGTATCAACATTGTAAATCTAAATCTTGAAAAGCACTTCTCTTATATAAGTTTACCTGAAGACAAGCAGGTTTTCCAACAACAGTACCAATTCTATTTTATAGTAGGCCACATAATGATTAGGTTTATCATGCTTCTTTTTTCCTTATGGCTGAAGCTTGCAGATCTTATATGAAATTTTAAAAAGTGCTTAAGTATCGCCATCTTATGGTAGGACAAATTACTTGAAAGTTAATTTTGTTTTCAAATTTGAAAAATGCTCAAGCTTCATTGTTCATGGGATGAACTTACTTTCAGCATTCACTTACTTTATTTTTCTCATTTAATGTATCAGAAAATTGACAAGATTTGTATTTTCTTCCAACAAAGGAAGGTAGTTCACTGCTAATTAATTATTTTTATATTTATATAGACAGATCATTAATTTTCTTCTCAGGAAAATTATCTAAATTGTTTTCTTAATCAAAATAATAATTAACAAGTTTCCCATTTCCTTAGAAAAACTCAGGGGTATATCATTTGCCTATTTTAAGATTTCTCAATTAATTTCTTTTGTAATAGGGTGTCTGAATTATAGGATGTATGCCAAATTGTCATTCAATAAGTGTAATTTTAAAAGCTGAAAGTTTGTAGGAATTCTGTTATTACTGCTTTATAAGGAAAGGACTATTTCTGTATAGGAAATTTCTGAGGGTGACTGCTAGATGGCATCTCTGTGCTTTTAAACTAAAGGCACTGAGTTCAGTAATGACCTTGATGGTACGAGAGTGGACTTTCTTTTACAAGAAAATTTTTAGCAGACCATTATTTGGACATTATAGTAAAAACAGTAATCCCTGTGAATCAGAGTCATGAATTTATCTGCTCTCCAATGTTGAGTTATAAAAGTAGGAGGATATAAGAATGGCTGGCTGTGAAAGTTTCTGACAGAACATTTACACTGGATCCAGATACTTAGGGAATAGTTTAAAAGAGGTGACATGGACATAGTCACACGTTGCAGTGACTGCTGAACTTTAAGAGAGTCATACTTGTCTAATAAATACATATATCACTGGTGCCCTAGAAGGACAATCAGGCTTAAACTGACGAAGCGTTCACTATCATCTTACCTAGAAATATATGAAACTTATCACCATGATACCTGCTAACACTACAAACATAATATATAACAATGATTTAGCAATAACCTCCAACACACAACTGTTATTTTTATCTACAACAACCCAGTCCATTAAATCTTTTGTTCTAAATAAGACAGTTGCTTTAAAGCCATATAAACATGATGAAAACTATAAATATTTCAATAATCATATTGTTAAGTGTTCGTAATATAATATACCATAAGTGTCTTCATGTTTTAGTATGATTAAAGACAATAATCAAAGACCAAAGTTGCCTAAAGGTAGCTTTTGTATATAAATCTAATTGAAGTTATTGTTTTTGCCATTTTTAAATGAAATTGAGAAAAAACGAAAACAGCAAAATAAATAAATGGAGATTATTATCAATTTGCGTTAAAATCCACCTTTAAAAAAAAAATCTGTCTTTTCCTAGTATCTGTGTACTAGACTTATCCTCCATACAACAGGATCAACTCAAATTAGAACAGACATTACAGAATGCTGACATTTGGCAAGGACCTGTAATTATGCACCAGTAAACCCTGCTATGGTAAAAACTGAAGAGTTCAAGGCAACCCATCTATGTTTTAAAAGAGCAAATAGCTTCCTGCTCTCATCTTTTCTCATCTACCTTAACCCTGTTAAACTTGCATTTTGGAAAAAGTAAATATTATTTCTCACACTCTCTGTTAGCAATGTGAAAGGTTAAAATGGTATTGCTTTCCTTTTTTTTTTTTTTTTTTAGAAAAAAAAATCTTATTCCTTATAACCCTGCAACTATTCTTTTTAAAAAGTGACTATTGTGATGATTGATTCTCTGACAGAAGGAAAGTAACCCAAGAGTGAGAAACACCAGGGGAAGAATTCAGGGTCCCTCATTTTGAATCCCTGTTCTGTTACTGACAATACGTACATATATGGGGCTTTGGGGAAGCTGTAATTTCAATTACCATACCTAGATGTTCTCAAAAGTTATTTGTTAAACTCTAGAATTACTGGTCAATAATATTTGATTAGTCATCAAAAATTACAAATTCTTTTTTCTTTTTCTTTTTTTTTTTCTTTTGAGTTGAGGTCCCACTCTGTCGTCCAGGATGAAGTGCAATGGCATCATCAGGGTTTACCTCCTGGACTCAGGTGATCCTCTTTCTTCAGCCTCCCAAGTAGCTGAGACCACAGGCATGAGCAACTATACCCAGCTAATTTTTTTGTTTGTTATAGACACAATGTCTTGCTATGTTGCCCAGGATGGTCTCAAAGTTCTGGACTCAAGCAATCCTCCTGCCTCATCCTCCAAGAGTGCTGAGAATATAGGCATGATCAAAAACAAAAACAAAAAGACAAATTATTTTGTAGGATCTAGTTAGTATCATCATAAATTTTGTGAGACTCAAAGATGAGCCTCCCTTCATAGGTCATGAAGTTTTCATTTTATGGGTTTGGGATTCAGAGCCTCTAGTTTTCCCCTTTCTTCTCCCCCATGCTCCTTCCCTCCTCTGTCAACATGTATGATGCATGTGCTCAGGCTTCTATCCATCTGCCTATCAAATTTTGCTCCCTGAAAAGATAATGTATCAATCCAGTGGTACTGAAAGTCAACATGCTTCTCACTGCAACAATTGTCTTTTATTTGACGAAAAGTTCTCTAGAGAAACAGAAAGTAGAACATGTTCCTATATAAACGGAATTGCTGGGCGCACTGGAGAGATGTGGGAGTGATTGGGAGGGCTACTTATAATAGGTAGCACATATTCTGTCGCTGACTCTCTCAAGTGGGCGCATTCTCAGAGATGTTAGAATGGCAATTATTTTTAAGACCTCAGTTTTTGTACTAAGAAAATGTATAAGGAAAAAAACGAGACTGGATAAAGCTGCAGCTTAGAAAACAAGACCTCCCGCGCCTTTGGGAGGCTGAGGTGAGTGGATTGCCTGAGTCCACGGGTTCGAGACTCGCCTGGGCAGCGAGACCTCATCTCTACAATAAATCAAAAAATCAGCCGGGCGTGGTAGCACATGCCTGTAATTCCGGCTACTTGTAAGGCTGAGGTGGAAAGATCGCCGGAGCCCAGTAGGTCAAGGCTGCGGTGGCCGGAAGCGGTCACTGCACTCCAGTCCGGGCGACAGAGTGAGACTCCAACTAAAAAAAAAAAAAGAAAACAAGACCTGGTTTACTTAAGTATTAATTCACCATCACTTTACTTAAACACAAAACTTAATTGGCAGTAGCAAAACTAAGGTAGTTTATACCAAAAAAAAATGTTTTGTCATAGTAGGTTAAGTAAAATCACAATGAGTTCCTGGGATAATCTATGTATTTGCATATATGTGAATGAAATTATTTCTTGGTGGCATTAAAGCATGAGAGTGACACCAAAGATATCTAGATATTCATTACTAAAATAGGATGTTGAAATGATGGTTCTTGAACATTTTCGTCCACCTAATACTGGTCATTAATCTACTCAATCTATGCCATGTATCAGTGAAAAAACTTGAACTATTTCTTCTACGAACTTAACACTATCAGGACAATGTTTTTAATACAATTTTTAAAATTGTACTCTCAAACTATTCTAAACGCAGAGGCCGAACATGAAATCTTAAGAACTGGTTTTAAGTCCTAATAATACAATTTTTCAACAGTCAGTTAACCTATCTGAATAATATGAATATATGAATATGAATAATATGAATATATGAATATATGGATATATGAATAATATGGAATAATATGAAAGCAATGAAATTTACACAATTATTGATGATATTAATGCATGTGAAAATGTATTTTGAACTGTAATATTGTATGTAACTATTGCCATTACATCAATTTTCCTATAACAAAATCCAAAGTGCATTGTGGACCATGTATTAAGAACTCATAATAATACAAAGGATCTTTCCTGTTCCTACACCTTTGCTGTTCTCTCCTCCCAGTTTTGCTAAAAGTAGATGCCATGTAAAGTTATCAGAATAGCTCGTGAGAACCGGCCCAGAATTTAGGTCAAAGCTCCAATTTATACTTGTCACCTTACAAATTTACATCATACTTTTATCCAAAAAGGCATTTTTTACAAATTTGTTAGGAAAAAAATGTAATGCACAAAGAGTGGCTCCATAATATCAAAGCCAAACCCCATGAAGAAAAGAGCTTTTAGACTAATCATAGAGAGGAGAGGAGATCATAGAGGGGATGGATATATTTAAACAAAGAATCCACCATAAGATAAAACTGCTTTTTTGTCCAGCATGCAAAGTATAGGCTTCTTGTGTCTTTTGCAAAGTGTGCGAATGAAAAAGTAATTTAAATATTCTCAAAGATTTACAAAGAATATTTAGAAGGAAAAGGTAAAGAAAGGAATTTTCTCAGTGTACTCAATACTCAAGGCAGAGGGTCATGGAGAAACAACCATTATGTAGGAACACAATTTCACTACTTTTTTCTCTTGGATTTCTCTCTTAGTCCCCCTGCTTGTACTGGTCTTCCCTCTCTTCTAAAGAGAGACTTCTACAAAGTCCTGGAAAAGACCTTGATCCTAAAGTAGCTACTATAATATTTCTGCTGCTGCTACTCATCCAGTAACAAATTCATCTAAGTTACTCATGAGTTGATTTGTTCCTTTCCCCGTTCGATCCATGTAGATAAATATGAAAGGTAAAAAATATACATATGCAAGCAAGCATGTATTATATAGGATAGACTACTCATGAACAACAAAAATTTTAAAAATATATTAATTTATAAATACTTGCACATAATTCCCTAATGAAGTTCAGCTTATCTCTGCTACTTGCTACAAGAGACTGAGTATTCTTCGGAAGAATCAAAAATACAGAAATTGCATAAGACCATCTCTATCTGAAGTGCCAAGTAGCTTGAATAGCACTAATAAGATATTCAAAAAGTTGTTGAAATTATTTTTAAAAAGAGTTTTCTAAGAACACTGATTTTTTGCTTTAAAAAACAAGGTGTTGTAAAGCATGCATTACAGTGCTATGCCTTCTGTCATTCTCATACCAAGACTTCAGAAGAATAAAAATAAGTTTAGAGAGAAGATCACAGATGCTGTTGTATTCATGATTTTGCCTCTCCCTGAAAAGCTCTTTCCCTTTTCTCCATATGTCAGAATCCTACCTATATTTTAAGAAGCCACTCAAGCATCACTTCTTCCATAAAGTCTTCCCTGACACTCCTTGCACCCAAGAGGAGCTAATCCTGATAAACCAAGAGCTCCTAGAATAAAAGATTGTTTATTTGTCTTTTTACCCTCAGCTATGGGTACTATCGCTGACACAGAACAGTTGTTCATGAACACAGACTGAATTGGATTTATCTCCCTCTCAAATTTGCCAATTTATAATTACTATTTTTTTTTAAAATGGCATTTGCTGTGAACTTACTACTCTCTTTTTGTATTGGTATTTATTTTGTTGTATCTCCCTTACTAAATTGTAAGGTATTTGCTGTATTTTATTTATTCTAATAAATTATAAGGGCAGGTTCTGTGTTTTGGTCACTATCTAGCAATCATTCTTTTCTACCTAGCAACTATTAATAGCAAGGTGCCTTATTCAGATAAAGTATATTTAATAAGTATTTTTAATGCAAACATGAATAAATGAAGAGTAAGTAAGCCAAGGAACAACTAATAGCTTTAGATTCTGAGATAAGCAAAGCATGAATATAATCTATGTTTTTTATCCATTCTGCTATCAGACAAGATATTGGGGGGTAAAGAAGTAAGACTGATTTTAGGAACCTTCAAGGACATAAAACTCTTATATCAGGTTGTTACAGAAATGCTTAAAGATTATGTTTTTTAAAAATTTCTTACTAATTCACTGCCCCATCCCACCCTCCTTAGCACTGTTTGTGGTAACTCTCTGAGATGCTACAATCTTAATACTCCTGTGAATTATCAATTGTGTTTCATGATGTTTGGTGGCAAAGTTACTATAGCCTCTTCTTCCTTGGCATATCCTTTTATTCCAAAGTGTCCATTTCATTTTTAGGAGCTTGTAAGTCTAAACATCTTATTAATGTGTACATATTGTTTTGACTTCCTTTAATTATGACTGTCTTAGCTTTATTTGATAAATTAGTATGCTACCTATATTCCTTTATTTCTTTTTAAGGATTGAGTTTTTTAAAGATCTAAAATACTCTGTTGAAATTATCATCTTACTATATTTTAATAACAGTACTATATCATATAAAGAAAAGCTATATTGCCTCCTGATTTCTACTACATTCCTATAGAAGCTCAGCACCACCATATAGATTAAAAACAAATATAGGTAGGGTAGAGATAGATTTATCCAAATTGTAACTTCTAAATATTACTAGAAATTAAATATTTTTATGATTAACTGAGTAGGTTAAAATGCTCTGAAAAAAATGTCAGTAATCAAATTGTTTAAACAGCACAAATAAACAGCTATCTAAATAATCCCAAAGAGAGGGAATAAACTGAATAGGCAATCCTTTTAATTTTCCAACTAAGTTGAAGGTGATTAAGAGGCATTATCCCATGATGATTTAAATAGCATTACCAGAGGGACCAATTCCAGATGGCAAGATTTCTTCAAATAGAGGCTCAGTATTGGAAATGTTGATTCACTGGCACCAAAATGTCACTGGTACAATATTGGCTTACAAAAGATGCCATCACTTCTGGAAATGATCTATGGCGACGGCTGCATAGGGAATTGTTCTTTGGGAGTTAGTACCATAATAATTAGTGATTATTTTTACACCTATGTATGTTTTGTGGCATAATAACTCCATCTTTGTGCCTATCATTGTAGTATGAAACAAACTGAAATATTATCTGGCTCAAGATACTGAAGACTTTTTATAATACTTATTATTTATTATTTATATAATGCTACAGATATAGTCTCCTCTTTACAAGTGGAGTGATAGGCATAAAGAATAAAATGACTTTAGTTTGATTGCTATATATCTTAAAGCACTTAAGGGATATGAAGGAGGAAATGTGAAAAGGATTATGAAGCCCATGCCAAAGAGGTAGCTATTGTCATCGAATGGCCCAAAACTGAGCAGGGAATAAGGAATCAGGTGAATGAAGTGAAGTCATTATCTATTCATTGTGCCCCTCATTGGTGCCAAAGTATCATGAGTTTCCTGCCAGTCAAAGCAAGAAAAGACTCCAAGTCTAAATGTTTGTACTAAAATAAAAATAAAACTAGACTTTAAGTGATAAAATTATATATAAATATATGTGTAACAAGGAGGTGAACACCTTCAAATATCGTAAAAAGAAAAAGAAGCAGTTGGGGAGAGGTATTTGTTTACCTATCAGAGATGGTTTGAAGCTTTTGCAGATGATATATAAGTTTGCCAAAATTATAAACATTACAGTGAACTTTATTTCCTCCTACACATACCACATACACACACGCATATATTCCCATATGCATCTACACTCACACACATAGAATGATTGTATTAATTGATCTGAGAATGGTTACCCTTCTATTCACTTTTAGAACAAGATCTCCTTAGTTTAATTAATCTCTAATATGTCTAAGTGAGAAAAAAATAGAAGAAAGAAAAAGGTAAGAACACATAATTAAGCTCCTTTTTCCTTCCTTGCTTAAGTCTTAACTTTCCAGAGAAAGAGGAAACAGAAAATTGGTTGCATTTTGTCCATTTGTACATAGTCATATTGGAAAACACCGTATTTTTCCCACAAGGGATTCCACCTATGGAAGAGAGAATTCAGATAAAATCATAGACTAAGAAGAAAATTGGAAAATATGTAGTGTTGTGGACAGAGTGATAAATTAGATGTTAGAAAAGCAGGATTCTGAAATCAGCCCTGTTACTATAGCTGTATAGCCTTGGACAACTCACTAAAGTTTTGTGGTTTCCATTTTTTTTTAATACAAAATGAGCATGGTGAACCACAAAATGCTTTTTTATTATTTGGTAGGTCATCCTAAAATGGGCACATTCATCCCTCTAAAATATAGTTCATTTTTTTGTTTCTCCTTCCTTCTCAAATTGTTTCTTCAGCCTCTCAAATTGTTTAAAGGTAAACATGTATGTTTATTTTATTTTGCTGAAAATCAAAATTAATGTTGTGGAGAATATCATCACAATTCAGTTGTATACATATAGTGACACACAAACAAATGTAAAAATAATAAGCTCATTTCACATCCCAAGTATTATAGCATATTTCACATGCTGTATTCTTCACTTTCATTAACTTTTGGTAATTTAATTGAAGGATAAATTAATAAATACCATGATGTTTTTACTGATCTTATCCTACAAAAGTTAAAACAAAGAGACTTTTAGAATTATAAGGAAATAAAAAAGCCTTCTATTTCAAATTTTCATAAACATCAAGAATATCCTCTATAATATAACCTACAAATGGCAATCCAACTTCTGTTTACATGTTTCTAATATCAGGGAATGGGGCGGTATTCAATGGAATTGATTCATTTTTAATCCAAAATATTTATGAGAAAATTTTCTTTAAAATTGACTTACGTCTTCCAGTGATATTCACCACTACTGAGTTAAGACATTTTGGCTAAATATAATAAGAAAATAGGATATGGACTATGGTAGACAGAATAGTATCCTTCCAAAAACCACTCACATTCAAATCCCAGAACCTGTGGATGTAATACTGTAAACAGTCACAGGGAACTTGTAGGTGTGTAGGATCTTGAGATGGAAAGATGATCCTAGACTTTCTGAATGGGTGCTATATAATCAAAAGGATCCTTTGAAGAAGAAGATTGGAGGTTTAGAATCAGAAAAATAAGAGGAGAAGATGGAGCAGATATTGAAGAGATACACCTTTAAGATGACAAAGGAGGGCACAAGTCAATGAATGCAGGCTGTCTCTCGAAGCTGGAAAGTCAAGAAAATGCATTCTTCCACTGACTCTACAGAAAGGTGTGCAGCCTATTGACAATTCAATTTTAAGCTCGTATGACTCTTTTCAGGCTTTTACTCACCAGAACTATAAGATAATTTGTATTGTTTTAAATACTTAGGATTCCGATACTTTGTTACAGATCCACTAAGAAACTAATACATTGGCTTACATGTATTAATCATAATTAGTAATTACATTAGTAATTAATTTGTAAAAACAAAATGTAATCAGTCAACAATGTTGATGCTATAGTCTCTGCTTGTGAATATAAAGAAATATAGAAAAACCACAGACATGAAATTACAGTGTGGTCTAAATATTATAAAAGAAGATATAATATAGAAATGAAAAATTACTTATTAAAGAAGACTTTTATTAGATTAAACAAAACCTTAATTGAATTCCATGATAGGTTGATGTTTATAAGACACAAAGTAAGTCTTTTTGTTGTCCTTGGACAAAATCTGCTCATAGAATCTTACTGGCAATCTAAGAATTTCATTTTTTTTTGCCATCATAGGACTTTTTAATGTACTAGATGAAAAATTATTGGTATTGTAATCTACCTTATTTGGCAGTAAAAATACAAATAAATAGTCTACCTATGATTCAGGATAAGGTGGCTGTAATAACTTCTCCTCTCCTTCTACCTCCTCCTTCTCATCCTCCTCCCTCGTCCCTTTCTTCTTCCTTTTTTATTGTCCTTATTCAAAACTATGTTGACCTACCAAAAGTGTCTACAAGTCTTCAGATGAAAGTAACTTTGTTTCAAAAACCAATGAATGTTACATATAAAGAACTGTCAAACATATGATGTTTGCTTAGCGACATTCCATAAATTATAAGCAGAATTCCCTCTTTTATGTGCAGTTGAAAATAATTTTGTATTGTTGAGTTTGCTCATTTAATTTTAAATAAATGAGAATTGTTTTTAACGTTAAGAAAATTTGTAAAATGAAGAAAATAAATAGTCCAAAAATGAAAGATTCTCAATAATCTTAATTATCACATGGGATAGAGTAAAACATTGTCATTCATGTTGTAACCAATTTTTCAACAAATACTCATGACTAGGACTTGGACATAAAATAATTTTTTTTAGTACAGTTGTTATCCTTAAAAACTCTTTGGGCAACTCCTTCAGGGTCCCTCTCATTGTGGGAGCTTTTCTGTCCTCTCAATAAATCCTGCTTCTCACTTAAAAAAAAAAAACTCTTTAATATTTTCTACCTGAGGGGTATAGATGTTTATTAATAATTGCAGTATTATATGACGTGTCCTACAGCAGAAACTTATATAGGACACAAGTGGAGGAAATGACAGGTGGGAGCATGTATGGCAAAATTAGATACAGAAGAACGTTCACTGGAGGAGGGAATGGTGAAAGAAAGATTAGCTTGACAATGAAGGAGGAAAAGATTTCCCAGTAATGGCGATCTCATATATGTAGTCACAGAAATGCAAAATAGCATGCAAGGCATTGCTTCATGTGACTTGAGTTCTTTTTTCTTAATTATATGAGAGACAGGAGAAGCTGATGCAGTTGAAAAAGAAAAAGAGCCATTGGTAACATTAAAATGGCAGAAAAATAAATACCCAAAGCGTCTAAGACTTGACCTACACCAGATTAAAGATATTTCTGGAGTTTACTTATCTTAACTTCAAACAATAAAATGATAAATTAAACAAACAAAGCATAATTTAGTTGAACTATTCAGGATTCTTCAGAGAAACAAAACCAATGCATGAATTGTGTGTGTGTGTGTGTGCATCTGTGTATGGAAAAAGAGGTAGAGTGACCAAGAAAGAGACAGAAAAAGAGAGGTTTATTATGAAGGATTGACTCACATGATTATGGACGCTGAGAAGCCCAAGACTTGCACTTGGCACAGTGAAGACTCAGGAGAGCCAATGGTGTGGCCCTAGTCCAAAGTTCTGAAGAATCAAGACACAGGAAGAGTCAATGTTTCAATTTAAGTATGAATGCAGGAAAAAACTGATAGTCCAGCTCAAAAGCATTCAAGGAGCAATTCTTTTTTACTAAGACATTTTGTTCTACTCAGGCCTTCATCAGATTGAATGAGGCCTAATCACCTTCACAAACACCTTCATAGAAACACCCAGAATATTTTCTTTAAATATCTAGGATCTCCATGGCCCAGTCAAGTGGACACACATAGTTAACTACCACATGGGTAGTACAAAAAAATTATGTATTTATCTAAAAGTTTCGATAGTATCTATTTCTTTTTATCTCTCATCTATCTGAGTGTACCTAGCTAGCTAGCTTCATGGCCAACTACTTATTTTAGTTATCAAAACAAAAATGACTGAGAATTCCAACATATATTTTACCACAAGGTCGCTATGATTTTATTATGATTGCCTCTACTTTGCTCAAACCATGCTGATTGGGTCCATAATAATCACAACTGAAGATTTTTTGTATCGTGGATTGTGTCACCACCACCAATACCATATTGCTCAATTATTAAGTATACTGCAAATCTTTTTATGGTAAGTCTGTTATCGGGATGGTTTCTCCCAAATAAAGAATTTACTATATTCTCAGCTGATGAGCCATGCTTGATTAAATTGGCCTTCAACTTGATATCTCCTAAAACTTTTAGTTAGGCTGTATGTTGATTTCAGATTCTATTGACAGTGTTTTTTCATGATTCAAAGTTTATTCATCTTGGGCTAAGGGGAATTTTTTTGTCTTCCTTCTTTCTTCCCTTCCATTTTTCCTTCCTTCTTTCTTCCCTTTCTTCCCTTCTTCCTTTCTTCTTCCCTTTCTTTATTTTCTTATACTTTTTATTAATTCAAAACATACAATAAAACTACATCATAATGCTAAAATAGAGACTCAAATGTTCAAACCATGTAAAATGGGTTGGTATGTTGCAGAAAAAAATAACAAAATGACTGGTGTAACCCTGCTATCAAAGTTTGGAGCAATCACCAATTACATGACAACTACATTAACAAGGACTTAGGTCAGAGTTTCTTGGTGTATTTTCAGAATGTCTGCTATATAACTGATACTATCTAAGATCTAGGATACAGTAGTGATCAATAAGATTCTTTCCTTAGAATGCTTACAGATTAGTTGGAAACAAACAAACAAGCATAATGTATGTGAGAAGGTAATACATCATACAGAGGAAAAGTAAAACAAAACAGATAAGAGTGAGAGACAGTGGCATGTGGTAGAGTGAGGGCAAATGGTCAGAATAGGCATCGCAGATGCCTAAATGTGACACATAAGAAAAGACATGTATAATATGAGGGAGTGAATATCATGTAGATATGTGGGAGAAAAGAGTTTCAAGTGTAGAAATTTGTAAGTAGAAACTCAATAGAACAAGAAATATATGGAATATTTGAGAAAAGACAAGGGAGCTAGAATGAGCAAGCAAGAGACTAGCAGAAAATGAGATTAGTGATTTTACAGAAGACCAGATCCTGTGTATCCCTGTAAGTGGTTTTAAGAATTCTGTGAGATAGAAAGATACTAGTGGGTTTTGAGCACAGATGTGACATGATATGATGGATGTTTTAAAAGGACCATTTTTGCCTGCTGTATGAAGAATTTATTTTTGGTGGTAAGAGAAGAAATTGAGAGACTAGGTAGAATAAAATAACTCAATTAATGCTGATGTTAACTAACAGGGAGTAGTGAGGGATAACAAGTTTCTTGGCTTGAACAAGTGGAAAGAAATATGTTTCTTAAGATGGGAAATGCTGGTAGAGGAGAGAGAAGATCAGGAATTTGATTTTGGACATGTAAATTTGAAATGTTTATTAGCCATCCAAGTGCAATTGTAGAATAGGCAATTGTTATTTGAAGTTCAAGGAAGAGATCTGAACTGAGTATATCATTTTGGGGACTGGGCAGACAGTACATAAGCCTATGAAACTTAAGAATTCCTAGGAGTTTTGCTGTAAAATAAAAGAGAAATTGAGTTTACCTGAAGGAGAATATAGCATCAGACAATTTTCTTTGGTGTCTAAAATGGAAAAAAATAACACCATGTTGTGATGTTGATTGGAATGACCTATGAGAGATTGGTTTTAAATGGGAACACAGAGACTTCCTCTATGGGAACAGGTGGGAAGACAAAGTATATGAAACAAATGCTGTTGGCAGTTTAGATAAGAGACCGTGAGCACATGGAAGCTGTCTTGTAATTGCTTTCATTTTCTCACTGAAATAGGAAGCATGGTCAGCAGCTGAGAAGGAGGATGAGCTATCTGTAGAGAAAATAAAAGAATAATGTCCTGAAAGCTGCAGTTAGAGCAAGGAGAATAGCTTTTACATGCCAGACTAAGAGGTGGAGAAGCGTGGTAAAGGACTTCAGAGTGTTTGAGGGGCAGTTGTATGCTCAGAGGAGAATCAGATTTCAATGAAAGAAAAAGGTGAATAAAAATGTTCAGAGAAGTGAGCAGATGAGGAAATGTCACTAATGATTGATTGTGAGTTCCTCACATGTTGCAGTTTGCATTAAATCGATAATGAATCTTTCATGTACATTGAAAGACAAGCCTGAGTTTTCCCCAGGAACTGGTGATTTTTTCACTGACCCTATGAAAGTGTTTAGCCAGTCCAATTCTCTTTTGATGTGGAAAACATAGAAAGCCATAACCTAGTCAGAGGATTTTCAGCACGAATTATAATAGAAGGTGGAAAGACATCTCACTCCCCTCTCCTTCACTCTGGTCCAAATTTGTCCTAGATGGTCATGTCATACCCAAGAGGAGACTCATCCATTGCATCTAGGAAATGAATATGATATTACCAGGGAAGAAGGGCAGAGCTGACAGCAGGTGGGACTGTATATTTTAACAACATTGAGTCAAAACCCTCCCCTGAAAATTTCCTTGGAGTATTTTAAGAGCAGTATAAGGAAGTTGTGCTACCGACCACGTAGGGTCTATCAGCTCCAAATAGCAATTATCCCACATCCAGGAGAACATATTGTTTTTCCCCACCAAACACATACAGGAGAATTGGTCTCACTTGTGTTTCTTCCATAAATCATAAGACAAAAAAATTCAATATATTATATAAATGGAAATAAATGTGTAGTTGTTTGTTATATTTAGTAACTTGTTTCTGCTCCTGCATATGTCTAAGGAGACAGAGATCACATATGGCTCTTAAACTATTATACAATAACTTTCTAATTACCCAACAAACATACAAGAAAAAAAAGGAAGCCTAGTTTTTTTGTGACTAAAGCAAGAAAAAAGACGCATGTGATATTCTTCTCATTTCCCTTGGCAAGCGATGACAGTGTAATTTTTTTTTAAAGTGTGTAAGGTAATGTAATAAAGTTGAACTAAGAATTGAGAAGGAAAAATTATAGTGTGCTGCTGTCTGTAGGTGCATGTATGTGGTGTAAAAGAGTTTGATCTGGTACATACTAGAGAATAAAGCCTCAACAATCAAAACTAATTAAATTAATTCTTTAAAAATCAAGTCAACAGCATGATTACAAAATATTTTAAAGTGTGTTTTTATTATTTCTAAATCACACAATATCCTAAATTAATCCTACAAATTTCATGTGAACTGTTACCTAATAGAGATCCTTAAACTCATTGTAAAACTAAATGAGATAGCTTTCAAATTATTCTACCAATTAAACATAGGTGATTTAAAATTATTTTCTGATATTATTCCACTGAAAATTTGGTTACACCAAGAAAGTTCATACGTTTCTTTTCTTGTTTTCTATGTTTTATGCAAAGAAGATGCTATCTTTAACCTTTTTCATAATTATAATATAGTTCAAAAAATAGGAAACTAGCCGGGCTTGGTAGCTCAGCCTGTAATCCCGCGCCTTTGGGAGACTGAGGTGAGTGGATTGCCTGAGCCCGCGGGTTCAAAACCCGTCTGGACAGCGAGACCTCTTCTCTACCATAAATCAAAAAATCAGCCGGGCATGGTAGCGCATGCCTATAATTCTGGCTACTTGGAAGGCTGAGGGTGAAGGATTGCCGGAACCCAGCAGGTCGAGGCTGCGGTGGCCGGGAGCGGCCACTGCACTCCAGTCTGGGCAACAGAGTGAGACTCCAACTCAAAAAAACAAAACAAAACAAAACAACAACAACAACAACAAAAATATATATATATATAAAACTATAATAAATAAATGTTCTTGTTTGAAATTACAATAAACAACTTGCCTTGTTTAAAGCATTTTGCTTCTCTCTCAAACATTTCTCAATAGTATAATAGGGAAAATAATACCTCTCTCATGGGACTACATGAATATTAAATCACATGATATTTTAAACTGAGTCTACTGCCTGCTATGTTTAAAATGCTAGATAAATAGTAACTTATTTTTCAGTAATGTCCAAAAACTTTTGCTTATACTATGTGTTCTACTTCTTAACCAATGTGCTAAATCTTTAATCTGCCATTACTCACTAAGGTGATCTTATCCAACTTTACATGATTCCCTGTAGATGCTGTGAGAAAAAGACATATTTTTAAATAAACTCTCTACGTTTTCCTAGTCCCTCCTTATAAAGTTTAATGTTTTCAGATTATCTTATGAAACAATGGTGTGTGTTTATAACCACAAGACTAAAAAAAAAGAAAAACAGACATGCACACAAAAACCCTTGTAAATAGAAAAGGCTATATCTGTGGTAATAAATCAAGAGCACAGTTTTTGGTTGTTGTCATTATATCCATTTACTGATCCATAAGATAATTGGAGAAAATGCACCATCATTTCATTTAGAAATATATTTTTAGAAAAATTTTATCCTTAATTTTATTAAGTATCAATATTTAAGAGTTTTGTTTTAAAAGCACTTTAAAAATAAAAGGTAACAACCTTTGGTTTATGATAAGAGCTGACAAATGAGAGATGAAAAGTGACTACTTTAAATGTTCTATCTTTACTTATTTATAGATCATCTCCAATCTCTTGATCATCACTTCGGGTGTGAATATTATTTTGCATAAAGTAGGATATAATTGGACTAACAAAGGATCCTAATGTCCCTTCCAATTCTGAAATGTATTTCAATTCAACAAATCTTTTCTGAGCACTTGTGAAGTTTAGGTCTCCTCAGTGCTGTGATATTAGTTTGTTCCAATTCTCTATGCTCTTTTTGTACTCATGCCCCATTTGGGATTTATTCAGACTCATAATAAATGTTCAAGAAAAAGAGAAATGCAAACACATCTAAATTTGATTTGACTTTGATCTAGTTCTTAAGCAAATTAGACTATCTCAAATAACTAAAAAATCAATTTAAAATAACCAGCATGGCATAAAATGAGTTACTGGATCATCTGAAATGTTTTCCAGGTGTTGCTGTGAAAATGTGAAGAATGAGGAAAGAGTTGATTGCAACTTTCAAATGAATACTATGTAATTATGAAGGCTATTAGATGCTTCCGTTTTAATAAGGATGTTAATTTTGTCCCTTGTACAATTGTTAAAAACATAGTATGTATAACTACCATTGATGTTTCTAGAGAGTAAAGTTTCTAATTTAATATTACCCAGTTTTTATTGAAAGCATTGTTTAGAGCAAATTATTCAGAGAAAGTTTTAATTTTATCAGTATTTTAAAGCAGATTATCTATGGGCTAGAGGCATGCATAGCCATAATTCACCCTTTCGCATTGCATTGTTCCTAATGAGGGTGTAAAGAATTTTCAGATCCTCGGTAATGAAGACAAAAATGGAAAAGTTATTTTTTCTTGAAATCCTGCATATGGTAAAGGTGTCAATTCTTTTTAAATGAAAAGAATATACCATAGTTGTTAAAAACTCATCATATAAAGTAGAATGTATTAAATGTCTACTTATTAGCAGCAGAATCTTAAGAAATTATTAGCTTCTATAGTATAAGCTTCAGTTAACTTGTATATAAATTCAGAGAAAAATGAAGCCTGCCTCATGACATTAGTGTGAGAAGTACATGAAGTAATATTTTCTGGCATTACCGGAAACACAGCAAGACGGAGACAACTAAAAACACAAATACCAACTGTAGCCAGATAGCTAATTTTGTGATTGGTAAGAGTAGTTGTATCTGTGTGTAATTGTCTCTTCTTAGGTTACCACTTATGTAAGCCCTCTCCAGTTGGTGGAAAAGGCATGGGTGCAAATACAATTTAACAATAGTCTGTCTAGTCCTGGGCATCTGTCCAGGGAACAGATGGTCACTACAGTCCACCTGGACACACACAATTCTCCTGCAGATAATATCAGGTCAGAGTTCCTTAGGTGGGGTTTACACACAAAATGGAGTGATTTGAAATTATCTAATCATACATTAGATACATCTATCTTAGAATAATAATTTAAAAATAAATACAAATCACTAATTACTAATTGACTATTGTGTTTCCTAGTGTTTTGGGGACTTCTGAGTCCTAATCTTGTGTTCCTTTATGTCTTCTCCTTATTAATTTTTCAAAGAATTAAAGCTGTGTCATGGAAATGTAATAATGTCCATTTAATAACAACTAGGCTTCTGTTAACTTGTAGCAGATACTTAAAAGTCTACTTCTTGTTTCCGCCTGTCCTTTCTTTTCTACTTTGTTCTTCTTTTGTGCTCTTTCATTTTTCTGCGTTCTTTGTTTCTCTGCACTTTCCCATGCTCTGAGCATGTGTTGCACTGCCCCTGCTCCCTGAGTCTCCTGAATATTCTTTCCTGAAGATAATATCCTCTACACAATGAGCTACATTCTGCTGTCTTCCTCTTACATTTGCTGTCTCTTTCTGCTGTATGGAAATAACAATTTCTCATGAACTCTTTGTACTATTTGTTGTGTTGCAAGCATTCACAATAAGTGGTTTACATTTTCTGTGGCAGTGGTCACTTACAGTTCCAAATGACATTTTGCTGGTTGGAATGAGACTATTTTTAGTCTCAAAGAAAACATTGATATTTTGGCAGAAAGGACTGACTATAAGTCAGAAAGTCACACACACACAAAAAAAACCCAAAACCTGTTACCTTAGAAAACACAGCAAATGATTTAATATATTTTGCAGATTTTTCTAACTATAGCAAAAAAAAACCAACTTTGTTTTAATGTTTTTACTATTAATTATTTAATGTCCACAGGATGGTTCTTGTATTTCCATAGAGGTAAAAGCATCAGTGCACAATAATACTCTTAATTTCATTTTTAAAACTAAATACATTTATGTGATTTTGTCCGATAATTGCTTTCTGTCCATGGGACTGTGTAGGTGTGTTACTGTGTCACTTCAGGTGTTAACCTAAACGTTTTCAGACAACATCTACCGCTGTCCCCAAACAGCAATTCTCTGCCTAGGAGAAAACTGGATATGGAGTTAATTTCAGATAATTGAAATAATTTGCCTCCTGTGGAACAGGGAAAATAACGTGATTTGCTTCCATCTGTAAAGTACATCCCTCCATAGAGCATGTGTTGATAACTTCATATGGGCTTTCCGTTGATTGAGCTAAAGTTGTGATCAACTCAGAAGACAAGTCGTATGGGAAAGAGTGTCTGAGCAAGAGGTTTTCTGACATCATCAACAGGGGCATCAACCACACAAGCAATAACAAAAACATGTAGTTCTACTGAATCTTTATTTTTATGAAAGGTAAAATGAGGTGCCCTAAAGAACAAAATCAGTTTTGTTTCATATTTCCTATTTCACCTGCACCTTGTTCTGGAGAACATGGTTTAAAAGCATGCTAAGAACAGCCCCTACTTCATGGGCTTATAAGCTAGTTGTGGATCCAAAACCAAAACAATAAAACAATAAATAAGTAAATAATAAATAAAATTTTAAAAGTCGATAGACAAGTAGCAAAGCAACATGGTATTTGCAAATTATGTGACAAGAGATTGATTCAGAGCTTGAGCATAAGCAAGTTGTAGGGTTATGTAACATTAGTCAACCCTTTAATGAGATTAAAGCAGTGCCTTGCCTCAAGAAACTCAGCAGAAGCACACACACAAACACACGTATACACACACACACACACACACACACACACACACACAAACTGATAGAACTTTATAGATCCTTTTCACCTGGATAAGAGAATTTGCAGCATCTCTACAGTGACATAAAATTATGAAAGAAAAGTCACTGTTGAAATGTCTGAAGCTCAAAGGACACTAGTGCAATTGAGGTATCTGAACATGAAGATAGTACCTCAATAACCATAAAAATATAGAGCTGAGAAATGATTCTTTACAAGATATTTATAGTCCATTTATGGCTGTTAAAAATAGTTAGCTATGAGCAGGTTGTTTTTAAACAATATTTTGCGTGGAAATGCTCAAAACTTAGAAAACCCATTTACCCACCCATTAAATCATGCATCAATGCACTAAATTATCTCACAAACACGAATGAGCAAAATGCTAGTCATTGGCAAAGAAACATTAAACACAGACCCAGCAGTGAGCGAAAATGTCTAAGTAATCTTTTTTAAATGTGTCAAAACTTTTTTAGCACCTATCATGTTCCAGCCACTAAATTCTTTTTTAGTGGTATAGAAGCTCTACAAGTTATAAAAATGAGAAGAGTTGATTATCAGAGTATCAAGAAAAACAAAAGTTATATAAGCTGGGTCTTGAAGATGAGCAAGGAGTAATTTGGCAAGTGGACAAAATCCTTGGACTGTAGTGATCTTTTGCAAGAGTGAATGGTCTAGGTGATATGATTTCAAATCCCTGAGAAAATAGTAAAACAAAGCAAGCTGATTTTCCATCTGTGCTCCTTTTATCAAAACCTTCATTCATCAGAAATATGCTACAGAAAAAAAATGTAGTATTCCATGTAAAATCCTCCACATTGCAACCTCATCTCCCTCTCTGGTCTTTTTTTTAAACACTTTTTACTGTAGCCCTATTAAAAGATGTACTATTTCAACATCTGTGCCTTGGGAGTCTCTATTCCTTTGCTTTATGATGTTTATTTTGCCTAGAAGACCGATCTTTCTACTCTAACTTTCTAAGCCTGCTGATCTTTTTTGAGTTATCCATTTATTCCTCCCCCAGGTAGAATTAGCCTTGTCTTCCATGGCCCCTGTGATGGTTAATCTTGGGTGTCACCTTGCCTGGACAGAGAGAGACTTAAGAGAGCTGGTAAAACATTACTTCGAGGTATGTCTGTGAGGATGTGTCTGGAAGAAAATAGCATTTAAATCAGCAAACTGCGGAGCCAAGATCTACCCTCACAAGTGGGGGTGGGTGTCATCCAATCCCCGCCAGCCTTGATAGAACAAAAAAGTGGAAGAAGAGTAAGTTTACTCTTTCTTGAGCGAGAGCGTCATCCAATATTACTCTTTTTTCTTTTTTCTTTTTTTTGAGTTAGAGCCTCATTCCATTGCCCAGGCTGGAGTGCAGTGGCATGCTCATGGCCACCCCAGTGTCAAACTTCTGGGCTCAGGCAATCCTTCCACCTCAGCCTTCCAAGTAGCTGAAACTACAGGTGCACGCTACCATACATGGTTAATTTTTGATTTATTGTAGAGACAAGGTCTCACCATGTTGAGCTCAGGCAATCTTCTTGCCTTGACCTCCCAAAATGCTGTGATTACAGACTTGAGCCACTGTGCCCAGCCTCTTTTTTACTCTTAGACATTGGATATCAAATCTCTTGGTTCTCAGGCCTTTGGCCTCCAGGACTTACACAGCAGTCTTCCTAGTTTTCAGGTCATTGACCTCAAACTGAATTACAGCACTGACTTTCCTGATTTTCCAATTGCGGATGACACATCGTGGGACTTTATGGCTTACAAAACCATGTAAGCTAATTCCCATCATAAACCCCTTCTTATATGTCTATGAGGAGGACCCCTAGTAAACAGAATTATCTTTTGGAGGGCAGACCCCTGGTAGTACAGGCTTCCTCCATTAGGTAAGTGGTCCAGGAGCCCATAAGCATCAGTGTACCGGTTAGCATTTTTGTGAGAGGTTGTGTTTGACTTCAGTGAATTTTTTTTAGGAGATACTTTCAAAGCATTTGCCCATTTCATGATGAGTGACTTACAAGCACATCTGCCCACACCTCACCAAATGTTCAGCAGTTTTTGACCAAAACTGGCATGATGCCCATGCCCAGCCCTCCCTCTCAATCTCGCTCCGGTGAATTTTTTTGTTTGTTTCTCCAGATGAAAAAAGTCTTCAAAGAGAAATATTTTGCAGGGAAGAGGTGAAACAACAAACAGTAGAAACACTAAAAGGCATCAAAATTGATGAATTCAAAAACTGTTCCAAGCAGTGGAAAGGTTTCTTAATAGGTGTATTGTATCAAAAGAGTGCTTTGAAGGTGACAAGTTTAAACATGTGAGAACAAATATACTATTTTTAATAAATAAATTCTGGGGTTTTGGGGTCCCCCTCATACATATACCTATTGGTTCTGTTTTTATGAAGAACTCTGACTAATGCAGCCCCATAGCACTACCTTTTTATTTCTGCTGCTACATTTAAACAGACTAGTCTTTTAGAGTCATTTGTGTGGGTAACCAATTCTCTTGTGAACTCCTCAAGACAGAAATTCAATCCTCTTTCTTTTCTCAATTGCCCCAAGGGAGGCACACTGAGGGGAGCTAATCTATAACTGGTTGTTGAAGAAACTGAGATGGATAGATCTATAAACTTACTTTCTGTGGTACATACAGTCTATATTCAATACACCATGCAGCTTACTCTACAAGTGAGAGGGCTCTAAGCTTTTGAGCATGGAGATGGTTTTAGAAAATAATTACATTCATGAAATAGAATGTAGTCCTACCAAGAATAAATACACCCTTCTTTCTTATAGTTGTGAATCCAACCTGAGAAAAGGCCTAGTATGTTCTTCAGAGCACTGTTCTAGTCCTGAGTACACAGTATTGCTTAACACATTTATCCTGACTGAGCTCTCTGGGATCAATATCCTCTTCCAAAAACTGAAGGAGTTGGACATAATTATCTTTAAAATGCTTTCCAGACCAACATCCTAAAGTCTAATCTCAAGAATTAGCCAATGAAAGATAATAGGCATTTCAGCCAGATAAGATAATCCACTGGAAAATACTATTGATCATGTAGCCGAAAGAAATGCATTTTTAATGTCAAGATCAATGCACTAATTCTCCATTTTTGCAGCTGAAATGCATAAAGAATAGCAGAGTCTACAGCATTATCATAACAACATTCAGTATTCACAAAGGCACAAATTGTAATACAAAGTGAGATTTTTAATATCCTTCTGGAAATATCACAAGGCTGTCCTATAATAGGACAGAAATAATCTACCCAATGAGCAGTAGGCGTTACCTCACCTATTACTTCTTCAAAGAAAGATGAAAGCATTAAAATCAAATGTCAGAGACTGGAAACAAATTAAACAATAAACTTGAAACAAAAACTTGTCATGCCACAGTTACAGATCTGCCAAAAAAAAATCTAATTTAAAACATTTTGTTGAACTTCAAACTCAAAAGTTGACTTCAAAAAAATCTTAAAGTCAAGTTTATATTTGCATATGTTATATTTATACGTGGCATATAAATATACTACAGATAAAATATATAAACACACACATATGTGTATCCTAAAATGCTTAGAGCAAAACTAAATCATATAATCAACCTACTGGCACATAAACTACATATATCAAAGATATACCTTTATTTCTCTTTGGAATACTCCCCATACTCCTAACAACTTGCTTGATAATAAATGAAAAAATATAAGTAAGAATGATTTGACCAAATAAATTTTCTGTCAGCTCTGGTTCCTGAACTATGATATAATTTTAGACATCTTTAGGTCATTTTAATTCAACATGTTTTCTAAACTTCATTTTAAATTTTTACATCTTCATAAACCATTAAAAAACGCAGTCTAGCCAGTAAAGATCTGTCAACAGGTGGGGCTGTTCTCTAATTTGCAACAAGAAAATGATTTTACCAAAAGACTTGAAAATGCAATTCTAGACTTCCGAAGTCTTCACAAAATTTTCTGTGTAAATTTCAGGTTTTAGATTTGGCAGAAAACAGGTGAAATGAGAAGCCTAAGGCCGTCCTAAATCCTAATAGAGACATTATCTCAAATCCCTCCCTCTCCCTAATCCACATTCAAGCAAACACCAATCCCAGTATCTGCACCAATAATCTGATTTAGGTCTGCCTTCTACTCCAATTCTTTTGTTGCTGCTCTGGCTCAGAACCTATCATCTCACCAGACCTGAAAGACTGATGCCTGCTTTTCTCCAGTACTATGTTTTCATAACACATCGTCGACACTGCAGTCAGCATAATCTTTCCAACAATGACTGAAAACGTAACTGTTTCAGAATCCCACTCAAACGTTTTCAAAACATTTTCGTTATCTCAGAGCAAAATCTAAGGTTTTTTTAATGGCAATAAAGGCCTTCATCAACTGTCGGTGTGTTGCTTACCTCCCATCACTCAGCTATCCCACACTTTATATACAGCAATAATGTACTTGAAAATTCAAAATGTGATTTTTTTTCATGCTGCCTTATGTTATGTGCATGCTGTTCCTTGGGATGGGAATATCCTCCTCTCCCTGTTATTCTACCTTGCAAACTCCCACTCAGGTTTCAGCTCAAACTGTTCCACCTTTGTGAAGCTCACTCCAGCAGGAAACTTGGGAGGCTCCTTTTAATCCTTTATGCTTGGAAAAATCATTATAAAATGATGTGTGTGTTTTTCTCTTTCACTAGAATATTAGAATCTTAAAGATATCAGAGCCCTGTCTTCATCATCCATAGACCACCCCCCCCCCGAGCCTGGCAGAATACCTGATGGGATGTAGATACTCAGTAAACATTTATTAAAGGATTAAAAAGGAAAGAAAATGAAGGAAGAGGAGTGGAAGGAGGGATAGATGAAAGGGAGAAAGACAAGAAGTAATTAGTGGGGAGTAGTTTTTAGACAAACCTGTTTGTCTTCATCTTCTCCTCACTTTTCCCTAGCTTCTAACCAAAATATTTTTTCACAGTGATATCTCAAGCAAATAAATGCCAAGAATAATTTTAAAATGGAAAAAAAAAATTAAGAGTCTCTCATCACAAAATGACAATCTGCAGCCTATCAGAGGACACTCGCATGCCAGCTAATTACTCCAGACCTCCCCCACTGACTGGCTGGTTGTGAAAGAAGGTTCCGTTTGTATTCAGATCTCCATTCAGAAATATCCTTTATCCTAGTTCCAGTACCTTGTGACACCTCTGACTCATTTTCACCATCATTCTGAGAGAACATCCCTTTCTCTGACATTCACAGACATACTAGTGATAGTATGGAGAAAAAGTAGCCCAAAGAAAAATATTCAGTAAGAAGGCAAATCCAGAAAAGATCTATGCTCAAGGATGATATTAAGAATTGCTAGACCTAGAATTAGAAAATTTCATCTAATGTGTCAGAATTGGCTGCATATTATTGAAGTCTGAACAACATGGGAAGAAAATGCATCATTTAAATGAAGGAAAAAGCCTCTGCACTTTGACACAATCATTTCATAAAGCTCTGTTGAGTACCCTCTTGTATAGGTCATTATGTCTTGGTTCTCTATGAAAATAAAAAGAAATGTAAGACATGGTTTAGCTAGTTTGCAAACCAGTTAAGTAAAGCAATAATACAAATAGTTTTGCCATGCAAAATCTGTTCACTCTGGCTCACTAATGCCATTGCCGGAAAGCAATTGAAAAACTCAGAATCTGTAAACATTGAAGTGGAGACAGGAGAGGCAATAAGAAGACTGGAAAAGCTCAAAGTAGCTATCTCAATCAGATATGTTCCCACACTTAATTTCTGGTCTCTGTGCTTCCTGATGTGACTTGACTTCCTTTTTATCCTTACAAGTTTGGCTAATCAAAAAATTATGATTAAATCATTATCTTTTCAAAGCTACATTTATCTCTAAGAATGTTAAGGTGCTATTGCTTTTTGTTCACTCAGTAGTGGAGTTTATTCAATCACATGACATCCTTTCTATCAGACTACAGACTTTGAGAGATTAGACCAATTTGAGGTAGCAAGAGTTGCTAATTTCAGAGGAATGTAAAAACTCAGTAGTGGGATAGGAATTAGTTTTCATTTGCCTATTCTATATAAATAACCTTAAAACAACAAAAGTATGTAGGATGTCTGTGGGATGTATTTTGAGTGTGTGGGATGTATTTTGAGATAAGAAAGGGGAAAGCCTTGCTTGTTTGTTTGAACAATAAAGGAAGTACTCTTTTACTTCATTAAATTTGTTTTACTCAATGACACCCTATTCCCAAAGTCTAGAATTGAAGCTAGTGCTCTATATTATGCTATGGATTAAATATGAGCCTGTGCATTTATCAGAAAAGCTAAGCTCTCTTTGGAACATTATTTCTATGAAAACTATGATCTCTGAGTTCCAAGTAACTGACTTGGAAATCCCTTGAAACATAATTCTTTATGATGTACAGATATTCTCTAGATGAGAAAAGAAACTGTAAAAAGGATGTTATGAGACCATTCAAACCAGTGCCAAATGTATAATCTAGACATAGAAACTTTGAACTCATATAAATAAGAGGTTTTAAAAGAATGTGAACTCACAAAGTTGTATGTCATCCTTCCCAGTATGCAGGTTTTAAGTGACTAGGTGGACTGGCAGGCCACTCATGTTGATGTCTTTGCCACCTTGTTATAATTAAAAGGCATTGTGAAAATACTGTTAAATAAACAAAATAAGTCAATAGACTAGTTGGATTCCTGAAACTTGAAACTTGCAAAAAAGAAACGTTAAAGTCTCTCTTGATATTTGTGATACAAAAGTAACAGGCAAATGAAAACAGGTCCTGGGGCTGAAGAAAAGTACACTGAAGAATGACTGTCACACAATGTCACAACTTTTTCCCCTGTAGGAAAAAGTTAGACTTTCTCATTCTTGTTCCTCAGGATATACCAAGGTAGAGAAATACAGTCTAGAGTGGGAAGGGGGTATGTATTTTCATTAGAACCATATCACACATTCGTTTTCTGCTGACGAGGTCTCTCACTTTCAGACCATGTCCTTAAACTGTTGTGCACTCTCTTGACCTCTTGTCATTTCCCCTTTCTCACCGACTAGGATGCACATTAGAAGACAGGACCTTGGATTCAAAATAGAAGTGGTGTGTAAGTGGTTAGCAAAGCCCCACGAATAGTCCTAAACTATTGCCCTTTTGACTGCCAAATGAGGGAGAAATTGTCTGTCTTTGCTTAAGCCGTTGTCTTTTTAAATTTTGTTTATTTTACATGTTTTCTCTTTTTGCTTCACCAGCTTAATTGTACTTCAACACAGTAAAGTAGAAGTCAAATCATTTAGAGGCATAGAGGGTGTGGTTTTTGATTATTTGTCTAAGTGAAATGAGAAACTGTTAGAGTCTTAAATAGGGTAGAAATTAAGCACACAGTTGGATTACAACTTAGAGATATAAACAAGAAATTCAAATTACTGAGTGATTTGAATACTGGTAGTTATTTAAATCCTGGGTGGGTGTGTATTAGATGCTGAGAGATAGTATAGAAGACAAAAAAGTATAGCAACTGATGAAAGATACAAGCAAACATGACAGAGAAGGAACAAGCAGAGGTAGAGAAATAAAAAGCTTATGAAACAACCATATTTTCCCTAATTTTTCACAGCAGACATTCAGAATACTTCCCTTTGAGGTACTTATATTTTGCTTATTTCTATAATGTACTTTCTCCAATGATTAGGTATAAGGAATGTATTAAACTTAAATTAGGCTAACAATTAAGAAGGAAAAATATTTGAAATATACACAGACTCCTCAAGTTTCAGAAATACTCTTTTCTTTTCTTTTATTTATTTATTTATTTTTTAGTCAGAGCCTCACTCTGTCACCCAGGCTGGAGTGCAGTGGCATGCTTACAGCCACTCCAGCATTGGCCTGCTGGGCTCAGGTGATAGTATAGAAAACATAGCCTTCCAAGTAGTCAGAACTACAGGCATGTGCTATCATGCCTAGCTATTTTTTTTTTTTTTTTTTTGATGTACTGAAGAGCTGAGGTCTCACCAAGTTGCCCAGGCTGGTCTCAAACCCCCGAGCTCAGGCAATCCTCTTACCTTGACCTCCCAACATGCTGGAATTACAGGCTTGAGATACCATGCCTGGCCAGAAATACCCTTTCCAAAATTAAGCCCTCATATCAGTGTGCTAACTGGAACTATGAGAAATCCAAGCCAACACCTCAGTTAAGACCTCAAGATGCTTGCTTTGGTAAATGTAAAATAGGATGGCAGGGCTGACTCTCTGTTCTCTTGTTTTGACTAATTGGTTTTCTGTCATCTTGTACATTTTCCCCACACAGATCAGCACAATCACATGAAAATATTTTCTCACAACTTAAGCCTTTTACCATCTAGTAAGTGGATACCTATCAATCAGTGTCCTGGAAAAAGAGCAAATGACAAATTCAAAGAAAGTACTTTAACAAAAGAATCATCCACCAAAGTATGTGAAGACTAAGGAAAATCAACAAGTGATGGTATAGTGTTTTGGGGCTAGTAGCCAAAAAGAGCATCTATAATCTCAAGCCTGCAGGGAGAAGGGAAGTTGGCAGCAACCAAAACTGGAAAAGGACATCCCTATGGGAAAGGCTCACCCAGAATCCATAAAGACTGTGAAAGAGAGAGTTAAGGAAATAAATACATGACCCTCATTTTCCTTCTGCATTCAACGTCCTACCAGCACTTCCCATTGATCAAACACAACCAAAAGCTAATGATCCCTTCCTTCCGAGAGTTGAAAGATAGACAGCAGATCCGGAAGTTCAAGTTGAAAATATATGCCCCTTCAATATATAAAATATATGCCTCTTCAGTGTATAAAATATATGCTACTTCAGTATATATTCAGAAAATATACAACCTTTTCAGTTTGGCTATAGTGGAGTGGGTACTATAAATAAAAATGTTGTGTATTTGAACTAATGACAGAGTAGAGTAAATTGAACCTAAGAGCAATATCTTAGTTTTTTTCCAGAATGAGATATTATGGTTTTTGGTTTGAATTTCAGTGACTCTAAACTCTGCACAAAGTCATGGGACATCTGGGCTTACGTGTCTGCCAGATGGTGTGGGATGCTCAAAGATCTGGATAGCTAATTTTACATAATAACTGCTTCTAATAGGAGTTTTATATTGAAACCTCTGACATGCTTTTACCAGCAGTTGTACTGCCAAGTCTGGCTATAATAAATGTGCATGATTTAATTGCTAATTTTCCCAAAATATCATTTTTTCCTGCTTTTTCTTTGCAATCTTTGCCCTGTTCAGCAGCCCACATTTTAATTCTACAACAGTCATTCTTTTTATCCTTTTCTGCTACGAAGTAGTAGTTCCCATTGGCCTGAGTGTTTATATACTGTTTTGCATTCATTCAGAGGATTTGAAGATAATTTTTGCAATAAACAACAAAAGCAATGTTTTGTAAGTGCTGAGAAAAGTCCAGTTACTACTTTTGTATTTTTCTGGGTCTTTTAGTCGCCTTTAAACAATTGCTGCTCTCTTCTAAAAGAGTTGCTGCTGGTGTAATTTTCTCAGTTTTTAGACTTTATCACTATTTAAAGAGGTTTGAATGATCTCTCTTTGAGCCAGACCATAGATTTCAGCTTCTGATACTAATTTGCTATTTCAGAAATGCTGCTTTAGGCTTTACTCAGATGACACACTCTCATATAAATGAGAGGATGTGTGACAAAGTCCCAGTCTCCTTGTGGTACTGCCTTTCATCTTATCGAGTTTCTATTCTCCTTCCTTGTTTTTCCTTTTCACTTTTTATGTATTATTGTTATTATTTTTCTTTAGAGTTATGGAGTATATGTGAGGGTTTGCCACATAAGTAAATTGTGTGCAGGTAAGGTTTGGGCTTCTAGCGAGCCCTCTCTCCTTCTGATAGTGAACCTGGTACCCAGTGTGTGGTTGTGTGACCCTTATCCCTCCTCCATCCCTCCTTTAACGGTATCCAGCATCTGCTATTCCCACCTTGGTGCTCATATTTCAAGTGATCGGGACCCACTTTGAGTGAGAACATGTGGAATTCCGTTTTTTATTTCAGTGATAGTTCACTTAGAATAATGATCTCTAGCTGCATCCATGTTGCTACAAAGGAAGTGATTTTGTTCTTCTTTATGGTTGCATAATAGTCTATCATACACACAACCACACTTTCTTTATCCAGTCCACTTTCTTTTTTTAATTTTTTTAATATATTTTATTTTAAGGATGTGTGGTACAATTTGGGATTAGGTATACAAGTGGACATTGTAGAGGAAAAGTTTGGGCCTCCTATTGGTCCCCACTTTGCCTGGTTTTAGATCAGGTACCCTTATTGATGTTATGTGCCCCCTCCCACCCTCCCCTGGAAGTCTCTTGCTACTGCCAATCTCTTTCTTATAGTATTATGGTAAATGTTCAGGGTCCACTTATGAGTGACAACATGTAGTATTCTGTTTTCATTTCTGTGGTAGATAACTGAGTATGATAGAATCAGTCCACTTTTAATGGGCATCTTGGTTGGTTCCACATTTTTGCTATTGTGAATAGTGTGCTGCTGTGGACATACACGTGCAGGTGTCTTTTTGTAGAGTGATTTATGTTCTTGTGGGTAAATTCCCAGAAGTGGAATTGCTGGGTTGTGCAGTAGCTCGATTTTTAATTCTTTGAGAAAACACCACACTGCTTTCCAGGAAGGTAGAACTGACTTACATTCTCACCAACAGTGTAGAAGTGTTCCCTTTCTCCACAGTCTCACCATCTGTTGTTTTTTTCACTTTTTAATGATAGCCATGCTAACTGGTGTGAAGTGGTGTCTCGTTGTTTTTTTATTTACTTTTTTCTGATGATGTGAGGCTGAGTATTTTTTCCTATGTCTGTTAGTAGCTTGGTTTTGTTTTTTTTTTAAGAAGTGTCTGTTCATGTCCTTTGCCCACTTTTCAATTGGGTTGTTTGATTTTTTTTTTTTTTTCCTGTCAATTTATTTCAGTTCCTTGTAGATTCTGGATTTTGGACCTTTACCAGAAGCATAGCTTGCAAATGTTTTTTTTTTTTTTTTCATTCTATGTGTGTTGTCTGTTGATTCTCTTGATGATCACTTTTCATGTGCAAAAATTTTTAGTTTGAGAAGGTCTCACCTGTTGATTTTAGATTTTGCTGCATTTGCTTTTGAGAACTTGATTGTGAATTCCTTGCCTACTCTGATGTCCAGTAGAGTGTTCTCTAAGTTCTATTCTAATGTTCTAAGATTCTTGTAGTTTGACATTTCACAAAGTGTCCTTGATATACTCTGAGTTAATTTTTCTATATGACAATAGGTAGGAGTTCAGTTTCATTCTTCTACATGTGGTTAGCCAGTTTTCCCAGCACAGTGTAATAAACACAGTTTCTTTTCCTCCTTTTTTTTTTTTTTTTTTTTGGTTAGATTTGTCAAAAATGATTTAGTTGAAGTTCCATAGTTTTATTTCTGGATTCTATGTTCTGGTCCATTGGTCTATGTGCTTATTATTGTACCAATAAACACTGTCTTTGCTACCGTAGCCTTACAATAATGTTTGAAGTCTGGAAGTGTGATGACTCCAGCTTTGTTCTTTTTGCTGAGAATTGCTTTAGCTATTTTGGTTCTTTTTTGCTTTCATATGCATTTTTGTATTGTATTTTCTAGGTCTGTGAAAAAATGATGCTGGCAATTTGATAGGAATTGCGTTGAATCTGTAGATAACCTTGGGTAGATTGGACATCTTGACAACATTTAGTCTTCCCATCCATGAGCATGAAATGTTTTCCATCTGTTTGTGTCATCTTTTATTTGTTTGAGCAGTGTTTTGCAATTCTCGTTGCAAAGGTCTTTCACCTCTTTAGTTAGGTAGATGTGTGTGTGTGTGTGTGTGTGTGTGTGTGTGTGTGTGTGTGTGTGTACATGTGGTTATTGTGATTGGGATTGTGTTTTTTATTGGGTTCTCAGCTTACTTGTTTGCATTTAAAAATGCAACTTTTTTTGCCCATTGATTTGCACAAAGTAACTCAAGATTTTACTGAAGTTGTTTTATCAGCGTGAGAAGTTTTTAGATAGAATCTCTAGGACTTTCTAAGTATAGAATCATATTAGCCACAAAGAGAGATAACTTAGCTTCCTCTTTTCCTATTTGAATATCCCTAATTTCTTTCTCCTGCCTGACTGCTCTGGCTAGGACTTCTGATTCTATGTTGAATAGAAGGGGTGAGAGTGGGCATCCTTTTCTTATTCCAGTTCTTAGGGAGAATATTTCCAGCTTCCACCCATTAAGTATGATGTTGGCTATAGGTTTGTCCTAGATGGCTCTTATTATTTTGAGGAATGTTTCTTCAATGCTTAAGTAATTGAGAATTTTTATCAAGAAGGAATGCTGGGTTTTATTTAATGCTTTTTTTGTATCTAATGAGATAGTCATGGGGTTCTTGGTTTTACACCTATATGTGATGCATTATGTCCTTGATATATGTGCATTGAACCAGCCCTGTATTCTGTGGATGAAGCCCACCTAGTCATGATGAATGATCCTTGAAATGTGCTGTTAGATGTGATTTGTTCAAATCTTGTTGAGAATTTGTGCATTGATGTTTACCAGGAAAACTAGCCTGTACTTTTCTTTTCTTGTGGGGCCTTTTCCATTTGAGGCCATCAGGATGATATTGGCTTCATATAATGAGCTAGGAAGAATTTATTTCTTCTCAATTGCCTGGAATACTTTCAACAGTATTAATATTAGTTCTCCCTTTTGCGTCTTGTAGAATTTGGCTGGGAAACCATCTGGCCCAGGATGTTTTTTGATGGGGATATTCCTTATTGCTGAATTGATTTAATGGATTATGATTGCTCTGTTTAGGGTCTCAGTTTCTTTCTGTTTCACTCTTGGGAGTCATATGATGATAAAAATTCCTTCATGTTATCTATATTTTATAGTTTATTTGCATACAGATATTTGTAGTAATCATTGACGAACTTTTGAATTTCTTCAGGATCAGTTGTAACATCTCCTTTTTTATTGCTTATATTCAAACATTCTCTCTTTTTTTTTCCAGTCTGGCCACGGTTCTGTTAATCTTATTTATCCTTTCAAAGAATCAGCTTTTTGCCTCATTGATCATTTCTATGATTCTTTTTCTCTGTTTCATTCAACTGTGACTTTATTTTAATAATCTCAATTTTTCTACTAATTCTAGAATTAGATTACTTTGAATTTCCAGTTCCCTTAGGTGTGATGTTAGAATGTTTACTTTAGATTCCACTATTTTTTTGATGTGTGCATGCAAGGCTATGAAATTCCCTCTTAGCACTGATTTCATAGTATCACAGAGGTTATAGTGTGTTCTATCATTGTTTTTATTTGTTTCTAGGAAATATTTTATTTTTGTATTGATTTCTGTGCTAACCCAAAAGTCAATCAGAAGCATGTTGTTTAATTTCCATTTATTTGTGTGTTTTGGAGAATTCCTACTGATATTTATTTTTATTCTACTGTGGTCTGAGAAAGTGCTTAGTTGATTTTGACCTTTTGAAATTTGCTCATGCTTGATTTATGCCCAAGTATGTGGTGAATCTTAGAGTATGCTCCATGTGCTGATGAGAAAAGTGTATATTCTGTGGTTGTTGGGTGAAGTGTTCTGTGAAGTGTTCTGACTGTTAGGTCCCGTTGGTGGAGTGTTGAGTTAAGGTTCTACATGTATTTGTTAGTAATGATCTTTCAAAGGCTTAAATGATCTGTGTAAGGCTGTCAGTAGGGTATTAAATCTCAGACTATAATTATATGGCTGTCTATGTCCTCTCTTAGTTTAATTAGCAGTTGTTTTATAAACCTGGATGTTTTTATGGTAAGTACATATATATTCATGATGGATATGTTTTGCTGGTGGAGTGAGCCTTTTATCCTTAAGTAGTGTATTTCATGTTCTTTTTAGCTCTTATTGGTTTAAAGTCTATTTTGTGTGATATAAAAATAGCCATTCCTGCTCTTTTTAGTTTTCTATTTGCTGGGAAGATCTTTCTCCAGTCTTTTATCTTGAGCCTGTGTGATGCAATGAAATGTTTCCTAAAGACAACCAAAGGATGAATCATGTTTCTTTATCCAATTTGCCACTCTGTGCTTTTTGAGTGGCATGGTCAGTCCATTCATTTTTAAGTTAATTATTGATAGGTGAGAGATTACTCCTCTCATATTTCTATTAAGAGGCTGCTTTGTCTTTTAGATTTTGTGGTTAATTTGTATGATCTGTTAACTCTGTGCTTGCCTGTGCTTTTGCAATGGGTGGAAACATTTTTTAGTTTCTGTGCCTAGAACTTTCTTAAGCATCTCCTGAAGGGTTGGTTTGGAGGTGGCATATTGTCTTAGGGATTAGATGTATGGGAAGGATTTTTATTTTCCTTCGTTAATGAAGCTTAGCTTGGTAGGATAGGAAATTCTTTGCTGGAGTTGTTTTTAATAATGTTAAAGATGGGATTCCAGTCCCTTCTGGCTTATAGAGTTTCTGCTGAGTTTACTGCAATTTTAATGGGTCTTCTTCAGTTGGTGGTCCGTCCCTTCTCTCTAGCTGTTCTTAGGATGTTTTCTTTCATGCTAACCTTGTAAAGATGAATTATTATGTGTCTCCTCGTGTAATACATTGCAGGAGTTCTCTGATCCCTTGTGTTTTCATGGTTGCCTCCTTAGCTAGATCAAAGAAAATTTCTTGGATGACCTCTTGGAAGATTTGTTCCAGAATATTCTCATTTTTCTCTTCTGTATCAGGGATATCAATCAATCATAGATTTAGTCTCTTGACATAATCCCAAAATTCTCATAGGCTTTGTTCATTCTTCTTGAGCCCTTTCTCCTTGTTTTTGTCTGACTAGGTTAGTCCAATAGTTTGTTTCCCAAACTCTGACATTCTTTCCTTTTCCTGGTTGATTCTGCTGTCCAGGCTTGTTGTGTTTTGAAATTACAGGAAAGAGCTGGGCTCGGTGACTCAGCCTGTAATCCCACACCTTGGGAGGCTGAGGTGAGTGGATTGCCTGAGCCCGCGGGTTTGAGACCTACCTGGGTAACTTGGCGAGACCTCATCTCTACAATAAATCAAAAATTAGCCAGGCGTGGCAGTGCATGCCTGTAGTTCTGGCTACTTGGAAGGCTGAGGCGGAAGGATCGCTGGAGCCCAGCAGCTTGAGGCTGCGGTGGCCGGGAGCGGCCACTGCACTCCAGTCTGGGCGACGGAGTGAGACTCCAACTCAAAACAAAAAAAAATTTTTAAATAATAAATAAGAAATTACAGGAAAGAATTCTTCATTTTCAGGAATTAAGATAGGACATTTCTCTTATTAGCCAGTTAAACTTTTATTTTTTGCACTGCATTCATTGCCTGGATGATCTGTGCTTCCATCTTTCTGTAGGTCTCATTGACTGTTTTTGCCACCCATAGTCTGAATTCTATGTCTGTCATAAGAGACAAGTCTTTCTTAATGGATTCCATTCCTTGGAACTGGGAAGTCCTTTTGTTGGTGTCAATTCATTAAGGGTTTTGGGATTGCTGGTGTTTTCCCTTGTTTCTTCCTCATCTATTAGGGCAGAGTCCTCTCTTCATCTATTTATTTATTTATTTATTTTTGTCTTTTTAGTTAGATAAGGATGTTAGTCTTGGACTTTTTTTTCTTTTTTTTATTCCCACAGGGTGCTCCCCTATTGTGGTGCTCTTCCCCTGGAGGTGGTAGTCCATTAAGGCCCAACCACTATGAGTCCTGCTGTTCTTCTGAGTCTAGATGCCCTAGAAAGATGCCACCATTTGTCTGGTGCTAGAGGGTGCAAAGTATCCAGTGATGTGAAGGTGCAGGGGCAGGGGTCAAATTCTAAGAGGAGTTGGTCATCAGTGTTTCTGGAGGACCCTCAGGAGAAGCTGTCTAATGCCCTGGTCTATGGACTAGTCCATGAGATGTAATGGCATGAACTTTGTTCTCATATCCTTCTCAAGGGCTGTCTTATTATCTCAGGTATTGCAATTGGCTATGCCAGTTGTCCTTCAGCTAGGCAGTGGTGCTTGCAGGAAACATCCAGCTGTGTTGGTGGCTATGGACTTTATTTCTTGGTCTTTGTTTCCCCAGAGACGTGTGCAGGTGACCTAGGTAATGACTGGGACTATGGGAATTCCTCAAATCCTCACCTCAGTTCTTGGGTTATCAAAGGCGAGTGGGGAAGGACAAGCTGATCAGGGAAAGATAGGTTAGACTGGACCACTATCCAGTTAACAACTCCAGGAATGATTGGCCACCCCAGGGGGAATCATGTCCAATGATCATGGTGGTCATGCTGAGGGAATGGCTGAACCATTTCTGTTGTATAAAATAGTTCACCCTGGGAAAAGGGACTGCCAGGACAACGGGTCTCTTTCTGCCATCCCCAGTTTCCCTTCCCTTGTCAGAAGTTGTCTGCATTCCAAACTCAAACTTTCTTTTTGCAGCATTTTTCCCAGGCTGGAACCAGCTGGTCTGTATTCCACCCCCACAGCTGTATGCATTCAGTGGAACTCAGGAGGGTGGATGGGACACATGGCAGCTATAGCAGCATTGCAGGAATAGCAAAGCTATCTGTTGCACTGAAGCATTTGTGTGGGGACAAAGGTGTTACCAGGACAGTATGGCTCCTCCTGGCTTCCTTTGCCTCACTAAAGTCTGTCCACAATTCAGTACTCAAAAGTTCTTACAGCAACAGGGTCTCTTGCTTCAGCTTGCCCAAACCAGAACTACCAGCAAACAAAACCTGCCCTGGCAGGGCGTGGTGGCTCAAGCCTGTAATCCCAGCACTTTTGGAAGCCGAAGGGAGTGGATTGCATGAGCCCGTGGATTCGAGACCAGCCCGGGAAGCTTGGCAAGACCTTGACTCTACAATAAATCAAAAATTAGCCTGGTGTGGTAGCATGTGTCTGTAGTTCCGGCTACTTGGAAGACTGAGGTGGAAGAATCGCCAAAGCCCAGCAGGTCTATGCTGGGGTGGCCACGAGTGTGCCACTGCACTTCAGCGTGGGCAACGGAATGGAACTTCAACTCAAAAACAAAAAACAAACAACAACAACAAAAAAAACAGAAGTCCTACCTTTGGGGCAAGTGAAGTCAAATGAGCTGGGGTTCTCTCCTAGCCTGGGAACTGGTCAGTAAGTGCCATTTGCAGGAATGAGTTCTCAGGAATGGTTTAGCTGTAGATATTCAGAGCGCAAATGGTTTCCCAACTCCACGTGGGCTCTGGCAGCATGTAGCTGTGCCATATCCAGGCATTTCCCAAGTGGTACTGGAGTCCCGTGAGGTTTAGAGGGCTCCCCCAGTCTGTGGCAGGAGCAGTGAGTTTTTAATTTTCCACATTCACCATTTTTCACATCCAGAGGCTGCTCTTTGTTTCCAATGCAACCCGGGCAGGGAGGGGCTTCCTGGCTCCAAAACAGCTGCTCATTCTCTCTCCTCCCTGCATTGTGTGCCCTGATAGTCCTTTGTGGGCTGTGGAGTGCATCCTCCATCTCGGCTTGCTCCGACTGCTGGGGATCTCCAACTGCTGGGACTTCCTTCCTTTGTTTGCTCCATGAGAGAGGTGCCAGTGAGCTGCTTCTAGGTGGCTATCTTGAATCCCTGATTTCCTCTTCCCTTGGTTTCTACCAACTTGTTTAAAATAAAATTGAGTCTCTCCTGTACACTGGCATACTAATGTTCCTGTACTGAGTTTTACTTTTTTGCACTCAGAATTAAATGGATACTTGTGGAAAGAGTCAATATGCAAGGAGTGGCGAGCAAAATCCCCAGACCTCTCCTTTCATGATTTTTGTGAGATGAAAAGATAAATAACCTTAATACTTTAAGCAATCATTTCATTTTTTTGCTAAAAATGAAGATCTGAAAATTAAAACTGCTTAATAATGGTGAGGGTCTATTTAAAGTTTTACACACAAGTCTGAGGTTTTATTGATCAATGTTTCAAAACAGATTGCACCTTCAATTACATTTTCTACTTTCAGTCCTTCAATTTGTAAGTTCATGAAAATATATTCTATTTTAAATTAATGTGTCTCCCACTTACAATTCTTCAAAATCCCCCCATTATTCTAAAGATAAAATTCAAATCCCTTAGTGCAGTATATAAAACCCCTGTGTTGTTTTCTGATCTCATCTAGTTTTTCTCATCTAGCATACACTTTAGCAATATTTGAGATTTCCCAGCATGTTCTTCCTCACACTCCCATATTTTAACACTTCTTCTCTTGGCCATGCTTCCTCCAAACTTTCTTCCACATACATTTACAACCACCACCACCACCACCACCACACTTACAATCTGCTGCAAGACTAGTTTAGGAATTCCATCTATAAAGTGTTGCTCCATGATAACTAAACTGAGAAATCAATCAATGATCAGATTTATGTCAATGAAAGGGAAAGCCATGCAATAGAAGCATAAATTTTATTTGTACTATTATTTATTGAATATCCATATGCCCTAGGTACTAAGCTAGTTTCTGGCAATATTAATGTGACTAAGAAGAGCTCGTGCCTTCTAGAACATGGTTATCCTTGAATTTATAATCTCTTTTGTAAATCAACATTTACAACACATTTAGTAACTGCTAAGTTGACCTTTTAAAAGGACACTCTAATAGACCTCTTCATTTCTTCACTTTCATCTGAGAAGCCAGCAAGACAAATGACAGAGTAGACTTCCAACCCCACATGAGAAATTTACAAAAGTGATTAAAGCTTCCTCCCATTTCTCAGTCCCCTTATCAAAATCAAGAGTATAAAAATATTCATAAATGGGTGAAAAAGAATTTTTTTGGCATCTCTTAGATCTCTCATTAAACTCAAGGGCAGAAATTCTTTTTTTGTTGTTTTGAAAAAAAAATAGGGAAAGAAAAAAATGAAAAAAGAAGACTAGTGAGATATTTCTCCTGAGAGTCAAACCAGTCGCTTGTTTCGCTGGCTTTTATTATGAATTCTAGCAGCACAGGCTTGAAATGGATTTTCTGCAGTTAGACCCATAACAGTGACGCTGGACCCAGGTGAAGTTTACTGTGGACTGGGGTTAGCCTTCCATCCAAAAACAATTCAGAGGTCAAGGGAAAAGCTTATTTTACTTGCTTTGGAAGAAGAACAAGAAGGGTGATAATGAAATTTGCCTGTACTCCCAGAGTTTGTCAGGAAAAGGTATACTTGAGAATTTTCCATATACTATGTGTGGCAATAAGGGAAGAAATGCATATGAGGTCTTTGGTCCTGCCCAACAGAATAACTCAGAAGCACTGAAGAGACTTCAATTAAATAATCTGTTTTTTGTTTTTTGTTTTTTTAAGTTGGAGTCTCACTCTGTCGCCCAGACTGGAGTGCAGAGGCCGCTCCCGGCCACCACAGCCTCGACCTGCTGGACTCCAGCGATCCTTCCGCCTCCGCCTTCCAAGTAGCCGGAACTATAGGCTGGCACTACCACGCCCGGCTAATTTTTTTGATTTATTGTAGAAATGAGTTCTCGCCTGCCCAGGCGGGTCTCGAACCTGTGAGCTCAGGCAATCCATTCACCTCAGCCTCCCAAAGGCGCGGGATTACAGGCTGAGCCACCGAGCCCGGCCCAATTAAATAATCCGAAGGTATACTGCGAGCTGTAAAGGGATAAAAACAGAGCTCCACTCTGCACCAGGAACATACACTCATATCAGCTGAACTACAGGAAGATCCCACCAGAAAACCTATGATGACCCCCAAAAGTTATACAATGAGATAATCCGCTTCAGTCCTCTGCACAGGGGTACCAAATTTAATTAGCTGCTGAGTGAGCATGAGGACACTCAAGTAAAGTATGAACTGACTTTTTTCCTCCTCTGCCCCCTCTCTCTGCACCACCTCCAACTTTCAACTTTGACAGTGAGTTAACTTGTGAGAAAAAGCAGGAAGGAACAGGCTGAAAGATGAAGAAAAGCTGCCAACCATACTACAGGTTTCCAGTTTGCAGCCAAACTGAGATGGAAGAGGGAAGAATATTTAACACAGAACAGCTTCTGTTCTTTGATCATTACATGAGACATGCTAATTTCTGAATGAAAACTCTGTTACTTCTGTAGTAACTTTAGCACTGTCTGTTAGTTCTGTCAAAATATAAAAGCCCTAGAACCCGCTAGAACTTTCATTCAGGTCCAGAGAATCTTACCCCACTGGATAAAGTATTAGGATCAATAAAAGTCAAGAAGAGCAGGGCTCGGTGGCTCAGCCTGTAATCCCAGCACTTTGGGAGGCGGAGGTGAGTGGATTGCCTGAGCTCGCGGGTTCGAGACCTGCCTGGGCAACTTGGTAAGAGCTCATCTCTACAATAAAATCAAAAATTAGCTGGGCGTGGTAGCGCGCGCCTGTAGTTCCAGTTACTCGGAAGGCTGAGGCGGAAAGATCGCCGGAGCCCAGCAGGTCGAGGCTGCAGTGGCCGGAAGGGCCACTGAACTCCAGTCTGGGTGACAGAGTGAGACTCCAACTAAAAAATTAAAAAAAAAAGAAGTCAAAAAGAAAGCTGCATTTAGTCATAATCTCTCATCATTTATGTCCAACAAACCAGTTGTAGAATAAAGCCCAATTTACTCACCAAAACATTTAATTTATTAAATTTTTAATTTGATGTTTTAGTATTTTAAAAAGGAAGCAAAGAACCCACTTTACAAATTATGACCTACATTAATTAATCACAATCAAAGTCCCTGCTGGAAGTAATGTGTTTTGCTATGTTCTTCAAATTGAAAGGGGATCAGGTATATAATATTCAGTCTAAACTCCACTCAGGTTCATGGGATTCAATTAGACATCTTTAAAAACTTCATAATTCCTGTAGTCCTATCCAGCATCTCTTCCCCTTATAACAATGAACTTCTCTAACAGAAAACTATGATGATAATTGATGAGTAGAGACTAACAGTGAACTTTTAATTTAACTTCAATAAGCAAGTCACCTATTATACAGAAAGCAGAATTGGTGCTAAAAACAAAACAAAAGTGGGGTAATGTGATAAACTTGGTGAACAAAATAAAAAACGTTGAGGTGTTAACAGAAGAAAGCAAAACCTTTGTGGGTGAGAAAGAATACCAAGAAGGAGAGGAAACCAGGTAGTAAAACCCCAAGATCTCCAAGAATTCCCACATCCCTTGATGTACCATGGCTATATAATTTTCTTTCTCTAGATTTTTTTAAAACATACTAACTCTATGAAACTCACCCCTTGTGCGAAATTCATGCCCGGAGTTCTGGATCACTTTATAAGCGATTTCTTTCAGTCATGAAAACATACTGGTTACCTCACAGCCTATTATGGGAATTTGTTTTATCCTAATGTGCATTCTCACCTTACTGTTTTGTAGTAAATCCCCATCTTCTCTGTGGTGAGACACTGCAAGATTATAAATCAGATCAACAATGCAATGACTTTTTATTACACAGTCCTTTAGTCTGTCAAGGATCGGTATCATTATAAAAAGGATTTCCGTAGATGTTTCCTTCTATCTCCAACATCATTTTGTTTACAAGGCAAATATTTTACAAATATTTTTTCAGCAAAGATGTTCTCTAATATTTAAAAAAATGATTTCTTGCAGCTCAGCTACCTGTAACTAAGAAAACACACTTGATACATGGTACATAATAGGCCCTCGGAATAAAGTATAACAAGTAAATTTTGGGGTTTTTATTTTTTTTATTTTTTTGAGTTGGAGTCTCCGTCGCCCAGGCTGGAGTGCCGTGGTACACTCACAGCCACTCCAGGGTCGACCTGCTGAGCTCTAGTGATTCTTCTGCCTCAGCCTTCCAAGTAGCCAGAACTACAGGCACGCGCTACCATGCTCGGCTAATTTTTGATTTATTGTAGAGACAAGGTCCTGCCAAGTTGCCTGGGCTGGTCTCAAATCTGTGGGTTCAGGTAAGCCACTGACCTCAGCCTCCCAAAGTGCTGGGATTACAGACTGTGCCACCGAACCTGGCCAAAATGCAAATTTTAATAGATTAATGTAATATCTTTTTAAAAATTACATCTTTGTTACTGTAATTTACAAAAGACTTACATCATCTGCTTTACCGAATTTAAGTTTCTCCATTTACAAATTAGATGCAAAATTATATCTAATTACACGTTAATTTTTCTTTAAACTTCTTCATACAAAATATATCATTAACTGCTTGAGGAGTTTACAAAAATCATTAATGCTCTAAAAATATACTTCAGAGAAATATGTCTGTTTTGCCAGTTTTATAGATATCTTTCTATGGCAAGCTATCATGGCTAAAAGGTGTCTCTTAGAGCAATTGAACATTTCTGTATCATCCAAATAATCTCATCATAGTATCCTAACCACTTGAATCAGAATTTTCTTCTTGTTCAATCTTTTCTTAATCTTGACTTATTTAAATATATTTTATCTTCTCTAAGCACTCAGAATGTTAGAAATAACATAATTATATGTTTATTTTATGAGAAGGAAAAAATGGGCCATGTTAGGAGCCAAAAAATTCCTTTCTGTAAAAATTCAAGCTGAGTGGCTGACATGAACTATGATGTTGTGGTGGGGTTTTCTCAGTTGGACTAGTAGCACTCTAGGGTTCTAGTTAATTCTAATCCTATCCATCTGTAGAGGGTGTTGATATCCAACAAAAGAGATTATATAGCTTAAGGGTGTGTCAATCAGGGTGTCAATCAGGGCATGATGGCTTCCGCCTGTAATCCCAGCACTTTGGGAGGAAGAGGTGAGAGGATTGCCTGAGCCCAGGAGTTTGATACTACCCTGGGAAACATGATGAGACCTCATCTCTAAAATAAATTAAAAAATTAGCTGAATGTATTTGGTGCACCTGTAATTCCAGCTACTTGGAAGGCTCAGGCGGAAGGATCACCTAGGCCAGCTGGTAGAGGCTGTGGTGGCCGTGATTATGCCACTGCACTCCAGCCTGAGAAATGCAGTGAGACTCTGACAAGAAGGAGGAGGAGGAGGAAAAGGAAGAGGAGGAGGAGGAAGAGAAAGAAGGAGGAGAAGTATTATTATTATTGTTGTTGTTATTATTATTAGTCAGTCATATAGAAACAGAAGAAGAATCACGGGGGCAGTTTGACAATGTTTACTTAAGAACTACCCAGGGCTAAGGGTGATCTGTTAGGCCAACACAAGTACACTACCCTTTTGAAACATACCTTCTGTAACACCAAGTCGTTTATACAATTGGCAAATACAGAAGTAATGCCAATGACACAGCAGTGTTGTGTGGGTTTGTAGATGATTCTAGGCCAGGGGAGCTGAAATGCTGAGATCAAAATGACAATAAGCCTTGACCCCAATCACCCTCTTCTGTAAGAAGCACGCCCTGCCGTGCTCGAAGCTCCTGGCACATTGCTCCCACTGCAGTGTCCGTCTAAAGAACAGCCACGTTGAGTCTGAGTTCTCCTTCCTTCTGCATTGTCCCGGGGCTTAAAAGTCAGCATCTCTATTCAGTTGCTTTCTGCACTGATGATGTTTTATGGCGCAAAATCCAGCTATCTTGAACTACCTCCTCAAATTATTTAAATCTCTTGTGGTACCAATTATTGTTTTTGTTAGTGCCCTGGGTACACAATTGTCTAGGTTTTGTGTGGTCCCCCCCCATTAGCCTTGTGATTCTATTTTTAGAACACAGTTTTGTAGAATGCAGGGTTTTTCAAGATCTCATGTGTCAGGTTGCAATAGAAACACTTGTACCTTCTGTGGAAAGATTTAAAGATACAGACACTGGTGTTATTTTAATTACATGACTGAGCCTTCTTACATAGATTTCTTTTTTTTCTGGTAATTACAGATCAGTGTTATGAAAATATCCAATCTGCTTGTCATATTTTTCATGAAAAATTATAATTGGCTAGACGTGGTGGCTCATGCCTATAATCCCAGCACTTTGGGAGGCGGGGTGGGAGGATTGCCTTAACCCACAGGTTTGAGACCAGCCCGAGCAACTTGGAAGGCTGAGGCAGAAGGATCGCCCAAATCTAGCAGGTCAAGGCTGCAGTGGCCGTGAAAATGCCACTGAAATCCAGCCTGGGTGACAGAGTGAGACTCTAACTAAAAAAAAAAAATTATAATTTTGCATTTTTACTCTGTATGTCAATCTTTTATGAGTTTGGTTGACATATATCAGCAGCTCTCTGTTCAACCAACAGATTCTGAACTTGAAGGAAACAACGGAGATACAGAGATTAACACCACCATGTGTGGTCTTGACTCAGCAGCTGTCTGGCCCCATTCAAGATGGAGCCACCTTTCCAGCTTGCCATGCAATCTTTTTTAATGTCTAAGTTCTGAATTGCAACACAGTGGAGACAGATCTTAATTCAAACACCAACTCAGAATAAATCAGTTAACCACTCTAAGACTAATTTTCTACATTAAGAAATGATAACACATATAGATGTGAATATATATATATATATATTTCATAGAGTGGTTATGACTGTTTCATAAGTCTGGCACAGTGTATTTCTTGTGGAAGTCCTCAATGAGGTGAATCTGTTTATTATTACTATTCGTGACGAGCAATGCACCTCAGTTGTGTCAGTCCTTCCCCATCACTATGCCTCCAAATTCAACAGGGCTTTAAACAGTAAAAGAAAAAATAATAATAAGATGAGAGAGAGACAGAAGAGTGTATTGGGATTTTAGAAGTTTGTGTCTTTTGAATCCTGGGACCTATTTAGATCCAGTTTATATTTCTCACCTTTAGCACATTTTACAGTAAAAAAATTATCCTTCAATATGGCTAAATAAAAAAGCAGCATAAATGATATGCCTATATGCACTGTAGCCTCAGATGCAGTTCTTATGGAGTCCATAACACCTACTGATGCTATTTGATTGGTAGAAGGTTTTACAACTATTTTATCTTAAATAAATCCTATCTAAATGCATTCTAATATCAGGGTCTGGAGAATAGGAAAATGTTTGTCAAAGGGTACAAAGTTTCAGTTAGACAGGAGAAATAAGTTCTAGAAATCCATTGTACAGCATGGTGACAATAATTAATAATGTACTGTATACTTGAGAATAGCTAAGAACATAGGCCTTAAATGTTTTCACCACAAAATTATCCTGTGAGGTGATGGGTATGTCAATTACTTTGATTTCACCACGTATCAAAACATCACATTATATGCCATAAATACATGCAATTGTATTTGTCAATTAAAAATAAATAAATTATATAAAATCAAGGCAATTAAAAGACTATGCTTGCTCTCCTGAAGGAGAGAAAAATCACTTCACCTCAAAAATTCACTCTCATGCTCACACATTTTATCCAGCAAATTCTTCCTATGTCTTCTTCAAATCCTCTCTTCATTTCCTGCTTGGAGGTAGCAAATACAGTCACATTCTAAAATTATGAGGATAAAAAGCTTACGTGTCCTGAAGAAAACCTAATATGCAACTAATCTTTATGCTCTGCTAGCTCCCAAAATCTACAATGTAGTATGATAGAAAGAACTCTCAATTAGTGAAATAATCTCAACTTTAAAACTAATAAATTATATGAATGTAGAAAATCATTAGAAATCTCTAAGCCTATTTTCTCCAAGTAAAATGAAACTAATAACATCAGTGATGCCTACCACATCACATTCTAAAAAAGAACCACTGAAATGACTTAGTTGAAAATCCTCTGATGGACTACATAAATGAAAGGTCTGTAACATTCTAAAAAGGCAGATATTTAAATGTGAAATTTAATAAAAACTTCCCAGTCAGTGAAAACAGTGAACACAATTAATATATAATTCACACTGTCAGTATTGAGTAAAGTACATAGTGTGGTTTTCCCCACCATACTTTTAAGCGTTCAGTGTTTCAGGGAAATTGGGTTGACTATTGCAGACTCAGAAACTAGAGGCAGAACAGGTTATCTAAATCGTTCAGTAGCCAAGCCTTCTTCAGAATGCCATAGCTCCTCTATGGTCCCTTCATATAACCATGTAAATCGTTGCAGGATTCACAGTCTCCCCATCCCTTCCTGCTGTGCACTCACATTTTGCTCTGAGTCAGTTAAATGTAAGCATTATATTACCACCGTCCCTAGTCCCTTAGGATATTTTCTGAATTAAGTACACTTAGGCAGAAATTATCATCTAAAGTTTCTTTAATTTCCATTCTCACTTCCTTACAATTTTTTTTAAACATATGATGCTTGGAACTGGTGATATGTCAATTTTAATAGTCTCTAACCTTTTAAGAACCTGCAGTGCTATCCTTTTACTTCCTAATTATTCAGCTTTTTCCCGGAGAGACCTCACTTATGTAACATCTAGTCTTTATCATTTTCTTAAGTTTCAAGGAAGAAAATGATTTTTTTAAATGTCACTTATTAGCAATCATTAAATTCCTGTGCAATGACCAATCACATACATCATTATTTCAGCCGTATTTGGAGATAAGATTAGTAGCAATTAGATTTTTAGGTTATGTTTTAGCAGAAGGTTATGTTGGACTTTTTATTTTTAATCTGCATTCCTCTGGGTGATTTATTGTGAAGGTGAAGATGCTTTTCGTTTGTATTCAGAGTTTGCCGTGCTGCTTTCATGCTGTCCCTTTGGTGCTTCTTAATCTATTTGCATTTTGATCTTCATCGTCTCTGGCACTCTGATGGAGTACGTTACCTGAGCTTTCAGCCTCAGTGTTCTTCAAGCATCTTTCATTTCTTAGCATTCAAAACACCAAGTAAAAGGCTTTGCTTGCTATACTTTAAGTAGAAACTCAGAGACAATTTCAAGTCTCACACAATAGCTATAAAATTACCTTGTTCTTATCAGGGAGCAATTAGTTCTGAAACCATCCTTTGAATGCCCACCTATATATTTTATGTTATCGAGAGTACACGGATTTCCTTTTGGAAATCATCACTATAATAAGAAGTCTCCTAAAACATTACACAAGCATTTTTTGTCAGATGTAATCAAGTCTCCTAAAACCACAGAATATTTATAAAGACATAGTGCAAACACAAAAAGACATAATTGAGTCTAGAAGTTTATCAAGCTAATTTGGTTATCATGAGAGATTTGGTTGAATTACAAAATGTAAGTTTATCGGAAAGAAAGGAATTGATGAATAGTACTTTCAAAGATTCCAATTCCCAGAAATTAGAGATTTCAAAAAAAAGCATCACTCACGTCACTATATTTCTCTTCCAAAGAACCATTTGCTGATTTCAAGTATACTGTGAAGTTTAATGCCTCTGAGAATTAACTCATTCTGTACAATTATGAATGATATTGCTCAATATTTTTGCAAGACTCAGCTAAAATTCCAGAATTTCTGTTACATTTTCTCATCCGTATACTCCAGGCTCACTCACTCAACAGAATTATTTGCTTCCTTCAATATGACCTCGTGGCATTTGGTTTATATCTCTAGTATTGCACTTATGGTGTGGCTAAGAAATACTTATGTATTTTGTGCATATATGCCTATCTCTCTGAATAAGTTGTGAACTCTTAGAAGGACAGGATTGTTTTAGCCATCTTTGTACCCCCAAAACTAGTAAAGTCTCAAAAATTGTCAATATCAGATATTTACAATAAATTAATTTAAATGTTCGAAGCTATTTTCATTAGTCAACTAGCTAATTATATTTGCTGATCCTACTCTGCACCTTAAGCCTACATTTACAACAGCTACTTGACATCTTGTAGATATCCCAAAAGCAGCTTATAATTATTATGTCCAAAAACAAGTGTATGAACTTTTAATTCCTAACATTGACATGTAGTTGGTCTAATATTTTCTGTTCAGCAAATGTTACCATCCATCCAGTTGTGCAAGCTGGAAATCTTGAAGTCACTCTTGACATATTCTCCTTGGCCATATCTCTTTCCATTTCATTTAAAAGGGCATGGATTTTTTTTTTTTTTGAGTTGGAGTCTCACTCTGTTGCCCAGACTGGAGTGCAATGGCACTCCCTGGCCACCACAGCCTCGACCTGCGGGGCTCCGGCAAGCCTTCCTCCTTAGCCTTCCAAGTAGCGGGAACTACAGGCATGTGCTACTATGCTTGGCTAATTTTTGATTTATTGTAGAGATGAGGTCTCTACAAGTTGTCCTGGTGGGTCTCAAACCCGCGGGCTCAGGCAATCCACTCACCTCAGCCTCCCAAAGTGCTGGGATTACAGGCCGAGCCACTGTCTAGCTGAGCCAAGCCCAGCTGGCATGGATTATTTTAAACAACTGGTGTTTGGTGGTCCAGTAAAAAGTATAGTGTAGCTGGAACTAAAGACAAACGACTCCTTTACACAGCATATTAGAAGGTGTTAATTTCATCTTGTAATCAAAGATCAAAAAAAGAATTTTAAGCAGATTTGTTTTTGTAAAATTGCTATGGTAGCACTGTAAAGTTTAGACTGGAATGGAAAAAGACTGGTAACAGAGAAAGGATAAAATTCTAAGAAAATCCTGCAAAGGTATTTTTTTTTTTTAGAAACTATGATTATGTGGAATTGAGAGATGGCAAATGTAAGAAAGAATCATGGAGTAAAATTGATACAATTTGGCAACTGGTAATTTGTAAACTGAGACATAGAAGAGATTAATAACGTGATTTTGTAGCTTGATGATGGATAGGGATTCCATTAACTGAGATAAAGAATATGAGAGTAGGAATAGACTTTGGAGGGAGTGGTAATGGAAAATTATGGATGTTTACTTTGGTACCAACAGTATTTAGGGAACCTACAGAATGTCCAAGAAGCAGTTTGATGTATGTATGTATAGAGTTCAAGACTGAAGATACTGATCTGAAAGATATCAACACATTGAAAGCAGTTTAAAGCATTTGGTAAATTAGATTATACTGAAATATGTATACTTAGAAGTGAAAAATAAAGAATCAAAACCTATGGAACACCAACAGAGAAAGAGAAAACTTCATCATGGGGTACTGAGCACTCATGACCAGAGAGATAAGAAAAAAGTCAGAAGAGAGAATTGTCTAGAAATCAAGAGTGGAAAAAACTTTAAGAAGTAAGGGACGGGCAATAGTAGTAAAAACTGTACATAGTAGTCAAATAACCTACCAAATATGGAGATCATGAGTTTGTTAGAAACTTTAAAGTTTTCTTCACAAAGTAGAGAGAAATACTAAATAAAAATAGATGTCAAGTAGGTGTGACCATTTGAATCTCACCTTCATAAAGAACAAGAGCTATAGTGTCATAATTTGAGTAAGAAATAGCTCAGAGTGATAGTGCTTTGGGTAAGAGAGATGATTTTTTAATAAACTAGGTTAATCTCTATCTCCCAATTCCTGATCAGCAGAAGTGGCATCCTCAAGGATGTTCAGCAAACCTAAGGATATCTGAATCCTACCTTAAATTCAACCACTTCTCCCCCTGGGATCCCCAAAAGAGATATAGATACCACAGCAGAAAAACAATTGAAATGTTTAATCTGATAAGCTAAAATTTAAGGTAGAATTTTACCAAGCCAAAATGAAACATATGGAGAATTTACTTTATATAACATTTGGTCTACTGAAATAGCCTTATAATGAAACAGGCGATATGGTTGCCTCATCCTCCCTCACTGCAGCAATGACACTGTTGAAACTGACTTTGTTGTGCAAAAAAGTTTCATATCCACATACTCACAAAACAGTGTGTTCTGACCCGAGGCATGACTGGGAGGAGGACAACTTGCATAAGGGAACAACCTTGAAACATCAGTTATTAGCACAGTAGCCAACAAAATGTTTTAAATTTGGACTAACCCAGGTTACTATTCCTCTTTCTTTAAGATAGAACAAATGCAAAGTAGCACAATCTCTTTGGAAAATAGTGTAGCAATTTCTGAAAGAACTAGAAATTGACATTCCATATGATCCAGCAATCCCCCTATGGGAATATACCCAGAGGAATTCAAATCATTCTATAAAAAAGATACCTTCACACACATGTTTATTGCAGCACTATTCATAATCGCAAAAACATGCAACCAACCATGCTGCCCAACAATACTGGACCAGATTTTTTAAATGTGGTACATATACACAGTGGAATATTACACAGTCATAAAGAAGAACAAACTTATGGACTTCACAGCAACTTGGATGGATTTAGAGTCTATAATATTCGGTGTTCTTTCACAGAAACAAAGAACAGAGTACCATATGTTCTCGCTCATAAACGGACCTTAAACAATTATCATAACACTATAAGAAAGAAATTGGCAGTAGTGGGAAACTGCCAGGGGAGGGAGAGTGGGATTGGCAGTAGGGGAGGGGGAACACACCTCACCAACAAGGGTACCTGCAAAATGAACATTTGTATACTTTACCCTGAATTGTACCCCACATCTTTAAAATTAAAAATTAAAAAAAAGATAGAACAGGAGAAGATGGACTTCCTCACTGAGAAAAGAAATGTATTGATAAAATTTTAGAAATGTTATTTATCTTTTCATTTACTTCATCTTCATGTTGAAGGAAGAAATTTAGTTTGAAATGTTGAAAGTAGTGTTGTTCCTTTTAGTCCAAAGTCATTATTGACACACAAGTTTAGAATTTATGTTAGAAAAGCTACAAAATCATCCTGGGATTATTTTTAAAGCTAAATTAAAGCATTTTAGGGTACATGTTCATTACAAGTAAGAAACAATGTGTCATGTCTCCAGAAGTAGAATGAAATTCACTTTGAATTCACAATAATCATATGTATCCATCTGTACTATCACATTCTGCACATTTACTCATGTTATTTCTGAAATAAAATTAGAGGTAGAAGGAATGATACACTCCTACCTGTCAATTTAAAGTCATCTTCTTACAAGGAAGGTTGACAAGTTAATTTATTTAACTCTGTAACATAAGATAGAAAAGCTTTGCTTTCAGGCTACAATTCTTTTCAATTGAATGGGCAATTTGGTCAATTCTTGATTATAAAAGAAATGATGGTATCATTAAAATAATTTTAAATAGATAATCTAAAGATCATTCTAAATTTATGTTAGAATACATATTTTAAAACTTATACTCAAATATGAACATATCCTCGGAATAAATCCTATTTTAAATAAAATACTAGCACTACAATTCATGAAGATCAAAGAAGGAAGAAGAAAGGTGAATAATCTTCCCCACTTTCGTACCCATCAACTAATCCTTCCTTTCCCCTCAAAGCTTTCTATTAAAGTATTTCCCCCAAGCCGGATGCAGTGGCTCGCACCTGTAATCTCAGCACTTTGGGAGGTGGAGGCGAGAGAATTGCCTGAACCCACAGGTTCAAGATCCACCTGGGCAACTTGGCAAGACCTCATCTCTACAATAAATTAAAAAATTAGCTGAGAATGGTGATGCATGCCTATGGTTCCAGCTACTTGGAAGGCTGAGGCAGAAGAATGGCCTGAGTCCAGCAGGTTGAGGCTGTGGTGGCTGTGAGCATGCCACTACACTCCAGCCTGGGTGACAAAGTGAGATTCCAACTCAAAAAAATAAAAATAAAGCTTGTCTATCTTATGTTACAGAGTTTAAAAAGTATCTCCCCCATAACTCAAAATCTAATATTATTTTATGAATTTATGTTTGTCACTTTCTTACTTATCTTTTTTATCCCGGGACTAGCACGAGATTAAACACGTTTTGTTCTGCTTGCTCCCAAAAACATGTGAACGGTTAAAATAGTAGGAGGATATTTTGCCTGGGGTTAGCTGCTTATTGAATTGAATTGAGTGTTTGATCTGTAGGTGGGATAATATGGCCTGGCCAAAGATACTCTGGACAAATAGGATTAATGGTCAATGGAGAAACCAAAAAGTCTGTTTTCTTCTAGACTTTAAAGATTACAAAGATGTTTGTCTAGTTCATAGCAAAAGGGGCAGAAAGAGCCCCCAAGGAGAAGCAGAGCAATCATGAAAAAACAACTGTCTAAAGCAGAAGTCTGTAAAATTTTCCTGTACGAGGGCCAGACAATAAAAGGATCTGTAGTCCATACAATGTCTATCACAACTACTCAACTCTGCCATTGTAGCAGAAAAGCAGGCATAAGCAATATGTAAGCAAATGAGTGTGACTATATTCCAATACAGGTTTTATTTACAAAAACAGGTGGTAGGCTGAATCTGGCCTACGATCTGTCGCTTGCCAATCTCTGTCCCAGAGAACTGCTGTCCACTTGATATATATGTGACTCACATATGTAATTTGACTTATTCTAGTAGCCACATTAAAAAGTTAAGAAAGGCGAAATTAATTTTATTAATATATTTTATCAACCCATTATGTCCAAAATGCTATTATTTCAATGTATCATTAATTTTAAAATATTAAGAAGTGTACGTTCTTTTTAAATAATAAGACTTGGGGCTGGGCATGGTGGCTCACACCTGTAATCCCAGCACTTTGAGAGGCCAAGGCCAGAGGATTGCTTGATCCTAGGAGTTTGAGACCAGCCTAGGCAAGGTAGTGAGACCTCATCTCTGCAAAAAAAATAATAATAATTAAAAATTAAGCCAAAAAATTAGCACGCGACTGTAGTCATGGCTACTTGGAAGGCTGACCCCAGGTGGTTGAGACTGTGGTGAACTGTGAGCTTGCCACTGCATTCCAGCCTGGGCCATACACCAAGAGCCGACGCCAAAATGATAATAGGGGGAAGAAAAAGAAGAAAGAGGAGGAGGAGCCTGAAGAGATGGAGGAGAAGGAGAAGGAGAAAGATGAAGAAGAAGAAGAAAAGGAAGAGAAAGAAAACGAATAAACAGTATCAGAAGCGACAACAGAAGAAGCAGAAGTCTTGGAAAGTTGGTGTGTATTATTATTATTATTATTATTTGAGGCGGAGTCTCACTCAATCACCCAGGCTGGAGTAGAGTGGCACGCTCATGGCCACCCCAGCAACGACTTGCGGCCTCCAGCGATCCTTCTGCCTCAGCCTTACAAGTAGCTGGAACTACAGGCGTGTGCTACCACACCCGGCTAATTTTTCATTTATTGTAGAGAGGAGGTCTCACCGAGTTGCCCAGAATGGTCTCAAACCCGTGGGCTCAGGCAATCCCCTCACCTCAGCCTCCCAAAGTGCTGGAATTACAGGCTTAAGACAACATGCCTGGCCAATTGGTGTGTATTTTACCAACACAGTGCCACTCAATTAAGACTAGACACATCTCAAGTGCAGAATAGCTGCCAGTCACTAGTAGCTGTCAGGTTGAAATACAAAGCTCTAGATCATGAATGAAATCATACAGTAGTCTTCCTGTGATGTCTAGAGTCCTAATGATTTTTAGTTGCAGCTTTTTTTTTTTTTTTTTGAGTCAGGGTTTCTCTCTGTCACCCAAGCTGGAGTGCAGTAACATGCTCACAGCCATTGCAGCCTCCACCTCCTGGGCTCAGGTGATCCTTCCACCTCACCCTCCAAGTAGCTGGTACCACAAGTGCACACCACCATGCCCAGCTAATTTTTTGATTTAATGTAGTGATGAGGTCTCCCCAAGTTGCCCAGGCTGGTTGGGCTCGGGCAATCCTCTCACTTCTGCCTCCCAAAGTGCTGGATTGACAGGCGTTAGCCACCATGTTTGGCCTAGTTGCAGCATTTTTATTTTTTTTTATTTTATCATTTGTTTTTTGAGTTAGAGTCTCACTCTGTCGCCCAGGCTGGAGTGCAGTGACATGACCACAGCTCACTGAGCCTTCTGGGCTCAAAGATCCTCCTACCTCAGGCTTCTGGCATGTGCCACCATGCCTAGCTATTGTTTTTTTGTTTTTGTTTTTTGTTTTTTTGCAGAGACGAGGTCAAACTCTCTTTCCCAGGCTGGTTTCAAACTCCTGGGATCAAGTGATCCCTTTACCTCAGTCTCCCAAAGTGCTGAGTTTAGACATGTAAGACAGGGCACCTGGCTCAATTGCGGCATCCTTAAAAGGTAACCTGGGGAGATGTATTTACTGGAAGCGCCTAAGGTAAAGTGTAAATGAATGAATGAATGGACAGTAGAATGAATTCGAACTGGTTAGTGGTTGTATTATCTCCTGCTATATATATTTTATTTAGCTTAGTCTTTTCATTATTCTTAAGCTAAAATTTTTAGAGAAAAAGGCTTTGTCTTGCATGTTTTTAATTGTACAGCTTTACACTCTTTTTCTTATTTCATTCCATTGAGATATTCAAAAACTATGTATTGAAAAACACTGAATGTATTAGTCATTTTATTTACCATCTATGCACAAAAACTATCTGTGTTGTTTTAAAATAAATTACTGAGGCCTAAGATAGAACTGTATTAAGTATTTGGTAACTAAAATAAAAAAGTTTAAATAACTAAAGGATTCTACAAATTAGCCAAGAAGACCAAATGTAAACAAGTCAGTACAGTAGAGGAGGAAAGGAGAAATCACATTTTGTTCAGAAAGGTAGTTTTCCTTGAGCTAAGTACTAAAGGCTGGATGGGTGTTTCTAAGACAGATCTATTGCTTATGATGGAAAACAGCAAAGCCAGGTATCGTTTATAAGCAATGACTTCTGAACAAAAGTACCAGAGAGAAAGATAAAAAACTATAAAAAGGTGGATAACTATTAGCCAACTATATGTTGGGCATCTAAAGTTTTTTCAGGTCATTTGAAGCACTTTAAATACTTACATATTTTAGTTATATTTAAAAGAAACAATTCTTCTAATCAGTACTGCTCAATTTACATTACAATCTACTTTCTCCATAAGAATAGGAAAATGGGAAACAGTTATTTCTACAAAATTTTTGTATCCATTTCAACAGTGACAATCCTTTCACTACTTGGAACAAGAAAATTGAGTTTGAATGGGTTTGCTGTCTCAAGATCAAAACATGCTCTTATTTTAAAGATCGGATGATCTTGTAGTTTCCAATTCTGAATGAAACCTTTATAGATGCAAAATATTTCAAAATCTATCAAGAGTAGAACTTGTTTGCTGAAGAAATGACATCTTTAAATTTCAAAATCTATCAAGAATAGAACTTGTTTGCTGAAGAAATGACACCTTTAAATTTTGAGTCTGGCTGACCTTTCCTTTCTTCTTCTTTTTTTCTTTCTTTTTTTTTGGGGGGGGGGTTCTTTGTTTTTTTGTTTTTTGTTTTTGCTTATTCAACATAAATGACTACAGAGAATGACTAAATATTGGGGGGAAATTTTTAAAAATCTATGAACATTCAGAATTCTGAAGCACTTACAGATAGTAGATATTTTCCTTTCATTGCAGGAAGACTTGCCAATATGTGATCATTCTGATAATTAGTTCAAACTAATCATGAATGATGCATTAAGTTCATCTTTAGTTTATCATGAAGTCTAAGCTTCATACACCTGGAATATTAAGATACAAAGGAGACCATTGGGTTTCATTTAACATATTTTGCCAAAAATGTACATCAATACTTTGGTTTTTCTTATGTATCCCATGGCATAAACAAACACACTCAAGTAAAAAATAAGTTTTAAATTCTAATACAGCATTCATAAATACTAATTCAAAATTTTTTTATTGGTCTCATTTGAGCATCTAAAATATATGTTTGTGGTGGTCATTATTAATTTTTTTCAGGTGATATTGACTCATAAACAAATTAGAATAGGAATTCAGGTGCTAAAAAATGTGCTGATTCAAATAGTTTCTGGCTAGATTTCTATGGGACTATAAATTATTTGTTAAAACTTACTGTATGCTCAAGTATCCTCATAGCATGTAGTGCCATTTAGACTTAAACAAACTCTGTAAGTTAGATTTTTTTTTTCTTTTTGTTAGGCAAATAAAGGAACTGGGACTTAGAGAGTTTACATAACTTGCCCGTGTTTGCAATAAGTAGCAGTTCTGGAATTCATTTATTTGCTCAATCAATAATTATTTATTGAGTTCCTTTTCTAAGCTTGGCACTGTTCTAAAGGATATAACAGCGAACAAAACAGAAGAGATCCTTCTTCTTACAAAGGATGCTAGTAGACAGAAATAGTAAATTCTAAAAAATTGCAAGTAAATATATTACTAGTGATATGGATGTGGTAAAGTGAGAAGTCCATCCACGCGAGGGGATAAAAGATAAAGGGAATGAAGAGAGAATGGAAAAGAAACTTACTCTTGTAAAAATCTTTCCATACATTATCTCCTTTTAATCAACATAATATAATTTCACAGGTAAAGAAAACAGGGTTGAAAGGATTTAAATAATTTATTATCAGTCTCACAAACAAAGAAGACCAAAACTAACCTTAAAATCTAGTCAATTTAATCTCAAATTCTTACTTTTTGTATTACTAGTAATTTAATTTTTTAAATTATAAAAACCTCCTTTCAATGTATAAAGGTTTGTATTCCCCATACTTTAATAATTTTGCTTAAAGTTTTTAGAATTCCTTTATCTTTTGGGGTTTATTCTAGTTTTCAGATCCACTGTGATCACGTCCATGCCACCACGATTTCCCAAATACCCAAGTGGCAAACCTTGGCTCTGTTAACTGCCTTCCTTTCCACTAACTACACTAATTGAAAACATGGAGTTCTTGTTAGTGCCAGGTACTGTTCTAAGTAACTTACATATAGAAATCGATTTAATCCTCTATACAATGCTATTCATTAGCGACTGTCTTACCCATATGTAAAAAGGCATGGAGAATTTAAATAACTCACCTAGTCACATGCCTATTAACATGACAACACCAGGACTTGAAACCCTAATCTCCCTCATTGGACCACATTATCTCCCTTGATCATTACTAGAAATTTCTAAGCATTTTTTAATATCTGAGCCACCCATATTGAAACTTAACTCTTTACTGTATTTTATCTTTACCTTTAGAAGCATTTTTTTTTTAAAGATACAGGGTCTTTTTTAGTCCCCAAGCTGGTCTCCATCTCTTGGCCTCAAGCAATCATCCCACCTCAGCCTTCTGAGTGACAAGGATTACAGATAGGCATGAGCCATCACACCTGGTTTACTACAAATTTATTCCTAAATTGCTACTTACTTTTTATCTTATCATCCCCAATAAACAATCAACTTTTGCAAATTAAATGCCACAACTTAAACTCTGCTTGTATATACTCTTTAATTACAGATACAGTGAATGTTATATTTATAGTAAAGACTTAATACCTATTGCAAAAAGAAAATGGTATTATTTTAATATTTAAGTTGGTTTTCTCCTGGTAAAATACAAATTTTGCAATAAAACTCGAAGATTTATTTTTTGAACAAGCAAAGCTTTCTAAGGTCTTAAAATGAATAAACATTTTAAAAAATAATTCACAAGAAATATAATTTTTCCCTTTGAAAATATGCTTGAAACTGAAATAGAGATTCTCTTAAGAAAATATACCAAAATATTAGCAAGGCAAGGCATCTTAAGAAAAAAGAAACCATACTATTGTCTGATTACTGAATAGACAATTAGTTATGGTTTTCTCACTTAAAAATCCGTTATTTCAAATGAAGAAAAGCACTTAACACTTAAAATGTTGTAATAATCTGGGCTCGGTGGCTCAGCCTGTAATCCCGTGCCTTTGGGAGGCTGAGGTGAGTGGATTGCCTGAGCCCGCGGGTTCGAGACCCGCCTGGGCAGCAAGACCTCATCTCTACAATAAATCAAAAAAAAAAAAAATCAGCCGGGCGTGGTAGCGCATGCCTGTAATTCCAGCTACTTGGAAGGCTGAGGTGGAAGGATCGCCGGAGCCCAGCAGGAGAGGCTGCGGTGGCTGGGAGCGGCCACTGCACTCCAGTCTGGGCGACAGAGTGAGACTCCAACTCAAAAAAAAAAAAAAAATGTTGTAATAGATTTAAAGGGTGTAAAAGCAGTTTTGTTACATGGATATACTGTGTTGTGGTGAAGTCTGGGCTGCTGGTATAACCATCACCTGAACAGTGACATTGAACTCAACCTGCCATTTCTCATTTCTCACCTCCTGAACACCCTCTCATGTTCTGGAGTTTCTAATGTCTATTATTCCACTCTCTATGTTTATGTGTACAATTACTTAGCTCCCATTTAAAAGGTGGTATTTGACTTTCTATTCCTGAGTTATTTCACTTAACATAAGGACCTCTAGTTCCATTCATGCTTCAGAAGATGAGTTCATGTTTCTGCATGGCTGAGTAGCATTCTATAATATAGAAATATATCATATACATACATGTATATATAATATATATATATATCCCATTTTCTTTATCCAAATGTCAATTGATGAACACTTAGGTTGATGCCATGACTTTGCTATTGTGAATAGTGCTGCAACAAACACATGAATATAGATTTTTTTTTGTATAATTATTTATTTTCCTTTGAGTAGATACCTAGTAGTAGAATTGCTGGATCCAATGGTAGTTCTATTTTAAGTTCTTTGAGAAATCTCCAGTGTTTTCTATAAAGGTTACACAAATTTACATTCCTACTAACAATAAGTGTTCCCCTTTCTCTGCATTCTCACCAACATTTGGCTTTTTAATAGTAGTCATTCTGACTGGTGTAAGATGATATCTCAATGTGCTTTTAATTTGCCTTTCTCTAATGACCAGTGGTGTTGAGTATTTTTTCGTATGTTTGTTGGTCACCTGTATGTCTTCTTCTGAAAAAATCAGTTTAGATCTTTTGCCCACTATTTAATGGCATAATTATTATTACTATTATTTGTTAAGTTGTTTGAATTCCTTATAGATTCTAGGTATTAGTCCTTTGTTGGATGCATAGTCCGCAATATTTGCTCCCATTCTGTGGGATGTCTGTTTACTTTGTCAGTTATTTATTTTTTATTTTGATCCTTCTATGTTTATTGTTGTTTAATGAGCTTCATTGTGATATAGTTGACACACAATAACACATTTTAAGTGTTCAGTTGTATAATTTTTGAAATATATTAACCCATAAAACTGTCACCACAATCAAGATTTTTTAAAAAAAACTATCACCTTTTGTAAGCTCTTCCTCTCACCTGACTACTCCCTTCCCCCCACAGAAACCACTGATCTGCTTCCTCTAACTATAGACTAGTTTGTATTTTATAGAATCTTATATTAAGGGAATCATACTGTACGTCCTTTTTTTGTCTGACATTTTTCATTCAGCATCATTATTTTGAGATTCACTCAATGTTGTGAATCAGTAGTTCATTTTTTCTTATGGTTGAGTGGCACGCCACTGTTTAGACATACCACATTTGTTTACTCATTCATCTTTTTTTTTTTTTTTTTTGAGTTGGAGTCTCACTCTGTTGCCCAGACTGGAGTGCAGTGGCCACTCCTGGTCACCACAGCCTCGACCTGCTGGGCTCCAGGGATCCTTCCACCTCAGCCTTCCAAGTAGCCAGAATTACAGACGCGCGCTACCACGCCCGGCTAATTTTTTGATTTATTGTAGAGATGAGGTCTCGCCTGCCCAGGCAGGTCTCAAACTCACGGGCTCAGGCAATCTACTCACCTCAGCCTCCCAAAGGCGCGGGATTACAGGCTGAGCCAACGAGCTCGGCTACTCATTCATTTTATGAGAGATATTTGGGCTGTTTCCAGTTACTGGCCATTACAACTAAAGCTGTTAGACACATTCGTGTACAAGTTTTTGTATTGGACATGAGCTTTCATTTCTCTTGAATAAATATGTAGGAGTGACATGGCTAGATAATATGGTATATGTATGCCTATTTATTTTTCAAAGAAACTGTCAAACTGTTTCTAAGGTGAGTGCATCATTTGCATTTTCATCAAAAGTGTGTGAAAATTCCAGTTCTACATTCTTGCCCCAAGACTTGGTATGATCAATCCTTATAATTTTATGCATTCTACTAGGCATATAGTGGTATCTCATTGTGGTTTTAATTTGTTTTCCAATGGCACATAATACTGAGCATCTCTGACCTCCAGTAGTTTCCTTACATGCATGTGCTGATCAACAGCTGCTGAATGCTTGAGGGATACACAGTGCAACTTTCCGTATTTCTCTCCCTGTGCAGCCGGCTCCTTTCTGGTACCCTGCCCTGTTATGTCTAGCCTTAGACTTAACAGTTTTCTCTAAATTTGTTGTTGTTGTTGAACTGAAGTTGCTGTTACCCAGACTAGAGTGCGGTGGCATGAGCACGGCCACCATAGCCTCCAGCCCAGTTTCTGGGCTCAGGTGATCCTTCCACCTCAGCTTTCCAAGTAGCTGGAACTATAGGCATACATCATTCATAAGTGGACCCTGAACATATACCATAATACTGTAAGAAAGAAATTGACTCAGTAGCAGGACACTGCGGGGGCAGGGGAGAGAACATAGCACCAATAAGCATACCTGATCTCAAACCAGGCAAAGTGGGGACCAAAGGGAGGTCCAAACTTCATCTGTACAATGACCACTTATATACCTAATCCTGAATTGTACCACACATCTTTAAAATTAAAAAATAATAATAATGAAAAGAAAAAAACAACAACAGCTGATGGCATCTACATTCAAACGAATTTGGAAAGATAAAATCAATGCAGTGAGAATTAGTTGCTGATCCAATTAAATTCTGGTCTGGTTATAATTAAATCTTTATTTGTAACTGTGTGAATTTAAGATAATAATATTTATCTCATGGTGAAATGAACTTTAAGTTTGATAATGTATATACAATGCTTTGCGTAGTGACCAGAACGTAGTTAACAACTGACTAGCATGTATTTTAATACATAGTCATCAAAAGCATAGCGTTACTCAAGATGAGAAATGGAGGAAGATGGGCAGATACAATGTGAAGTCAAGTAAGGGGAGTTCGAATCACCTATATCTAGGTTAGGAGTGATTTTTCTTCCTAAGATAGACTACTTCTTCAAGTAGTACTTGATTGAATACTGCTTAAATTTGTCTCTGGTTCTGTTCTTTATCTCTGCTGACCAACTGCCACCTTTCATTTTCTGCATCTTTTTTTTGAATTATTAACACAATAAAGTTATAGGCAATTCTTGGAGGATTAAGAGCATATATACATGAATTTTTTAGTATATGTTTTGATCCATGGTAAATTAAACTTAATGTTTAATTTTCAGAGCTTATATTTTTAGATATGGGCAACAATTAAATATAATTCATACACAATTTTAAAATATAAAATCAATGTATCTATAGATTATTTAAAGTCATTGATGCATCAGTAGTCTAGTCACTGCATTATAAATAAAAGTTGTAGGAACGTAACTTCCAATGAAATGCTGTATTGAGTTTACTTCATCATAAATTAATAGGTAATTTTGCAAGAAACAAACAATGATTTCAATCAGAAACTTAGAGTAGTAATATGAGGCAAATAGAATTATTTCTGGAATTTTAATAATTTAACCAGATATGATCTATAATATACAATAAGAACAGTGATTCTTTTTTAGAAATGCCTGTGCAAATACACATTGACGGTATTAGATATATGTATGGATATAATAGATGATATATAAATATATAGATATACACATCTATACATTTTTATTAAAGAAAACATTCCAACTACATTTGAAAATTAAATTGAAATGATAATAGTATATATACACAGAGGGTGCCAAAAATATAAATACATTTTAAGAAAGGAAAAACTGGTATTAAAATTGTAGTACTCAATATAAACTGATAAAAAAAGATGAATATAAGTCACGTTTGACTTCTACAATTACAAGAGATGCTCAGAGTTGTTCCCATCAGTTTCCAGACACTTCTGATGACAGCCAACATCTCTTTACAGCTTGAAAATGTGTATATATACATTTGGCATTCCTGGTAGAATGGTACCTTTTGATCTAGACCTGTTCAATGTTTTGAAATCTTCAAGGGATTCACACATTTCTCTCAAACTCAGGGTCACTTCTTGTATTGGCTTTGTGTATTTTTTGAAGATAAAGGAGATACATGAAGTTATTGCTATACCTCAATTGTTATTTTATATATGATCATGGCTGTAAGTATTCAAATAGATAGGCAGAACTAATAGGAAGTATGTACAGAGAGTTACAGAAAGAATTGTCTAACAAAACTGTGGGGTTGACCAGGCAAGTTTGAAACCTGTAGGAAAGGCTTTTAGGAAGAGAAGGCTAACGCTCATAGCTGCTTTGAAAGGGTTAAAGCTGCTTTCTATAGGTGGGATTTTTCTCTTCTGCAGGGAACCCTCATCTCTGATTTTAAAGTCTTTAAACCAGTTGATTCAAGTTCATCCAGATGATTTAGGATAGTCTTCCTTACTAAATGTCAACTGATTATGAAGTTTAATCATATCTACAAAATGCCTTCATGGCAACATCTACATTCATGTCTGAATGACTGTCTAGACTGTAGCCTAGCAAGGCTGATGTATTCTCAAGATCGTCACCATGTTCCATTATCCTTTTAGGGGACTAGAAAGCTGAGGGTTTTGTCTGTTTTGTGTGTGTATGAGCTCAGACATCCATAGATCATTTAACCTTAGGGTAATATAAAAGAGTGAGGGTTGTAAATAGTTGCTTTTAGCAACCACTGTTATTAACCAAAGAGAAAATTGCAATCTAATTGTCAAAAGGCTAAAGGTTATTCTTGATTTTTTTTTCTTACATTTTTATAAGAACAAAGCAAGAATAGAAATTTGGCTTTTCTTAATGCGATGCTATTATTCAAAGATCACTCTCCAGTAACTTATTCATTAACTGTGGGAGGAAAATAATTTAAGCATCCTCATATTGTACCACATGCATCAAAGATCAGTTCACCTTATAGCTACCAATTATGACAGGCAATTGTCTGGTAGTAATTGGAAAAAAAGTAGCAGGTACACAAAACAGTGGAACTGTAAAATGCTGTTCTATATAGCAATGATGTGAATTGCTACTATAGAAACAAAAAAATAGGAAGAGGTGTCTTAGAGCCACATAGAAAGGCAATGAGAAGTATATCTATAGAAAATCTCTTTCTCCAATATGAATATATAAATTGCATTAGGAGACAATATTAACAATACCACCATGGAACTCATGATATGAATCTGCAATTATAAAATTATATGTCTTACAGTTATTTTACTTTTTTACATAAACTCTCCACTTGCTAAACCTAATTGTTTTAGCATCTCAATCTTCCACTAATTTTCAGTTTATGTTTTTTGTCCTGGGGTCTATGGGCACATAGGGTGACCATGAATATACTTCAGAAGTGTTTCTGAAAGAATAATCCAGTTCCGTATATGTGCATATCTGTGTAGTTTTCTGGGTAAAGGGTTTACCACTTTCTTTTGATTAACAAATATTCTGTTACCCTACAATGATTAAAATGTACTCAGGCTTAGATACTCATAGCTAGGCAGTTGTATTTGGAATCCAAATACTTAAATTAAAAGTCCTTGTGTCCCTATGTGTGTTTTCATATCTCTGAAACTTGTTCCCTCATCTACAAAACAGGGATAAAATATTTCTTGAAAAGTATATTGTGAATAATAAATGAGCTAATGAATAAATAAGGGTTGTGGAATGCAAAATATTTCATACAAGTTAGTTTTACTGGTATCTTTTTAAGGGTAAAGGGGCATAGTGCTTGTCTTCTGTCTGGAAACTTTCCTTCTATTCCCTCGTCCTTGGACAATAGCATAAGTAAGCGTTATCCGCTTTAAGAGGTCACTTACAATCACACTGGCCTTGCCAGCCTCATTTGTGGGCATGAACAAGATCACATTCATGGACTTGTTATCCCCAAACAATATAACCAGGATTTCTCAACTCTACCTTTAAAGTCTCCCCTGCTGGCATGTTGCCAGGAGTCTCCATGGAGCTTCTCACCTCCAGCAATCCCATCTGAAAAGTCACCTGTTCTGCCCGTCCCTGCTGAACCATGCCTTAGACTGCATATGCCACTCATAAGCTACTGTTTTTCAGTTTCCCTGCTGTGATGCTGTGGTTGGGACACTGCCTGAGCCATCCACACCACCATACTGCCAACAACTCTGCCATCGCTATGACTGATTGTCATTGTTCTGCTCTGAGGCAGATCCCTGTCAAACCCTTAGGGGCCTGGACTCTCAACCTGCTGATACCTTCACCCTTTACAATCTCCTGTGAGGTGAAGTGGGAAGCAGCACCCTTCCTTCCATTATGATGGTGCTACCCAACATATAATGAGCAAGTCTTTATCATTTTGCCTACAGCTTATTGTTTCCCAAGGTTCAAATGTGTCTACCAGCACTGATCCAGAAAACAGACACTGTATTGTAATCCCAAATACCACTTTTGATGACCAGTTTCCTAGGCTTGCATAGTGAGATATGCACATTTAGATATATAAAGAGTGTATTAGGCATAGTTATGGGCATGGGTAAGAATGTCGCTGTAATTATAGATATACATACAAATATCTGGGTCATTGATGATGTCTGGGGAATATCAAGGGATGTGTGCCACCTGACTCTACCCACCAAACATACCAATATTTGCCTCCAACTTCGCTGAGACTTGCTATAGCACAAAAGTAGACAGGTTACAAATAGATAGATACTATATAGCTAGTTGGTAGATAGATTATAGAGATGAATTAGATAGATAGATGATAGATAGAGATATTAAAATGTTTTTAATAAAGATTTTTTTCATAATTCAAGAAAAGAATGTGAGAAAGACCTGAACGTAGAGCCAAAAAATGGACGTTCCAGTATATATCCATAGATCATGGATCCTAAGACTAGTACAGTTCTACTGTAGTTCTGAAAAATGAGTCAACCCTTAGAAACAAAAGACAATTTTCAAAGTCCTACATTTTGTTTTTCATCTGGTCTTTTACTGACCTAGGTGTCAGTGTTGTATATTACCGGTTGAAAACATCTTTCTCTATAACTTCTCACTTTAGAACATTAGAGAGAAGACACACCTTTGCCCATCACAAATACACTCATTTACCTCTGCTGTACTCCTTGTAGACCCATGTGAGTTCTCACTTCCGTGAGTCAATGCTTATGAAATTTAAACCAATTGGGATAAAAATGTGAAGCAACTTACATATTTTTCACTCATTCTGTTGCCTGATTCTTACTAATTTTATCAGATCTTGTACAGATAATGAGTTACTATTCTTTTTATGAGCATTGTATACAAACTAGGTAAAAAGGATGTAATGGAAAGAATAAGCCTTAGATGAATAAAGGCTATGATAATGTCTGATTATTAAAAAGTTTGATCCTCCAAAATGCCCTACACGCAACTTAAGTACAACCTTTTACCAATACAAAATCAATCAGCAATAACAAGAGACTTCTATTACAACCTTGTTTAAAAATCTAATCCTGAATTGTACCCCACATCTTTAAAATAAAATATATACATATAAAAAAGTTTGGATGAGGCAGGAATCCGGAAGAAGTATTAAGCTATATCACTCAATAAAGAATTCCCTGTTCATCCTGAAAGAAATAAAAATAAAAACTTGCACCACTGGAAGCTTTCTTCCTAAGGAAGCCCATTTATTTTTAACAGTCTACTTGGTGTGTCTTTTCAGTAATCTCAATACTGCCTCTCTTTATTTTTTCCTTCTGAAATCACACACATTGAATCTATGCCTTTGTTCAATGGCAGCCTCTCAAATACTTGAGGTCAGGTTCCCTGAACCTCCTGAGTTTTCTCTTCTCCCTCAACCTTTCCAAAAAGGCTCCATAGCATCATCACACTCATGAAGATCCAACTCAAGTTTGTCAATCAGCCTCTGAAAGAGGGTGACTTAGATTGATATGTCTACTGTTGTAAGTGGACTTCATAATGGACTTCATGCATTCGTCTCTGCTGACCACTAATGAGCATTGAGCACATTTGTTGAATGAGTACATGAAGGAAAAACTCACTTTCAAAAGATCTTTCTAATATTAATTAAGTTTAGCCATTTACTTCCCTATATATTAAAACCCCTTCATCCAATTTTAATTTTCAAAGTATGTACACAAGCAAACAAAAATGCAAGTGAAGTTAGTTTCTTGGGAATAAAAATTATGCAATTTAGTATATGACCTGCGATCTTTCTCTTGATCTGATTGGCACTGGATGGTGTTTTTGTTAGTTAGGAAATGGCTTAATGTCTAATGAAGGGTTTTTGTGTTCATGTTTTTAAACTTTCCAAAGTTTTAAGGAATTTTACGAAGTGAGGGCTACCTCAACATTATAATTTATAAGAGACACTAAAATTAGGACTATGGAACACAATGAGGACAGAAAGAACCACCCTCTATTTTCGGTTCCAGTCTCTCAACCAGGACTCCAGGTGGGAGAGAAAGATACCATGGATAGAGACAGACAAGCCGTCTGGGATTTATCCTGGCAAATATGTCGATTCTCAGCATGGCAAGAGAATTGGCTGAATACTTGATAGATATCCTCCAATTCTCTCACGTCTTGGGGAAACTTGTCACAAATGCCTTGAGAGAGGCAGCCGTAAGAAACTAGGAGAGTGTGCCTAATAAGAGTTTCCCTCTAACACGCACCAGGAAGCAATACATAAAAGTGAGTGAGTGGGACCCCAATAAATTTAACACAAGTGGGCCAAAGTTTCTCTTCCTCCCTTGTGAAAGCCTTCTGTGCTGCGACATGCATAACGTTAAGGGACATTTATGGTCATGATCCTGATGGGAATTGGAATAGTCAAGTCACCACCTAGTGGCCAAGTAAAAGCTAGGACCCACGGGAGGCCATCAGAAGACAGTAAAGACACTCGGCTACGTGGCTCATGCCTGTAATTCTACCACTTTGGGAGGCAGAGACAAAATAATTGCCTGATTCCAGGGTTCAAGACCAACCCGGACAACTTGGCAAGACCTCATCTCTACAATAAATCAAAAAATTAGCCAGACATGGTGATGCACACCTGTGGTTCCAGCTACTTGTAAGACTGAAGTGGAAGTTTCGCCTGAGCTGAGCAGGTTGAGGCTGCGGTGGCAGTGAGCATGACACTACATTCCAGCCCGGGCAACAGAGGGAGACTCCTACTCCAAAAACAAAAAAAGAAGACAGCAAAGATTAGCAAAACAAAACGAAAAATGCTAAACTAGAGGATACATAATGCTCATTTAGGGACTCATCATTTCACAAGAATAGAAAAGCTTGGTAGATCTCAATGGTTCACCTGAGTAGACACTCAGAAGTAAGGGATTGTTTTAGTTTACAATAGTGTTTCTAGTCATGAATTGTGCTAAATTGCCTCAGTATCAAGAATTACTCAAGTAGAAGGCTGGGTTCAGTGGCTTATGCCTGTCATTCCAGCACTTTGGGAGGCCGAGGCAAGAGGATCCCTTGAGCCCAGAAGTTCAAGATCAGCCTGAGCAACATAGCGAGTCTTTCATCTCTACAGAAAAATAAAAAATATGAACTGGGCATGGTGATGCGTGCCTGTAGTCCCAGTTGCTTGAAAGGCTGGGGCAGAAATATTTCCTGAGCCCAGGAATTGAAGTCTGCTGTGAGCCATGATCGTGCCACTGCACTCCAACCTGGGAGACAAGTGATACACTGACCCCCTCAAAAAAGAATTACACAAGTAGTAATAGATTATATAGAGAGAGCAAAAAGAAATAGCACAATAGTAGGTGTTATTTGTTAAAGAATTATACATCACTAATAAAGTGTGCTATACAAATATTGGGGAAAGTAAAGCAGAATGTATTGAAAAGTGGAAATAACTTGTTAACAAGTTGCAATGGAAAAACTTCACTTCTACATTCAATTTACTATAACTCAAAATGGAAATCAAGCAAACACACCATGTTTATGTATGAAATAAATGCGTATGGGGCAGTTACTAAGTGTCAAGCAGTGGTCAAAAAACTCAGGAGACAGCAGTACGTAGATCTCATAAAATCTTGTCCTTGAAGGATTTGCCTTCTAGTGAGGAGAGGCTGTCAATAAGGAAGTAAACAAGCAAAACCTCTCAAATAGAAGGGTATTAATAAGTGCTTACAAGAAAGATATTGCAAGTCATGAGAACCAGATATCGTGTATGTATAGAGTGGTCAAGAGAAACTTTTGATAAGGAAACACTTGAGATCTGAAGAAAAGTGTAAAAGTGAGACTTGGTACGGGTTAGAGCGATTTAGAAAGTGAGAACAGGAAAAGCAAAAGACCCAACGTGGGAGCATTTCTGTGTTGGTCTATGAAGAGCAAAGAGGCATCTCAGATGGAATAGGTTGAAGCAATGCAGTTAGGGTTATACAAGTGGGTGGTGTGAAAGGCGCCTAACCCTTGCTCTCCTTAGAAAGTTTCTGGGGATAACTCTGAGTGAGGTGGGTAAACACTGACGTTATGTGACTGAGACAGCGTGACCAGTGAGGAAGAAGAACAAAGAGAAAATGATGTCTTATAAATCAAATGAAGCAAATGTTTCAAGAAGCAGACACTTAAATGTACAAATATAGTCAGAGGAAAAATTGACACACAAGAGAAGAATATGTTTCTCCATTCTATGGGGAAAATGATAACTTTCTTACCCTTGAAATAATAAAATGAATCATACACTTAGTTTTCACTGTACAACAATTTGAAACTTCGAAGGAGATCATTAAAATAAAATGTGAAAAATGGTTACATTCAATTCAACGAAAGGGTCATAAATGATAGCATACAATTTACGAGTTCAAAATAAAAGAAAAAGCCACTGGGACCCAGTAACAGATGAGTAACATAGTTTCACAAGAAGTAATGGGAATTGAGCAAAAATGTGTTTGGAATCTACTCATGATTTCTAGGCACTAGAGATTAGGGGGAAAAAAAGTAATGAAGAAATCTCTTGTTCTTGAGCCAGTCACCATATAATGATTTAGACATTTCGGTTTAGGAAATATTTTTTGAATATGTACAGTGTACCATAACGTATACTTGATGGTGAGGATAAAGAAACAAACAAGCAGGAAAGAAAAACAAGTAAGAACTACTTGTTGGCTGGGTTCGGTGGCTCAGCCTGTAATCCCAGCACTTTGGGAGGCCGAGGCGAGAGGATTGCCTGAGCCCGCAGGTTCGAGACCCGCCCGGGCAATTTGGCAAGCTCTTGTCTCTACAATAAATCAAAAACTAGCTGGGTGTGGTAGCTCACGCCTGTAGTTCCGGCTACTTGGAAGGCTGAGGCAGAAGGATCACCGGAGCCCAGCAGGTCGAGGCTGCGGTAGCCGTAAGTGTGTCATTGCACTCCAGTCTGGGCGACAGTGTAAGACTCCAACTCAAAAAAAAAAAAAAAACTACTTGTTAACAAATACATAGAAAATATTGTAATTCATTCATTAGAAAATTAAGCTAAATGGACATGATGTTTTTCCCTACAAAATTAGCAATTTAAAAAGTTATTGTACCTATTTCAAAAATGAAAATAGGTCTGAAAAGTAGTTGTGTGAAAAAGTATGTGAAATAGATATATAAATTTATAATATGCTTTTCAGCATCAGTCTTGCTAAATTAGAACCATCTCTGATTAACCAGATGTGTAACAATGTGTAAGAACTTAGCCTCTGTTCTTCATGTTCCCTATGTGCAAATTGGAATGATAATAGAGCCTATATCTTTGCTTTGTTGTGAGCACTACATTAAGTCCATGTAAAGTGTCTGCATACAGTGAACACTCAATAAATATGATCAACTACTAATATCATTATTATGATATAAAACTAAAACAACCGAGATTGTCCATTACAAGGGCTCTGCTAAGCAAAAATAGTAAAGCAATCTATTAAAACTATATATATATAGTAGAAAACGAGGAAATTTCCACTCATTCATTCATATATTCATTCATTCATTCTTCAATTTTTAAGCATCTAAATAGTTGTCATATGTCAAATACTGTTAAAATAGTTCTATTATAAATTTTCTTTATGTAAAATAAACCTGGAATTTTTTTTTCCTCAACTCTGGAATGCTTCTTGACTAGGGCATGATTTTATATAGAATGAAAGTAAAACAAACAGAAAGAGATATTTCTTTCTGTGGAAAGATGATAGAAATGTAAACGTAATCATGAGACTCTTACTAGCATAAGAGAGAGGTTTGAGAGACTAAGAAGAGTGTGAGGGTGGTGGGTCAGGAGAAGGAGATCCAGGAAGATAGTAGTGAACTGAAACCAGAGGAAGAATGTGAAAAACAAGACTTTCCCTCAGGAAAAGATGTAATTGATGAAAGTTTTGATACCAGCAATCCGTCTAATTTTGTTTTATTTCTTGTGTTATGCAGAGTGCATACTCTATAACCTTCATCCCTGCTTCTAATCAACACAGCTCTGTGTTGCTTAGAGAAATGAAAGGAGATAGACATCGGATCCAAATTTGGGTCAATATGGCACAGAGGGGAATTCAATGATGAAGACAAAGCATAAGAGTCTTCAGATTTGATCTGTAATGGAAAATTTGAATAAATACTAAATATGCTATTGAATAGCTGAGAAGCTATTGAAATTACTCTCTTTGGGATAGTTCTGAAGCCATTTTGTTAATATAGTAGAGGGTGTTTCCATATAGCTGGGAGAATGGGAGAAGGGATGTCTACAAGTGTCCAGCCGATATTTTTGTAAGTTCTCATATGAAGATGAGCATATCTAGAGGAAACGTTTCTACTTTTGCAGGCGAAAGAGTGAGCCTCAGGAAACATGTCTGAAGACAGTGACATTTGAAATACTTGGGAAGATAGATAGAAATTACTCTGAGGAAAAATAGAGTATGCCATAAAAAATAACATGATCCCAGTCCCAGAAACATGAACAAGCAAAAAGGATTGTGTAGGCTATGTATGCATCCAAACAGCTTACCATAACACTATTTGCATTTGTTTTATGGGAAATTTAGAAAGCAAATATTGCTTGGAAAATGTTTCTGGAGGCTTTGGATTATGGCACATCTATATTATTTTTATGCCTAATTGAAAGGCTACGGGAAGTTTCTCTTATGTTATACTCTATGTTTTTCCTCAAGAAATAAGTAAGTTTGAGAGCTGAAATCACTAGTTTTAGACTTAGTTTTACAAATATATTTTCATATGTCTTGGGGTACACTGGTTGTAAAGCATTAGTCTTCAGCTTATCAATATCATATGCATATACAATAAATGAAGATTTTATGAGAAAAGCTGTTTTCAAGTAATCTCTGGTTCTCATCTGTGAAACAATAAACATCAGAAAACCTAATACAAGAGGACAGTTAAGGGTGGAAGGAAAAAACCTCTCCGGGCACTCTAAATACCTCAGCACACTGAATACTCATCATATTATTTCTATTTTACTTAAGGAAATGGCACACTCAAGTTTCAAAAATCTTGAGTAACTTTCCGAAGCAGACTTTAGAAGCATTTGCCCAACGCAATCTAAATTCAAAGCACAGATTTGTTTTGCCTTATTGTTGTTTCATTTGTTCAGCAAATATTTATCAAATGCTGTTGTGTGCCACACACACAATGCAAAGCAATGGAGATAATAATGTACAGTCTATGCTTTCCCATCAGAAGGGCAGGTGAGAGAATGCATGCTGCTTGATCCCATTTACATGTCGAAAGCAGGCAAAATCAGTCTTCAGAGTTACAAGCCAGGATTGTTACCCTTGTGTTGTGGGGGATAGAAACAGAGTGAACAAAGCTTGAGGGAGTCTTCGTGGGCACTGTCAGTATTCTTTTTCTTGACCAGAGTGCCGGTTACATAAGCATGTTCAATTCAGGAAAATTCTTCCAAGGTGTACATCTATGAATTGTGTGTTTTTCTGCATGCATGTTATACTTAATCAAAAACATTTTTAGAAAGACTCAAAGTGATTGGTGTTAATTTTCTTCCTTATCTTCTGCTAAAGCAGAATGCCACTGACTGGATAATTTATTTATTTTTTTTAAATGGAGAGATAGACCCCTCCAAAAACTCAGAATTTACTTATTTTTTAAAATGTGTATTTATTCTTACATGTTTAAACTTCAGTTATCTTCAAAGTCCTCTCTGTTTGATACAAAACACCTACTGAGACACTTTTGCCACACTCAAAACAGTTTTTGAACTTGTCAACTTTGATGCCTTTTAGTGCTTCCACTGTTTTTGTTTCATCTCTTTTACACTGGCAGAACATTTCCCTTTGAGAACTTTTTTCATCCTGGGAAACAAAAACAAAGTTGCTTAGGTGAGATGGGGTGAATAGGAGGGGTGCGGCATGGGGGTCATGCCATTTTTGGTCATAAACTGCTGAACACTCAGCATGGTGTGTGGGCAGATGCACTTGGAAATCACCCATCATGAAAAGGGCAAAAAATTCACTGAAGTCGAATGCAGTCTCTCACAATGCTAGCTAGCACACTGATACTGAGGGATTCCTAGAACACTTACCTAGCTGAGGAGCCTGATACTACAAGGGGCCTACCCTTCAATAAATAATTCCTTTTTTTCTTTTGGTCCCTGCTTGTATTTGGCTCACAATTCTGGAAGGTAGGGAGTCCAAGAGCATGGTGCTGGCACTTGGACAGGGTCATGCCATGGAAGAAGGTGGAAGCGAGTGCACAAGACAAAGAGAAAGAGGGATAAACCCCGAGATAACTAACCCACACCTGTGATGAAGGCATTAATGCATTCCTGAGAATTAAGCCCCATGCCCTAGACACCTTCTAAAGACCCCACCTCTCCATACTGTTAAAGACGTAAATAAACTTCGACATAACTTTTAGATGGGACATTCAAACCACAGCAATACATTTTTTTTTACATTTTTTACATTTTAATGCTTTTTACACTTTGACAGACTTATAACTGGAAAATATTATAAATATATATCTTAAAATATTTTTAAACATTATTCTAAAATATTTTAAAACATTTACTTCTAGAAAACATAAGAATCAAACCTGGAATACTTGTCTGGAAGGCAGACAGATGGGATGGATTCCCCTGCTTTTTGCTAATGGATGTCATTGTGGCCAAAATATGGGGGGTCTAAAGGGATTTGGGAAAGGAACCACCAGCTTGCAAAGGTTTTCTGTTCCATACTAAAGTATTGACTTTGTTTGGAGGAGTCGCATTTTAAAGAAATAGGTCATAAGAAGAATAAGGCATCTGGATATCATTTCATCCAATAGCCTACAGAGTTGCTCAAACTTATAAATATTGTGACTGTCTTTGGATGACATGAGATATTATCTTTCTTTGCTTTGTTTCTCTCCTTCAAAAGCAAATCAATTTTAATTTTAAAGTACTAATCTACTCACTGTGAATATCATTGTCATAGACTGTATTTTCTATAAACGGTCAAATCAATATCTTTCCCATTCCATGTGCTTTTCTTATAATGGGAAATTTTTTGCATTCCTTCATCAAAAGATGGTGTCTATGCTTCCTCCCTTTAACCTGAATGGACATTTGTTACTACCTTGACTGCCAGAATGTGGTAGAAATAACACTCCCTAATTTCTAATGCTAAATAATACAAAGAAAATATGACATCTGTCTGGTGCTCTTTTTCTTGGGGCAGTTGGATTTGGAATCTTGTCACTGTGTTGCAAGGGACACCAGGCTACATGGAAAGACCACCTTCTTTATGGTTGTATAATATTCCATTGTGTACATGCACCACATTTTTTTTAATCCAGTCCACTTTTGATGGGCAACACAAAGGAAAAAATTATGGACTTCACAGCAACTTGGATGGTTTAGAGTCTATAATACTCAGTGATCTATCACAGAAATAAATAACTGAGTACCACATGTTCTCACTCATAAGTGGATCTTGAACATTGATCATAATACTATACGAAAGAGATTGGCTGTAGCGGGACACCACCAAACAAGGGAGGGGGCAAGGCACACAACATCAATAAGCGTACCCTATCCCAAACTAGGTTAAGTGAAGATCAGTGGGAGGCTCAAATTTCTCCTGTACAATGACCACTTATGTATCTAATCCTGAATTGTACTCCACATCTTTAAAATAAAAAAAAGACCGCCTAAGCTTGTTTCAACCAACAGCCCTAGCTAGACTTCTGGTCAAAACCTGTACCAACATCTACATGAGAAAAGTCTTCAGATGATTCCATCATTCAGTTTCTGAGTCTTCTAGCTGAGGTCTCAAACATCATGAAACAGATGCAATCCATCCTACCTGAAACCTGTCTCAGCTTCTGGTCTATGGTGACCCTGAAAGATAATACATGATGCAATTGTTTAAGCCATTACATTCTAGGGTAACTTGTCACACAACCAGAGTAACCAGGAAAATATATTCAAAGATGTACAATTAGGACTAACCAACACATTCAGGTGTATGTGGTTGCTGTATTTGCAAACTACATATTCTTGTATTTCAATTATATGTACAAAATCACATCCATTTTCTCATTGAAAGCAATATGATGCAGTAAACACAGGCTTCAGTTTTGGAGTCTGACTACCTGGGTTTGTTTACCAATTTGTTAGGTACCAGTTGTATCTAACTAGGAGAATGAATCAACTTCTATGTGTTTGTTTGTTCATCTGTATATCCATATAATGGGAATAATGACAGTGTGAGCATTACAGAGTTGCAATGAAGATGAGGGAGACACAGCATGTGAAGTGACCACAACCTGACTGGGTCACAGTATCCCTTCTTAACTCAGTACATGTTAGCTGCTATTATTATTTGGTTTGATTTTCTCAACGATACCATGAATTAGGTGCTAATATTATTCAAACTGCATAGATAAGAAACTGAAGCTCACAGAGGTTGACTGTTTTATTCAAGGACTTGAGTTAACAGGTAGCAACACTGGGAGTCAAACCTGAGTTCTCTGACTCCAGATCCAATTTTAAAATGCATGTTCCTGAGTGTTACCACATCTCACTGAATCAGAATTTCTGAAGGTGGGCCCACCAATTTCATTTTAAACATGATTCCAGGAGGTTCTTGTGCACAGTCAGGTGTGAAAGCCATGAAAACTAGTCCATAGAGAGAATATAAAATTTCCACAAGAGAAAAATTTTAAATCAGTTTTTCTTTTGGAAAGTTTTACACTACAGCAGAGGAAAAAAAAAACACTCCCTGCACTTTCATCATATGTAAAATTATGTAGATTTTGTCGTGAGAGTCCTCAAGTACTTTAATACATTTGTGTCCTATGAAAGACAACAGTTCCATTATTGCAGATCGCCCTTCATTGACCATGTGAGAACAAGAAGATGAGCTTGTCCTGGGTGATAGACTACCCTGTTGCTTTTTGCTAAAGATTTTTTTAACCATAAGTATTTTGATTCTATTTATCTGGCTGCCTACCTAACTACAAAAAGATTCTGTGTCTGTTTTCCTGAGACAGAAAACTCTAGTAACCCCAGTGGATTGCCAGTTGTTGTGAAGAGATGCTCCTGATGAGTTCCCCACAAGCTATGTGGGGGACACAAGTCAAAGCACCTGTGGGTTCTGATGTGGGTGCACAGCCTCCGATCTTTTCCCACTTCTCATTAAACAGTAGGTATCTGCTCAGCGTAGCTGTCGGCGCCTGTGTCTAATTTTTTTCTATGAATTCTAACATGGACGCCATTGCATATTCTATTTGTGATTGCTGGTGTAGTGATATAGGAACCATTATTACAGCCCCAGTGGAAGCAGAGGGACCAAAATGACTGAAGCACTTACTGAGGGGGACACTCACTATAAGATCAATTCTAGAATTTCTCAGCAGTAGGGGAGAGTGTCAACAGCATTTTCCACATTGGTGAGGGTGATGGAAGATTAACAGGTTTCTCCCTACTGAGAGGATTGATTTATACAAATGTCCTATGCAATGGAGAAAAACACACACACACACCTTTTTTTCTGGCCTTTTGCATGTTGATTAAAGCATAGTGCTTTAACATAGGATAAACGTGAGTTCAATGGAGGTCATGGGGATTTTTGAAATACAGAGATAGTTTGTTTTTCTTCACCGAGATGATTTGGAGGCAAAAAGAAAACTCTTTAAAAGTAGCTTGAAACTGGTATACCTTTTAATATCTGCATGTCGTTATCAGAGTATGTTTCATCACTAATTATGAAAAGTAATTGCAAAACAAGATATCCCCATGTCTGTAATCCTCTGAGATACTGCAGCATGCACATCCCCATTGATTCAAGTGATTCCTTTAGGTCTCATTATTTTGATGATCCTTCTCAAAGCTAGCACTTGTGACAATGCTGAGGCCCTGGCTTCTGGCTCAGCCACTTACTAACTTTGCACCGTAGGGATGATTATTCAAACGTTCTTAGCTCTCCTTTTCTCATCTTTAAAGTAAGGATCATAATGGCTGCTCCCCTGTAAAAAATTCCAGAACTCGCTTGAGTGTTGTCGACCACACTTGTCTCAAAAGCTCTGCTGTAACCTGCATGTCTCCTTTATTATAGCACCTACTATGCTTTCTACTACCCACCCAGCTGTACACTGTTCAGCGTTGCAACTAGGCAAAGAGTGAACACCCAGTACATACTTGTTATGAATTCATGAATAGATGAATAAGAAACTCTTACGCAAACACTTATGAAGTGCATTGTATTACCACCATTTTACATAAAAAGAAGAGAAAGCTCCCAAAAGTTTAAATCATTTGCCAAGGACCCACAAACTGGAAGGTGAAAAAGCCAGAATTTCAGCCTCAGTTTGTGTTTCTTCTCACTCTACCTAGCAGGCTTCCACATGATGGAATTCCCCCTCAGAAAACTCACAGAGCATTTTGTCCTTTGCCCATGGTCACTGTTACATTCTTTCTTGCACTGTGAGATGCCGGTACTTGCCTAACCTAAGAACTAAATTGTAAATTCCTTGAGGCCAGGACAGTGCATTACTGACCTTTACATTTGAATTCATTATGCCTAGTTTAATACATGTTTGTGGAATTGAGAAATTTATCTTCTAAAGATACTCCAGCAGTCCCTCTGGGTTGGTTTAAGTATAGCTCAATCAGCAGCAAAGGAAAGGATTAAGGTTTTCACAGTAAGGTTATTATTCTTCTTCTACAGCAAATTCAAGGTCTCTTCCATTTTCTTACATCCATCATAAAATGTATATAGTGTCTGCATGATACCACCTCTTTTCCTCCATAGTCTGAATTCTATATTAAAATATAATTTTCATAGAATTATAAGAAATTGCAAATCAGATTTTTGTAAGTTTACCATAGGCAAAAGGTTTTTTCTACATGTGCTTTGTAATTTGCAAGCAATTGTTGTAAAAGATCTTAAAACACTTAGAACAAGCCTGGCAAGTAAACATTAATGGGATGATTTATTTTGCAAAAGACTTGGAAAAATATATTCTCTCTGGCTTTCTGATAATTTGGGGATATTTCAGATTGATTTCATTTATTTCATGTGGCAGAAAGTTTGAATTGGACTGTTATGACCTCTGCGTATAGTATTTTACATCTGATTTTATAGAGCCCTAAATGCTTTCCTAAGTTATTTTTAATTCATGTGAATTACCTGAATTGGAGGTCCATTAATTTTGATTACACTGTCTCAAGAGTTGACTGCATGGCAAAGTGCCAGTCTCCAGGAGCCTGAGAGGACAAACTAGATGAGGGACTCCCAGAGTAGAGAGAACGGTGTAGAGGTGTACTTCCACCACGAGCTGAGTCCACTCACTTGTCTGCGTTCAAATGCACAAGACTGCAGTTCAACTAGTTCTTTCTGCAGGAAATAATCAACATTCAAGAGAGCTTAGTGTTAACACAAGAGTTAGGTTTCCCAAAGCACCTCTGTGTCCGGCCAATACTTTTGGTAGGACTTGGCATTCTTCTAATGCTTCCTGCTTCTACTCATCCAAATATAGCAAAGAAACAAAAAGACGATTACACGGGGAGCACTTATGACATTTTGCAGTGCCAGAATGATTGAATATCTGCTTAGTTAAGAAGTTTTACCTGCGCAGTTGCTGTGCTAGGAATCCATCACTAATGAGTTCAGGCCCATACATCATAGCTAGAAAGCATGTGACAGCTTGAGTACTATCCAAGGCCTGGCATTTCAGGATTGGACTCTAATTTCTACCAGAATTTCCCAGGGTGTGCAAACTCTTTACACAGAAGGGGCAGCTGGCAAGTGAAGCCATAACAATGGATTTTAGAAAAGTTGCAAAACAAAACAGAAATGGCAGTAAACATTCTTAGATCCAGAACTATGACAGTGTGAGCCACAGGTTAGTCATTTCCATATATGCCTTATATTAGTAAATTTAATGCCTCTGAGCCTCAGTTTTAGCACCTATAAATGGGTATAATAATAGCTACCTTATGGGGTTTTTAGAAGAACTGAATTAGAAAATGCATGTAGTGCCAAGCACACGATAGGTCTCCAGAACACAGGAGTTGCTGCTGCCTCTGTAGTTGTTGTAAACATATCTAAGGAAAGTGTTATCCCTTGTCATACCTTTGGAGTCCCTGCAACAGGAGAAACTACCAAGAATGACTGGGAAATTCTAAGACCCAATGAATTTTCTCAAGTTCTCTTTGTTAGAAGGTGGAAGAGCACTTGTGAATTTAAGTACAAGGAAATGTGTCCTGTGCAAGTGTTGCTGGGTAGATTGCCAGTAAAACACTTTCCCAGAGAAGAAAGATACAAGTTGATGAGGAGGAGATACTACCTTCTCCTCGCACTCTGTCAATCTTGCCAAATTCAGCGTGTGTTAAGTCATGCACAATAAACCTCCATAATCCTACAAAAGGGGCCATTCTAGCAAACATAATTTAAAAAACACTTTTTGTTTGTGTTTTCCTCGTTCAATGATTCTATTTCCAAAGGCTTGCACCTGAACGTATTTCAGAGGAATTTATTCCCAGAGCAATGACCAAAGATGTATTATCCTCGTCTATAAATGCAAATGTTCCCATTTGAATCAAAGATTTCATGTGGTCTCTAAAGACAGTTTCTAAATTAGTTGTGGCAGCTTCTTTAACATTTTCATTCATTCATTCAAGACATATTTATTAAGGGCTTTCTGTGAGGCAGGCCCTGTGAATTACAATAAGGAACAAGATAAAAGCAGAACCTGTTTTACGGGGTTTATACCTTCACCTTCACATGTCGTTCTCTTCTTCTGTTCATGTACTAATAATTTTTAAGTGCTTTCTCTTCTAATCACTAAAGATATTTATATTCTCATATAAAATTCAAAAGAAAGAAAATTCATAGAATTTTATACAACTATCTAGTCTATAAAACTCATAAAAAGAAATTTCCTCTCCCATCTATTCTCTGTTTCTCTGTAAAATCACCACCCTCAGCAGTTTGGTATATATTTTTTGACTTTTTCATATACAAAATTGCTCCTCATATATTATTTTAAATGATTTTTGAACACAGTTCCCTGTGTACATCCTTAGAGTTATATATTCTATGGATAAACAGAATTGCAAAGGAATCTTAAGGAAAAAAAAAAAAGAATCTTCTTATATAAAGCCAACAGAAGACGAGTGTCCCCTCAGGCCAGTCCCAGCAAACTCTTTTCCTCCAAATTCCTTAAACACACACCTCAGGGATCTGTGTCTCTCCTCCTTCCTCCATCTTAACCTTGCCATGCTTAATGCAGCATCGTGGTGTTACAGAACAAATACAAGCTTTGTCAAACTGACTATGCTTAAAATCTTATCTTATAGTTCCATGATTTACTTTTTTCGTGCCTTTCAACCAGTTAGTGAAACTCTCTGAGTTTTTGGCTTTTTTCACTTGTAAAATGAGCATGCAAACAACTTCACAGGGTTGTTTTGAAAAATAAATGTAAAAAAGCATGTGAAGTTCCTGGAAAATAGTAGCTGTTTTAAAAAATAGAAGCTACTATTTCTATTTTTAACTGCCTTGTTAGAATGTTTTTGTATATACATAGGGTGCCAAAAAATGTATACACATCTTAAGGAAGGAAAAATCTGTACTAAAATTGTAACATATAATAGATAACAATAACAGAAGATGAATACAAGTCATGTTTGACTTTTTCAATTACAAGAAGGCCCAAAGTGGTTATTACCATCAGCATCCAGACATTTCTCAGCAAACTAAAAGTGATACATAGATAACATCTTTTAAAATATGTGTTTTTTGGCACTCCTGTATTTGAAATATATTTTTACTGCTTTTGAAAAAATGTTATATTATACAATTATTACTGTTTAGCATAATGACTAAGCAATAGTAGTTACTGAATATATTTCCTTTTAGTAAAGTTTAAAGTCTCTAAATTAACTTGAATATAAAATGAAGGGGTTGGGAACAAGACCTTAGGCTTTAGAAAAACCCAATAGCCCTGTAGACTCATGAAAGAAAATTTTCCACAGCGCTGCTAGCTTTAACCTGATTATCCTCTTACCAGATACTCATTATTCTTCAAATCTTAAAAGATTGACTTACTTTATCAAACAGGGCTTCTTAAAGAAAATTTCCCAAGATGTGATGTCTTTGCTAAGAAATGTTTGAATGGATTATTTTTCAAAAAAGATTAAAAAATACATTCTAGATTAATAGAAAGCTGGTTCTTTTCTGTTTCATTCAAAAAACATTGAAAGGCAAGTCAGAATCATTTTAGGAAAAAAAATGCCACTTTATATCAAACCATTTCAGGCAGTTTTTACTTTGTTTCTCACAATTTCTCTCTAGGCCTTTGCAGCATAGGTTTACAGAACACTGTCATTTTCAGTCTCTTCTATTTTTGTAAGTGGTTATATGTAAAAGATGAAAGCCACTCTTCCTTAGAAATAAAGCTAAATAATTTTTAAAATATTTCAAGCTAAGTGTAGCTCTCAAATGCTTTTCAGTTCCAAGGAGTGCTACATCATGTATGCATCAATAGGCAAAAGTGATTGCACTATTTTTCCAGTTCTCATGTTATTGCTGTTGTTTCTCAGGAGGCAATACTAGTATTACAGGACTTCTTTTTAGAAAGGCATTAATAATAGCAAGGCTTTTTAAAATCTAGTGTTAAAAAACCTTGGCTCATTTTCTATTTTCTAAGCTCCGTCACACCCGAGAGACAATTGTCTACCATCGTGAAATGTAAACAACTCCTGTTATCATCCATCTTTAGAGACTGATACACTCATGATGACATCAGAAGTGAACACAAGGAAATCCCACACCTTTAATAAGTGAAGATCCTCAAGGAGGTGACCAGGGAGGAACCCAAGATCTTCAATGTGCCAGTTACTCTACTGGATGTTTATTATACACGTTACCTCATTTAAAAATCTTGCAAGCAACTTGCAACCAGAGGCATTAGCTCTAGACTATAATGACTTGTCCAATGTCACAAGTCAGTTTAATTGCAAAACTGAGACACATTAAAGACTTCTATTGTAATACAGGCTTGCTGTACCAAGTTGCCCTGTATCATTGCTCTATCAGAAGTTTACATGAATATAATGACATCCTGAACAAACAGAAATAGCTTGGGGTACTGAATCATACTGCCAAAGCTAAGGAATTTAATACAAAATACTATACACATGATTTTAGTTATAGACTACCCTATTAGATATAGATTTAATACTATCCCTCTGTTAGTGCCATCTTAGTTGCTATAGAAATAAGATTTATGATCCAATATTTTAATAAGGTTGAATATGGCTTTATTGGCTTAAGCCTATAGTTATAAAATTCTAATATTTTAATGGTCTAGTTCAATTAAATTAACCTAAGACTTTAAACATCGAGCTATTTATTATGAACAATAGCATAGCATATTCACTATACTATTCATTAAAACAATCTCTCAGATTCAAATTCAAACTCTGCCACTTCCCTTGACTACTATCTCACCTCACTTCTCTGCATCCTTGACACTTATGTCAGAGTTCTTAGCCTAAAAATATGGTTAATATATTCACCAAATATTGCCAGGTGCAGAGGCTTATGCCTGTAATCCGAAGACTTTGGGAGACTGAGGCAGGAAGATTGCTTGAGCCCAGAAATTTGAGACCATCCTGGGCAACATAGCGAGATCTTGTCTCTACAAAAAATAAAAAATTACCTAGGTGTGCTAGTGCACTCCTGTAGTCCCAGGTACTCAACAGGTGAAAGGATTGCTTGAGCCCAGGAGATTGTGGCTGCAGTAAGTCATGATTGTGCCACTGCACTCCAGCCCGAATCACAGAATGAGATCCCCACTCAATATTGAGTTGAGCTCTCTTTCTCTTTCTCTCTCTGTCTCTCATACATATGTGTGTGTTTTATGTGTATATATAAAACACACATGTATGTATACACATAGATATTTATAGATATATACCAAATATTTACTGTGTCCATCATGAAATAAACCAAGTGCTAGATACTAAAAATATATAAGAGAATAAGATATGTCAGAGCCCTCCAGGAGCTTACAGTTTAGTATAGATTACAGTCATACATACATAATTACAAAACTTTGTGGTAAGTACTATGGTAGAACTAAGTACAGTATACCATGGACTATAAAAACACATAATAAGGAAACTAATAAAGTAGGAAATATGGTAAGATCTCTTTAAAAGTGATAATTAGTTTTAAACCCTTCAAATTAATAGAGATCAATATACTTTTCCTGAAAGATAAATAGAAATATTTGAGAAAACAATAAAAACACATACCTGGGTCCTTTCCAATCTGACTTCATTCCATCTACATCTATCCACCCTGTAACCATCTACAACTATTCCCATCACCTTCCCAAGCAGGCCACTTTTTATATAACCTACAACTGGTCTTTTTCCTTATCTACTCCCCTCTACTCATCAGAAACTCATCACCTCATCCATTGAAGCACTAAGGGAATGTTTCTATTCTATTTCATATCTCTTATTCTTTTTTACATCCCAGGGTATTGGTCCATTCCCCTGTGGTCCACAGTACTTTGAACACATCTGTACTATAGTGTTTCTCACATTACAGTATACAAGGTGTCCAAACTTCTTGAGTATCTTATTTATCTTTGAATTTTCAGCTTTTTGCTACATTATTGAACCTATCCTAGGAATTGAATAAATCTTCACTGCATATAGAATAACTGACTCCTGTTCTTGGAGATCTTTGATCTGACTGGAGATACTGCATTTTCAGACCTAACTAAATAAATATAATACAATAGTTGAAATAAATGCAAGAGTTTAAACTTAATTATCATGAGAATTGAACTGAGACGCCCAATGTGTAGCCTTTGACTTGGGAATGACAGTATCACATAGAATTATCAGTAAGACAAATAATAATTAACGAGAAAAGCAAGTATCCTTTGAAACAACATATAAATTATGTCCTACAAATGGGATCCAATACAGTCCTACAAGTGGGATCCAATATAATCTGGTTAATTTTCCAGAATCCAAGCTTCAGTAAGGACACATTGAACATGCATGACATAGCTTAGATTCACACTCAGCTCCGTGTCACTCTGCTTCATTATTTGTTAGTATCCATTGAATGTTGACCCAAAAGTCATGTACTTGATTTCTTAGAATCAATATTTTTTTAAAAAAATAAAAGTCATAAGAATTGTGACTGCCCCTCTTGTTTTGATAGTCTTTTTTGCATGTGTACTGGAAAGACCACCAAGCCACTCTGTATCCACCATTGTGCAAAGCCTTCACCATAGTCATTATTCATATAGTCGTGTTCTTTTATGTTTACATTTAATAAGATGGTTGATTATCCAAGCCAAATATGCACAATAAAAACATTTTCATCAAAGACTGTGGATAGATGGCTTATTAGTCACCTCTGCTAGCATTTTTTAGCTAGTAGAAATAATTTTCAGCTCTGAACAATGGTTTACTACACAAGAAAAAATATTCTGGCCTCCCAGGTAGTGTTGACATTAAAGAGGAGCTCAAGCAGAAAATTTTAATTCTCAATAAATTAAACACAACTATTCTTTTCCAAATTTTCTGTTATTACAGTTTTATGACTAAGTGGAGAAAGGGGAAAAAAAGCAAACTTTAGGATTTTTAAAGATATGCATGAAAATAATTAGAGAGAAACTATTTTAAAATAAAACCACCCCGTAATGCAATGTCAGCGTACACTGAAGGAAAACACCGTAACTATAGCTACCTATGTGCTGCATGAGTTAGAAAATCAAAGAAACTATCTAGAGAAATATAAGGCAAGAAGATATAGATAATTAAGTAGTCTTAGAGACTTAGATCTTTCCAGTAATTGACTTTATTTTTCTTTTCACTTTTGAGCATAATTTTTAAAAATGTATGCATTTTATTTGTTAGATTTAAATAGGACTTTACCTCCCAAATGTTGCTAATTACATGAAACTTTAAACAGATTTTACCCATACTTTAATTACTCCACTGGCAAGATGAGGTTGAGAATATACTTGAGACATACCTATTTCCAGGTTGTTCAGAACTCAGAAATGCTCAAGTGTTTTGAAATTCCCCTGCAGAATTTACTGCAAAAATATAAGTTAAAAAAAATAAGTAATTTGATTGAGATTATAAGCACACAAATTTAAAAGGACATGGCCACAGGAGAATCTTAAAATATTTATAAATTCTACCAAATCTCCTTATATTATATTCAGGAGCAAATATTCAGAAGCAAAGGAATAGTCACACAGGAAGGAAAACATCCTTGTGTAAATTTTAAAATTAGCATACATTGGGGCAATCAGGTTAAACTTAGCCATTCTACAGAAATATGCCCAAGAAATAAAGGGCAATGTCTGCTGCATAGCACTACCTGGCATCCAGAAAATGCCTGGCGGAATCCTCTGAGGTCCACAGTTGAGTCATGGGGCCCTGTACTCACACTGCCTGGATGCTATTCAGACTCTATGACTTCACTGGTTTGGACTAGTTTCTTTCTGAGCTTCAGTTTTATTATCTGTTAATTGGGAGAAATTGTAGCAGCTACTTTCTAAGGTTTCCATAAGGACTAAGTGAATTATTAGACGTCAGCTGCTTAGGTTAACGCCTCCCTCAGCATCAACTCTAAATATGCTAGTTCTTATTTCTATTTAATTTCCCAAATAACTCTTCAACTTTTCACAGGTTTTGATTTAAAAAACAAGTTTACATATTCATCGGCACATTCGAGACTTCAGGGATAAAAATATTCTAGGTAACCACACATTTTTAGGGTGAGGTGAGGGCTTTTATTGTAATAATTTTAATAAAAGCTACTCCAAAGAAGATAAATACAAGAGGGCTCTGATAGGTGTTCATAGGAATAATTGGTTCCAAAATGGTTTCAATCACAGAAAGGATGAAAAAATGAGGAGGTGAAGTCAAACAGAAAAAAATCCTTGGGAAAGAAAAGCCTGACCTGTCAGCTTGAACCTCGACCAGCCCTGCTTAGCTAGAATCAGGGTGATGCTCTTCTTGCAGCTTAACCCCATTTCATTCCTCCCCAAAATTTATAATAAGGATACCAATTGGGAACTGTAGATATGGCCGTCCAAAGGGTAGGCCGAAATCAGATGAGCCTCTATTTGACTCACAATTCTACTACATGATAAATTGAGTCCACATTTATTAAATACAAACTAAGACTTGGGCACGTTGCATATATGAACTCCTTTAGTCCTAATGGAATCTTGTGAAACAGCTATCATTGTTGGCATTAGAGATGAGAAAACAAGGCACAGAGACATGAATTAACCTCCCTAAGGCATTCAACTTCCAGGCACCGGAGTCTAGATTCACCTAGCTGAATGTGGAGAACATATCTCCTCTTGGGGCACAATTTTAGGCAGGTTTCTTAAGCTGTCTGACTCTCGTTTTCCTCATCAGTTCATACAGACTTATTGTAGAAGTAAATCAGATGACATCTTGAATGCATTTATCATGCTCATCAAAGTGTGTTGCTTGCCATTATTTCTTAGGAAGGATTTATCCCACTGTAGTTGAATGATAGAACTCTCAGACTTGCTGACTCATTGGTCTCAAATGGAAGTGAGCCCAGGTACCTTCTGTTCAAGATTCCCTGAGATTCTCTGGGGATTCCAGCATCACTCCTCCTCACAACGGGTCTCCGGTGAGCCTTTTCTGAAAGATGTCTGTTTTAGCTATACTTCCTTTCTGAAGTTCCTCTTTCTAGCCCAGGGAAGTGTGATACTGGGAGGAAATGAAGATACTTGCAACACCCTTGTTCTTCCAAATATGCTTCTTTTGCATCTGGAGCTTAGATTTTCTATCTCAAAGTCAAGCATTTGACTTTTTTACTTTTCTTCTTCTGTAAAAACCTTGCTCTGAATCAAGGGATTATTATAACTGCCAGTCATAGGACAGGCTAATGGAATAAAAACAATGTTTGTGTGTGTGTGCATAATTACATATATAAATATATATATAAATTTAACTCACTAAAAATAGATTACTATTTACTGTCTGATAATTTAAATACCATATATCTAATTTATGAAATCAGACATTTTACTATGTTTTTATCAGCTATTATTTTATATTTTCTAATCATCACTAGGAATCTCCAAAATACTAGGTGACATGGTAGAAATGAGGAGAGCAGTCAAAGCACTTTTACTTGGGCATATGCAAATTCTCAATGGGGCAGAAGATGAATAGCATGAACAACTGATTAATAGAACATTATGCATAAAACAGTAGAAGCAATGACAATGCAAATAAGAAAACAGATGCTTGAGAAAAATCTCACAAAGAAATTGTAATGGTTTTGGGATGCTCAAGAAGTTAAACACAGGCATAAACCAACTAAGCAAACCAACAAAAAACAGAACCACCTAGTTGCTGTTAGCAACAGCCAGACTGACAGTGAGGGGGAAAAAAAAAACAGGTAAAGGGTCTCTGTTGTTTACCAAAGCACCAGAGACAGTTCTGAGATTGGCTGATGCAAAATCTCTGGCAGGAGCAGAAATGTACTTAATAACCATCCCTCCATCACTTGTCAAGTCAATCCTGATTGGAAAAATACAGGCGAGTCCCTGGCTACCTACCATTGTCCAGCCTATACATTCCTTTAGCATCAAATGCTAAACATAAACAGGTAAAAGAAACCCTCTGAATTTTTGCTGCCATTAGATTTTGTATGTGAAAGAGTCAGCAGCAAACATATTTTACTTCACATTAAGTTGTGGACTAGATATGTTCACACATTTGATGAACATTTGCTGAATACCTTCACTGTGTGAGAGTTTATTCCTGAAACTGGAAATATAAAGCAAATAAATGTACATGCCCTCAAGGGGTTTACCATCTAGAGAGAAGAGAGGGACAATTTTAAAAATCGGTGCAGTAGTTATAGAATACTGTATTGTGCTTATTGCTGTAAAGAAAATTAAAGCATAGAATAGGAAATATTGGGTTAATGGGGAAAAGTCATTGCGGTCAGGAAAGATCTTATATTGGCATTTAAGAAAGAGCTATGAAAATGTTAGGGAACAAGCCATAAAAACATCTAGGAGAAGAATATTCCATAAGAGGAAAGACTGGATGGTGAGATCATAAGAAAACTAAGAGAGCTGGGGTCTTGTTTTTTTTTGAGTTGGAGTCTCACTCTGTCGCCCAGACTGGAGTGCAGTGGCCGCACCCGGCCACCGCAGCCTCGACCTGCTGGGCTCCGGCGATCCTTCCGCCTCAGCCTTCCGAGTAGCCGGAATTACAGGCATGTGATACCACGCCTGGCTGATTTTTTGATTTATTGTAGAGATAAGGTCTCGCTGCCCAGGCGGGTCTCGAACCCGCGGGCTCAGGCAATCCACTCACCTCAGCCTCCCAAAGGCGCGGGATTACAGGCTGAGCCACCGAGTCCGGCTGAGCTGGGGTCTTGATGTCAAATTAAGAGAGTGTTTCAAGAAGAGATTGGTCATCTGCTTAAAATGGTGCTAAGAGATCCAGTTAAATGAGGATGGGATGTGCTCTTGGACTTAGCAGTGTGGTGATCATTGGTGACTTTAAATAAAACAATTTCTGCATATTGGAGACAAAACATAACTGAAACGGTTATACATAGAAAGGGAAGAGAGAAATTGGAGACAGAAAGTTCAGGAAACTCTTTCCAATGCATTTTGCTTTTAAAAGGAACAGAGAAATGGAGTGATGGAAGGTTATGTGAAATCAAAAGGTCTTTAAAAAGTTCAAGATTTATTTTCAAAATTTTAATAATTAAAATTTCCTTCAAATCTAGTATTTTGTTGTTTTACAAGTCATCATGTGGAATTTCTGAAGGATCAAATTCAGTTCTGTTGTACTTTGTTTTTGCTTTCTGGTTATAAGACTTTGCAAATAAAACTAAGGTAAATTTAGGTGGTTGATGTGACAGTGAACTGAAAATACATATGTAAGTCGATTAATGAAGCCTTGGGCTATACAGCACCAACAAATTTTTTTTTTAATTTTTATGATAAAGATGTGGGGTACATTTCAGGGTTAGGTATATAAACATTGATCATGCAGTTACCCTTGTTGATGAGGTATGCCCCTAAATTTGTTTCCTTCTTTGGAAACATGAGATGCTAAATTTTCTTTGCCTACTTAATTGAATGTGTTAAACTTTTGGCCTTATAATCTTCCCTATTAATATCTAAATGTTTTTAATACAAATAGATTAAAACAGCCTAAATGGTGGATTTTCAAGTATATCAACTTGGATATCTAAAATATAAAGTACAGGCATTCCATTCATCTATTCATCACAGTGAGTCAAGTGTTATAGGCAGAATAATATCCCCTACAAAAATAGAGATTTACATGTCCAAATCCCCAGAACCAGTGAATACATGGAAAATAAGGATACTGAAGACTTGATTAAGTTAAGGATTTTGAGATTGGGGGATTATCCTGGATTATCTGGGTGGGTCCAATGTAATCACAAGGATCACTGAATGAAGGAAAGGAAACAGGCGAGTCAGTGTCAGAGCTGTTTGGTCGAAAAGAGGTTGAGGGATGATGTACTTGCTAGCTTTGGAGACAGAAGGAAGCCACAAACCCAAGGGATGCAGGCAGCCTCTAGAAGCTGGAAAAGGCAAGAAACTAGATTCCTCCCTGTGTTCTTCCCAGAAGGAACACAACCCTGTCATGGACCGGAACTTCCAGAAGGAACACGACCCTTGATTTTAGCCCGTGAGACTCGCTTCAGACTTTTGACCTAAAGAACGATAATTACAGTAGGTATAGAGAATTAGTACATCACGTATTGGAGCAATGGCTACATTTATCTAGTTTCCTCGTCAACTGAACTCCTTGAAGTCAAGCTCTTCTCTCATCTCTTTATTTCTTAAAGTGCTCCATAGACCTTGCCTATAGTAGATGTTCAATAAATGGTTGTCGAATTTCTTAGGAAAAATTCATTGATAATTAAATATTATATCAAAACCAAAGTGGTAATTATAAAAATATCTGTGCAGAAGGAATCCCTGAAGGGGTGAATGAGAAAATGTGGTATTTATCATCAATGTTCTTTCCAGAATAAATGAATTTATCAACATAAATGAAAGATATCTTAGGTAATTATAAATTATGTTCTCTTTTCCACTCAGGAGAATGCTACTGCAAAGCCTAAACATTAGAATAAATACATTATTTGATTTCTACAAGTTTGTAATATAATTGTACTCTAGGATTTGTATATTTTTATTATGAGATAAGTAATAAGGTAATTTGCTATGTTTTTAAAATTTCAACAAACAGTGATTGTGATTTGTAAAACACAGTGTTATTGCTTTTCTTTGTATTTTGGGTATGGTATTTTATCTTAAAAGTACTGTTTTCTAAAACAATTTTCTTATTACACAAAACAAAACCTGTGACTATTTTCATAAACCATTCTGTATTTCATTTCAACTCTTCTCTGCAATGTTGTCACCACAACTGATGATACTCTAATTAGGAATAGTATTAAAAATCATTGAGATATTAACTCCTGATTTAACTCTAAAATATACTAACCTTTCCTCACTGTGCATATAACAGAGGATTGTACTCTAACTCATCAATAACATAAATGGCCTAAAATAAAATTGTCCAAATGATTTTTTATATTTAAAAAACAATATACATCTATTAGACTGCTTTTTTGTTTGTGGTTCCTTTCCACATATGATTAAATATTAAATTGTTTTTAGCTTAGTGAAGCATTTTTCCTCACACCAAGCTTAAAATATATTAAAAGTCTAAGCTGATCTTGTTTGGAAGTCTGGTGCTCTCAGTATTCTAAAATCTAATTTATTTATTTAATTTTCTCATGTGCTTTATCCTCTTTGTATAGGTATATTCACTATATGGCTTAGTATCTGGCTTATAGTAGGTTATAAAAAGTCAATTACCCTGATCTCTGAAGCAATTATAAAACCTTCAATAATAATGATTTATTTTTAAAAACAATATTAATTCATGTATGACAGTTCAGATTCAAATCAAATTGCTACCTTCAAGATTTACACAAAATTTTTACAAGGTAAGGATAAAAACAATAACTTTTTTTTTAATTTTGAAGTTGTGGGTTACCATTCAGAATTAGTTGCAGAAGTGGTCATCGTACAGGTGAAGTTTGGATCTCCCATTGGTGCCCACTTTGCCTGGTTTGAGATCAGGCACACTTACTGATGTTATGTGTCCCCCCTCCCCTGGCAGTTTCCCACTACTGCCAATCCCTTTTTTATAGTATTATGATAAATGTTCAGGGTCTGCTTATGAGTGAGAACATGTGGTACTCAGTTCTCTGTTTCTGTGATAAATCACTGAGTATGATGGATTCTAAATCCATCCAAGTTGCTGCGAAGTCCATAATTTTGTACTTCTTCATAGCTGCACGATATTTCATCATGTGTATATACCACATTTCTTTTATCCAGTCCACTTTTGATGGGCAGTGTGGTTGGTTCCATGTTTTTGCTATTATGAATAGTGCTGCAATCAACATACCTGTACAGGTATCTTTTTCATAGATTGATTTTAGTTCCTCTGAGTATATTCCCAAGAGAGGGACTGCCGGGTCACATGGAAGGTTGATTTTCAGATCTTTTAGAAAATGCCACACTTTTCCACAGAGGTTGTACTAGTTTACACTTCCATCAACAGTATAGAAGCAAAAAACAATAGTCTTTTAGAAATTGAAAGGTAACCATCTTCAACAAAATCTCCTGTTGTTCTCAATATATTCTATTTATTAAGACAGGAACTTTGACCATATCTAAAGTTATAGTCAACAATCACAAAAATTGAAAAGTCCGCCAGCTAGAATGCCACTTCTTCAACCAGTCTCTTTTCTCTGAGATCATTTCCAGGACTGTAAAAAAGGAAAGACATTATACCAACTTAATAGGAATGCTGTGAAGAGTAAATGAAGTGATATGTCAGAGGGAAGAACTTGAACTTGGAAGTCAGGCATACCTGAGTTTAAAATTCATTATGCCACTTCTCTGGGCTTTGCATCTTTATTTGGAAGAGAGGGCTGACAATACTTGTCTTTGGAAGTCTTTGGGGACTTTTAAAGATAGGGTATGCCAAATTATCTGACACAAAGCAAATACATGATACACAATAACTATTATTGGGAAGTAAGAGTGGCTGACATAAAATGCTTAATAAATATTTCCCACTACATTTTTATTAGAAAGATTTCCGATCTATGAATAACGGTTTCCAGTTGTACAACTGGTTAAGTAAATGCAGTCTTTTGACTCAGTTTCCCACATAGACAATAAGGATGATAACATCAGTTCTTTGTACCTCTCAGAGTTGCTGAAAGAATTAAATGAGTCTGTACAAATGAAAGCTCTTTGAACACTACAAAGTGGTATTATTAATAGCTGTGCTAATACTCATAATAATTTTAACAGTACAGATAAATCTGGCATTAATTCAACAATGGGCCTTCTCACTGAGGACATTACAATGATCTATTTTCAGGATAGAAAGTTCCCAACAATTTGGCAAGTATATAGAAATAGACTTCTGAAAGGATGCCAGAGTTGGAATAGTCTCAAATCTATGTCGTTTCCAGTTGTAAGATGTTAAAGCATTCCACCTTGCAAAGATGATTATTACTTTATTTTAACACTCATCAATCTCTGTTTTGAATATATGCCAACTTATTTTCTAGAAGTTTTGACATATTTCTACTAAGAGAATTAGTGTGTTTTTGCTCTATAAAATGATTATCATTATTTTTAAATTCCTTACGAGTGAAGAATTAGGTTTTACAAAATAAACATAAATTTTAAGATAAAGTGTTTCATTTACCTAAAAATGACAAAAGCCTTTTTTATCGGTGCCTTTTACTTGCTTTGAAAATGCTTTTGTGGAGAGATCAAATCCTGAGAGAACTACAGTATAAAATTTATTTACAACAAATTTTTTAAAAGCTAAAATAGGCACTTAGAAAACAATTCCAGCTGGTTAAATGAAGGACACCAAAATATTTCAAGTATTTTCTATACCCTGCTAGTATAACGGTTCAATGGTACATAAAATATTGATATTAGCCTACATATCTTGCCACTTAAAAATCAAAACTGAGCCAGGCTCGGTGGCTCAGCCTGTAATCCCGCGCCTTTGGGAGGCTGAAGTGAGTGGATTGCCTGAGCCCGCGTGTTCGAGACCCGCCTGGGCAGCGAGACCTCATCTCTACAATAAATCAAAAAATCAGCCGGGCGTGGTAGTGCGCGCCTGTAATTCCAGCTACTCGGAAGACTGAGGCGGAAGGATCGCCGGAGCCCAGCAGGTCGAGGCTGCGGTGGCTGGGAGCGGCCACTGCACTCCAGTCTGGGCGACCGAGTGAGACTCCAACTCAAAAAAAAAAAAAAAAAATCAAAACTGGCTTTCTTTTAATACCACTTCTTATTCTAACACATTCTATGGAATCATCAGCAAATATATCATGCACACGAAATGTATACAATGCACTATGTCGTATGATCCTCATTTATGTAACATTTGTACATTCATAATTTTCTGTAACTGTTGGAATTGCTAATGTTTGCTGACTACTTGAAATATCTATACTTTAGTAGGCCCAATGAATAATGAAATCAAGAGAAAAAGAGAAGTATCCTCATATAGTACCAAGTGATGAATAATGCAAATATTTGCCAAACTGTCAAATATTTAAGTCACCATTCTACAAAGAAACCACCCAACCTCTTCTTTCTGTCAAATATGTTTTTGTAGCTAGACTCCATGAGCATATGTGTATATGACTTCACAGATTTTGCTTCAGACCACTGACAACTCTTTTACAATTTTGACCACTACCACCCATCAAGGCTGGAAGCATCCCCGTGTGAAATTTTCCACCTTGATCTACACCTATACAACACTACATCTCGCAACATGATGTCCACCCCACCACGTTCTCATTCCTGAACCATCTTTAGCATCATAGCGTTGTTGGAAGTGATGCCCATGGTGGTACAGGTTACTGCAATGTCACCCCTCAGCAGTGAGCTAATTTAATTCTAGTGAAATAGTATTTCCAAAACTGAGTAATTGAGGTGGAGAATCAATTGGATTAAAATCTGAATTTGATACTCAGTTTGGTTGAACTGCTGCTATTGGATGCCTGACACTACCTTCTGACAAATATTGCCAGAATAGTGGAGTATTACCAAGTTGTATGGAGCATAGTCACTGCCCTCAGTTATGCTGCCAGGCTACGGGAAGAGATTGACATTTAAATAGACAATTTCAAAAACAATGTACACAATTTCAAAAACAGTGTGGCAAATCCTAAGAAATTGAGTGTGAGTAGTGTTGATGAGAGAAAAGAGATGGGATCCCAATTCAGACAGAAGCCTCCAGAATGACTTCATAATGTTGTGTAAGCTGGACAGGCTTGCAGGATGACTAAGACCTATCAGATACTAGTTCACTACGACATGTAATAAGCAACTTATGAACTTTGCAGCAACTTGGACTGGCATAGAGTGTATAATACTGAGTGATTTATCACAGAAACAAAGAACTGAGTACCACATGTTCTCACTCATAAGCAGACCTTGAACGATTATCGTAATGCTACAAGAAAAGGATTGTCAATAGTGGGAAACTGCCAGGGGAGGGAGGGGGGCACACCTCATCTACAAGGGTACCTACATAATGAATATTTGTATGCCTAACCTGAATTGTATCCCACATATTTAAAATAAAACAATAAGCAACTTAAGGTTTATTTAATTATGTATACATATCTGAAAAGGAAAGAATATATGTAATTGCTTACTTGGAAAATATTGACAGAAATAATTACATGTTTTATGTGAGTCTCACTACAAATATTTAGTTTTATATGTTAAATTTTCAGTGCCTCAAGTATAGGATTAATTAACTCAATATACAGGGAATATATTTGAAGTTTCACAATGAGTTCTGTGAACAAGGTCTAGATTTAGTAATGTGTTGATCTTTCCTAGTCCCATTTATTTCATATTTATTTAATTCATTTATTCTCCTGAAGCCTTTGAATAATTTATTCTATTTATAAATTTTTAGATTATTTCCAGTTCTAGTGATGGAGGTATTTATTGCTGTCTATTGCTACTTACTGACCTTGGAAATATCAGTATTTTTGACAACTGAACAGTGAGCATAGATCTTTTGTTCTGTGGGATTTTTAGGGTTAAGGATTGAAATCTTAACCTCTGTGTGTCAATAGTCACTTTTTGGTTATTCTGACATCATCTTCTTCACCTGAATACCCCAAATGTCAATGCCAATGTCAATTAAAATAATATCAACTGTACAGTGGCAGTAAGGTATTGAGTAGTCTATGTCACAAGCAGTCAGCAAAAACAAATAATAGAAGAACATTCATATTCATAAACGAAAGTTTTAAAAAGTTCTTGTGTGTTTTTTTTTTCCCCAGTACAGGCTTTGAATATTTTCTGTTGATTTATAATAGTAATACTCCTTTTCCAAGAAGTACAGTCTTTCTTATAAAGAAATTCTTGACCTCATGTCTATTGAGGGATTTTAAATCTCAAATTGTTTAAAGCAGAATTAGTAACCTCAAACTTTGTTGATCCAGCTTCCTTTTAACCTTTCAATTAAAATGTCTGATGTGGAAAATCAATCGCTGCAGTTACATAATCTGTAGGCTTTCATGAGAGGGAAAACGGTACAATTATGACTAAGCCAGATATGTAATTATTTCTTTATATTCTAACTAAAGTTAGAAAGCTAAACTTGGAGTACTGTTTTAGAAATTGCTTTTCTCCTTATACACTTTCAAGACTGTTCAAATAAGAAGGCTTTTCTACTAATTAATCTTTTCTGCCATGAAATCTCAGACTTCTTGTAGTTACTAGTAGGGAAAAACCTTAAAGAAAATAAATAAAAGTGAAATCTGTATCTCCTTTACATCTTTGAGTTTCAGTTCCTTCCTTGTGTTTTGGGTATCCTGGTACTGGATTCTACCCTTTCAAAGCTGTTGCTCTCAGACAACTGACAACAAGTTCTTTATACAGTTAAATTTATAATAATTTTCCAAAAGGTACTTACTTGTAGTTGGACAGATCTTGAGAATTTGATAGCTATCAAATGAAGGAAACTCAGATTATCATGGATATTTAGACATCATGAAAGATTGTGGGCAGAAGGCATGATCTGGATGTTCTTCAAATCATTCCAAGTTGAAAGTCATTAGATTTGATGTAGCTCAAGTGCATGGTTCTCGTTCTCTCCCCGCAGGCAGCCCCTAGGCCTTCTCAACCTCTCTCCTGTGTCCCTTCAGTATTTCTGCAGTGAACAGAAATATAGTTCAAACCCCAAATTGTTCATTAAGGAACTGTGTGACTTTGGACAATTTGATTTACATGTCTAAGCTTCAGTTTTCTTATATATAAAGTAGGGATGCTAATAGATTTGGTGTCATAGGGTTATTGTAAAGATGCAATGAACGGCAAATAGGACTTGAGATTGCCAACAACCCCTCTGAGAGCTATGTCGAATATGCCTCAGACTGCTTACAAAAGTGATTTAAAAGACAATATTTATCCTCTGGCTCAGCTCTCCCATTGGTTGAGATTTACAGTGTTAAACTCTTTGCACTTCCATGTTTGCGTGTACATGAGTCCAAATGTGTGAGTGGTTTCCCATAAGCGTTACAAGGTAGTAATAGAGAAGCCCTCAGGGAAAGAAACCCTAAAAGGCATGCAACACAGCCGAGAAAAATGGCCATTAGTGTTAAACTTGCACAACTCACTGTCAGAGCAATGACTAGAACAAATATGTAAGCCAAGACAATGTCAGAGAGAGTCAAGAAGTACTTGATACACCTTCCTGGCTGTGGCTGCTATGCCTCATTGCCAAAGCTTCTCTATGTATGCTATTTTCAATGTTAATAATTTATGTACACACTATGAAAATAGCAATACAACTTAAACTTTTAACTAAGACATGTTTAGAAATGATCTAGTTAAATCAGTTTAGAGATTTGAAACATGGAAGAAAGTTCAAGGAAGGGATTTGAAAGTCTTACAAGTTTAAGGTAGCATGGAAATGCCTAGATTCAAATTTAAAATGTTCCCTCTGCAATTCACAAACTGGGGGTTTGGTGCTAGCTTCTTAATCTAACTTAGCATGGATTTCCTCCTCTCCAAGAAATAGGAAATTATATTTTTGTTGTTCATATATTAGCACCTTAAAATAGTAACTGTGTGGTGGGGACACAACCTCAGTAAGGGTACCTGATCTCAAACCAGGTATAATGGGAACCAAAGGGAGGTCCAAACTTTACCTATACGATGACCACTTGTATACCTAATCCTATATCTCTAAAATAAAGAGAAAAAAATAAGATAAAATAGTAACTGTGTCTGTAAAGCTCATCACAGTCTCTTTACCATAATAGTTCTATTGTTTTTGTTGTCCTTTTGACAACCTAAGAGGATTGTCGTGAGGTTAAAATTGAGCAATGTGTGAAAATAGAGACCCAGAGCATGTGAACTTCATCTGTTTTTCTTTTAGCTTATTTTAGTTACATGGGTAGTCATATTATCAGAGTCCTGAATCAATCCCATTTCCACCAATCAGAAACAAATAAGGGGCTCTTACAATTCCAATCATTTATCTGTTTTACCTCAGACCTTGAATTCATCACAGGGTCTCAGCCCAGAGTCTAAATGTAACTGCCGCTTTTCTGAGTTTTACTCTCCTTTTTAAGTTATTATTAATTTTTCTCTGTTTAAATTAAAAATCTCATTCTAATGTCCTACTCTACTTTCATCTTACGCTCTATTGTCATTGTCCAAATATAACCATATTTATTTTAAGATGTAGGAGATTGTGACTCTGCTCTACCAGATATTTGCTTCTGTTTTGTTCAAAGGATACCCACTGAGTTCCCTAGTAAATCATTGACTATATTTATGATGCTTTTACTCAGAGGGCAGCTATGCATGAAATAATAACGAGATTCATAAAATATTACCATTATGAGTCACAATGCCATTGTGTTGTTTTCCTTTCAAATATTTTAACACTACAATGCTAATAACTCTATTGAGTGAACACCCTTTCTGGATTGTGACTTTAAAATATGCTCACTAGAAGTCTAAGTTTCCCAAAAGCATCACTGAATTTTAGCTTTTACTAATTGCTCTATTTCAGATGCTTTAAACATAGCTGTTATGTAATTTGGAAATAGTAGTGATTTCTATCAGGGATTTAAGCATAACTTCACTCCCTAATCAAAAAGAATATTAAAATACTAATTCCACATTGTACTATTTTAGGGTCTGTACAGAAAGAATTATTTAAATATGATTCCAACCCACAGGACTCCATAACCTAAGAAAAATACTGGCAAGAGAAAACATTAAAAAGACATACAAAATATTAACCATATAAGAAAGCCAGGAAATTGACACAGTAGACCATGATTTTAAGTCTAACTTATGTAGACAGCATATGTTTTGCAGTTCATGCTGCTGGTAAACTTTTGAAGACATAAAGTTGAATCTACACTTTTTGGAGTCTATTCAGAATGTGCTCTTTTTTTTTTTACATGATAGACAATAAACATCTAGTGATGATGAAGAGGATTATTTAACTGAAAAGTTGAAGCTTCTTTGAGACAAAGGAGATGAAGAGAAGGAGGAAGGAGAAAAATTAATACTGTAAATCAAGGTCAGATGTGGCCTAGCCATGCTTATATGGTGCACAAGATATTATTGGATGATTCTATAGTTTACCAAGATATCTCTGCCTTAAAAGACATCTATCTGACTTAGGGAATCTTAACGTGTTTCAAACCAATATACTCCCTTTTTATTACAAACATTTTTAGTGTCCTGAAAGCAATTCTTTAAAAAAAAAAATACCAACCTACACACAAAATAATATAACCTACCAACATCAAAATGTAAAAACTCAATAAAATTACCTAATTGTAATATAATTGAAATATATAAGACAAGGAATTATAATGAAATAATATGTATTTCAATATTAAAAAACATAATTAAGTAATTAGATGCTTACACCTATATGCAGAATGACCATAAATGTGAAAGTTACAAGTGAAGATTAATCAAGTATGGTATGGGTCATTCACATATTATGGCAACAAAACATACTTGATGAGTTAATAGGCAATTTTTAAAATAGTGAACTAGTCTTAGTTAAATTCCAAACCAAATAAAATGCAATCTCCCCTCAATTTACATGGTGACTATATTCCTGGAAAACTTAATGTATAAGACTGCCAAGACACTTTTCAATTATACAAAAAAAGTGTTATTTCTACAATCAAATAATTACAAATAGAATCCTGCCTACAACATTGTCTATAAAAGCATGTGAGTATCTTGAGGGATCTGGGAAATTTGTTTGTTTTTTTCTTTTAAATTACCTTAGATCTGCAATACCTATGGCCTCTCCATTGGTGAGCCTCTCAAAGACATCAGAATGACTAATGGTTTTTCACAAATGCCCCGTATGAGAAACACTAGTGCAGAGTGAAAAATGTATTGTACGGCTAAGTGGAGGCAGCTAAAGAAAGGTGATCAGAAAGAAAGAGGGACACAGACATTGTCTGATACACCCCTACATTAGTTTCCTATGACTGCTATAACAAATTATCACAGACTCGGTGGCTTAAAATAACAGAAACGCATTCTCTCACAGTTTCATGACCAGAAGTCTGCAATCCAGGTGACAGCAGGGCCTCTGAAGCCTTTAGGAGAAAGGCTTCTGGTGGCTCTTGGCATCCCTTGCCTTGTAGCCGAATCACTCCAGCCTCAGACTCCAATCACACTGTGTCTCTCTCTTCTCTTTGTGTCTGCCTCTTGTATATCTCTTACAAGGACGCTTATCATTGAATTTAGCACCCATCTGGATAACTCAGGGTCATCTCATCTCAAAATCTTTAATTACATCTCCAAACACCCTTTCTCCAAATGAGGTAACATTAACAGGTCCAGGATTTAGGACATGGACATATCCTTTACCCATTTAACCCATTACAACCCATGTTCATTCCAGGTTGCAGTTCTGTTATGCACTGCTGTGACAACCAGAAGCATTCCTAGAAATATTCAAAATACATCTATGTGTGCAGCATTGGTCCATCAAGAACCACTTGATCTAACGAGGTCTAAATAGTCTGTCTTCTACTTTCAACAAAAGGTACAAAGCTACCCAAGAGCTCCTAGTACATATCATTTACTCTCTCCCACTCTTCACTGATTTAGTGCAGACCAGATCTCATAATACTTTGCCTTAGTTGTTTTACAAATTTTGTCGAATTCTATCTATTGAAGTTTTCTACCATTTTCCTGGTCAAATTACTTCAACTTTCTGTGACTCATTTTTCATATCTGTAAAATGAAGATAAAAGGTTGTTTTGTTTTGTTTTTCCTGACAGGCATGTGCTATGATTGAATAAAATTATGGAGACAAATCAATTAGTAACATGGACATAATGTAAAAATAACTTGTATTTGAGTATTAGATTTTGAATTGTATCTACATATTTGGTGAGGAAAATACAATCTAAGTAGATTAATTTTGCAAATACTAACTGTTACCTCTCCTTGATCAGGGACTTTTGCCTTTATTCATTATAAGTTAGCCATAGAGCAATATCCAAAAGAGCTTTGGCATTGCAGAAATGCCAATAATATGTGACATAAAAAAATTAAAATGAATATTTAGATATGTGTGTGATTGATTTGGAACCCACCCTGAGACCTCCCCCATCTTTTACAGCTCTGGGTGGCAGCCTGGGTCACTTCTGCAGTTCTGCTAATTAAAATCACAGAAACAACAATCAAAGTCAGAGTGACCTGGGTTATTTTCCTCCATAGCCTGCACAAATAAGATCAAATAAGGTCAGGCAGTCAGCAGGAGTGAGACAGGCTTGTGAAACCAGCATCCCATCACCTGCATTTAATACTACCTGGGCAGAGAATGACATTGTTATCAAGATGATTTTACATTTAGGACATATATAAATAGTCCTAATAATTGATGAGTAATCAGAGTTTTTCTATGTGAGTGATGTATTTTAATCACATTATCTGCAGAGATTAAGAAACTTAAAATTTCTTTTACTATATTTACCATATTACCCAAGTATCTCAATCAGATTGTGACTTTATCTGAATCTTATGGCAAAAGAAAAAGAAAAAGACATATTAAAATCTTTAATTGCTACTCTAAGAGCACATGGTAACCTACTCTAAGAGCACATGTCAGATAGTCACATTTATCTTCAAGTTCGATTTTAATCTTTTTTTGTTGTTAGTCGTAGACAACAGAAAACTGAACATTTTCTAATTTAATATCAAGGACTTAAAATATGAAAAATATAAAATGCTAATATGAAAAAGTACTAATTATCCTAACTAAATACTTAGTTTAATTCAAAAACAACATATGTATGTGTGTATGCATGTTTGTGTATGTGTGCGTATATATGTTCAAGTACAGCACATTCTAAATGCACATATGTAAATGACTCATATATGTATATATCTATGTATGTCATCATCAAAATCTGGTCACTGATGATGATAGAGATGGCTAGAAGTCAAGTGAATGAGTCTAGCTGTCAGATTTCCAGATGATTGAGGTAGTCTTCCATTCTATCTGTCAAAAGCTTAGTTTTGTCAGGAGGGCTGTGTAATCTCCATCCACAAGCTGCTGTTGCTTAGAATAAAAGATTCATTTTTGCTCTAGCTTCCTGGACCCTGCAAAGTCTTAGGTTTCTCCATGGTTTTATTGTTTAGTTTTACAACATGGCAGGACACTTATAATTATGAAAAGATTACTAAGCTAGAATCAAAGGAACCTATGTCCTTGACCCAGGCTTCTAGTTATCTTTCCAATCATGGAAATCTGTTTATCTTCATTGGGCCTCATTTTTCTTATGTGCATAATGAGGGCATTATAATAAATTACCTATAAGATGATCTCTTTGGTAATATAAAACACATGCAAAATATGAGCATACTTACGAGGCAATGCACCCTTAGAAATACTTTGTATTCAGATATTTGAATTTTCTCACTATTGTTTGGCTTTGAATTACACTTAGATCTATGTGATTTGTGAATATGTGTTTGTTTCAATTCAATAATTTAGCAATAATATAAGAAATCAGATGTATTTTATAAATATATTTAACAGCAAAGCATTTAAAGGACTGTGGTTATGAAAGTTATTTCAAAAGAGTCTAGATCCTGGTTTCTATGGTATTGATTTACTAGTCAAGAAAACACCTTTAATTTATGGGGCAATGAGAACTATTTCTTCCCTGGCTCCTCAAGAAAATGTTGCTCAAAATTCAGCCCTATTCCTGCTCTCCTTAGAAAATGGATGTGATATGAGAAAAAGGGTTTTTCTGGTCCTCATGGGTACCTAATGATTTAACCAGCTATTACAGGGAAAAGGAGCCCTTACAAAGTTAATGTGATGAGAGTCTTTATTCCCTGGTTGCACTCCTGAGAACTGTGGCCCTCTGCTTCAGTCAGGAGCAGATTATTTCTGCTTCTGAATTATTCATTCAACCTTAAGGGTAAATTTGGGCCAATCATATGTTCTCATAGATCCTTTCTGCTGCCAGTAAATCTGCCTTGAAAGTACCAGCCACAGCCGTGACTTCAGGCATTAATGGCCAATCACAATTCTGAAAGGCAGTGATCACCATTTTTGCCATGCCTTCCCCTTGTGATGTAGTCATCTTGGTTTCAGAGGCTTATATTCACTCCCTGGGACTGGCTATTAGCTTGATGATCCCTCCCTACTGAGACATTTACTTTACAACTTCCTTAAATCTGCAGGGGAACCCTTACAGAGCAAACCGTAGGCTTCCTTCAATCAGTAAATAGACCTAAAGTGGAACAACTCTTTCAGCAATATAGCACCAGCATGAGTGAACAGTTTCTCACACCCAGTCTGGATGCAGAGCTTGAAATTACATTTGGCCTCAGTTCATCATTGAGTGTATCTAAAGTGATATTCTCATTTCATGACTGCTTTTAATGAAATTTTGATGTTTTGGGAAGTTTAGTTGAGTCAATCACAATCTAATAACTGTTTTGTTGTCTTCAGATGGCTCTCATGGTTTCAGAACTAGGAGAGTTGTTTTTGGGGGTTTTTTTTTGGACAGTTGTTGAAAGGACCTAACACGGATTTCATACACCCAATGAGCAGCCATTTTAACATTGCCTAAATCTCATGTTTTTCTAGCAGTTCACTTAACTTACCCTCTAATCACTAGCCAAGGATAGAAGTGGTTTCTCAGTGGTAGCTATTCATAGTTGTTTTACCACCACCTCTCCAGCTTTAACCTAATCAGCCCTTCATGACCTTCATGACTCACAGACCCCACCACCATGACAGCAATCATGTGACTGACCTACCCATCTGCCTACTGTCCATCACCCGACATCAATACCTGCACTTACCTGCCCCTTCGTGAGGATGTGGAACAGACCACCACCCAATCATCTTTTAATGACCTTCCTCCATCAAAGGGAAGGATTAAAAGGACTCAACCAGGAGCAGTCAGTCAACATTGCCTTACTAGACTCTGGTGTGGCAATGTGCTCTTTGAGTTAAGGCCATTACCATGTTTCCTGGCTTTGGACCACTCCCCTACCTTAGGGAGGTGAATCTCCTCTTTCTCTGGCTCTAATTTACTTTCTAAATAAACTGTATTTTCTAATCTAACATCTGTGCAATTTTTTGCATCTTTCTTGTGGCACCAAATTGCACACCAGACATCCACTCCCCCAGCAGACTTGACCTAACATTCTAGAGATTTTTTGCAGTATGGAAGGAGGCATGGTTATTGAGAGGGCAAGAATGTACACAGGAGTAAGAGTCACTAATTGAAGATTTACTAGTGAGAAATAAAAACTCAGCAGTATGCAAGCTATATGTTGGACGAGTATACATAACTCAAATCCCTTATTGCCACAACCTCACAAATAAAACCATCTTTTAGAACACTTTTTGAAATGTTCTTTTTATCTTACCCTAGAGAAAAACATTTTTGACAAATAACTCCCCAGGCCTTCCCACTTTCTACCTTCTATTGTGCCTAATTTTTTTTTCTTTTTCTTTTTCATTCAGAATCTCACTCTGATACCCAGCCTGGAGTGCAGTGGCATAATCATGGCTCATTGCAACCTCTAGCTCCTGGGCTCAAGCAATCCTTCTACCCCAGCCTCCTGAGCAGCTGGGACTACAGGCACATGCCACCACACCCAACTAAGTTTTTTATTATTTTGTAGAGGTGAAGTCTAGCTATGTTGCCCAGGCTGGGCTCAAATTCCCAGGCTCAAGAGATCTTCCTACCTCAACTTCTCAAAGTTCTGGTATTACAGGCATGAGTCACCATGCCCAGTCTATTCTTCTCTTTCCCCTTCCACTTCCCCTTCCCCTTCCCCTCCTCCTTCTCCTCCTCCTCTTCCTCCTCCTCCTCCTCTTCCTCCTCCTCCTCCTCCTCCTTCTCCTTCTTCTTCGACTTGTACCCAAAGATTACAAGTTTTGCCTGCTACACGTTGAAAGGGAGTTATGTGAGGCAGTAGCTAGGAATTGTTGTGACTGTGGGGAGTGCAGATAAACAGGTAGGAGGAGAATTGATCTCAGTCATTTTATTTTCTCTGGATGGTTGCTTTCCATAATTGCAAGAGTTATTCTTGGTGCTAGGGAGAAAGTTGCTTGCCTTGATTTGTTTGCCATCAATTTTCACCTTCCAGGAAGGAAATCTCTTTGGAAAACAGACATTTGTCATCATTGAATTGTATTGCTGGCCACCAGCTTTTCGCAATTCTGTTCACAGCTTGGTGTATTGCAGCTTTCGTGTATTTATCAACCATTTATTCAAGTGCTAAAACAGATTTAGCTTTCCTCCACGCATTAAAGGAAGAACAATATATTCCAAGTTACTTAAAAGTTAGATATTGACAAACTCATCCTCATCCACTCTTTCTATAGAATTATGGACCATGTGTCAGGCAGCCACAGCAGCTGCGTCTTCAGAAAATGAAAAATGGAACTTCCCTCTCTTCCTCCACCCTGCTAAATGTTACAAATAACTTCTGACTCGTTCCTAAAATAAAGTCAAGATATTTTTTCCTTCTGCCTGACATGATTAGTTTTGAAGTTCTGTTCCAATTTACCCTGACCATATCCTCTCCCATCTTCAATCACTCAAGAAAAATTTCTTTTAACTTTTTCCATTTTTTTATGATCTTAATAGTTTCTTCAAGTAACTGTGTGATGGTGGGCTATTCAATATAAAGAACTATAACTTGGAAAACAATAGTGATGGCTAGGACAACAGAAAAAAAAAATCACCTGGAATTGCCCATATTATCTAGTAAATGATGGATGTTTTAGAAAAGGAGAGGTTTGAAGCAGTTTGGTTTGGTTGAACTGAAGAGATAATTTGTTGCTGTATTCAGAGTCCTCTGAATAACAAAGTAATTTTTTTTACTTTGTTAATAAAGTGTGGCGGTGACCAGCATCATACTAATAAATAAAGCATAAATCATATTTCTTTATTGTGATAATTTCAAAATAATATCGAAAAATGATGTATTATGATACATTTGTATTGCTATTATGAAAAAAACTTTTTTCTGTTTAAAATGTTTTCTTTCAAAGAGTTTTCAGATATCAAATTTCCTAAAGAAAACATGTATTGAAATATATACAATTACTAATTTGCAAAATAGTTTCCAGAATTGTTTTTTCCAGATAAGACTTGCAAAGAGTCATGGATTTTAGCAGAAACTTGAAGCAAGAAGTCCTTAAGCAGCACTAATCATAAGCAAAGTATAAAACATCAAAAGTAAGAAATCTACATAGTGTGCAACCTTTGTAAAGTCAATTTTATCATCTTATCAACACAGGAGTTAACATCATGCACTGACTAAAACACCTACCATCTTTGACCAGGTGTTCCTTAGTGCCATGTCTGCAGCAACCCTCATTTCCACTCGATTTCAGCCATATTGAACCTTTTTTCTCAAGCAGGATGTCTAATTAACATCTGCACTTCCTGGGCTTATCACAGTGGCACCTATTTGACACACAGATAGTTTTGAAGGATAAAATTCCTCTCTGAACACAGTTCTTCATCCTCTCATCCCTAATAATTCTGTCCTTGTTCTTTTGATCAAGTCCAGGCCCTTAGCTATTCCCTGCACTTCCAATTAGCTGCTCTCTTTGGGCTTCTCCTCCTTTCCCATCAGACTGGACTCCAGTGTTAGTCATTTACAGCATGTCAACTCTCACCTTATACTTTTCTTCCTCCTATCCTTCTGCAATACTTGTTTGTCAATCTGAAATTCTCTACTATCTTCTTTGCCAGATTCTGCAGGAAGAAGTCACAAAACCACACAGTTCAACATATTACAAAATCATCCTGTCAATTGGAATGCCACAGCTGCTGAGAAACCCCTTTTATTCTCCACACAGTGATGAATCCATATCTCTACCCTCCTCCCATTCTCAACCCACCTGCCTAGCAAAGTGGTCAAGAGTATGGGTTTTAAGGCCAAGTCTTAAACTTGATTCACAGATATACCTCTCACTTAAAGTCTTAAAAAAGGTAACAGTCTCTAAAGATTCCATTTCCTACACTTAAAATGGGGTTATTTCCACATGTGGCCTTGGAAAGTTTAAATGAGTTAGGACACATCAACTGTTAAACATATCTCCTGGCAAATAGTAACTGCTAAACAAATAGTAACTAATTTTTAAAATTTATTATTGCAGTTAGAACCAACCAACTGGTGCTTCCATAGCACATCAGTTATTTTTGAAAGTTTCATTTATTCTTTTGAGTACCTGATGACTGAGACTTTTTTTCTTGGAAACATTTCTCTTTTAATCTGTACTTTTGGCCCCTGCCTCTTCCAAATTCCCCTGTTCATCTTGGTTTCATTTCCATCTTCCATCTCTCCCTTTCTACTATATAGTTCCTTCCCTTCTGGGTGGCAAACATTCTCAGTTTCTTCATTTCCTCCTTGCGATGCTACTATTCCAAGCTTCCACACCATCTGTCTCCCTGCCTTGCTGCCAAACTTACGGAAATAGATCATCTCTTGATGTCACCACTTTCTCAGAAGTACTTACTTCTCAAATTTAGTGCTTGTAATCGGAATTCAGTGTGGGCTTACTCTATTGAGTAGATCTATTGAATATTATATTAATATCATTCTTTCCACACTACTACTGATTTCCTAATCACCAGTCATGCCCTCCTTTCGACGGTGTCTCCCTATTTGCCTTTCAGTTGCTACCATCGTCATTTATCTGTCTTTTCCAAACATTTCTTGGCTGTTCCCAGTTCTATCCCCTCCCCTTTCTCTTTCAATCTCCCAAAAGTAATTTCTTGTCAATGAAGTATTCTGTTTTTAGCCCTCTCTGCTCTCTACTAATTGATAGTTTCATTCATTCTGAAGATTTTGACTCTCCTCTTTATGCAGATGATTCCTGAATCCAAAATCTCAATTATGACCTCACTTCTGAATTCCATGTTCAAAATTTAACTTGACTATCATACCCCCACTTTGTTTTACCCATAGCATTTCAAATTAAATCAGAATATATCAAATTTATTATACCTATTGTTTTTCCACTGACGTCTATTTATGTTCAAGTACCATTATTCTCCCAGTTGAAACCTGGGAGTCACCATTAATATCCTTCACTCCAGTTGCCCACATAGTCAAATATCTATCAGATCTACAAATCACCACAACCTCCTGCACTCCTACCACCATTATTCTAGCTTGGGCTCTTACTAGTCATTCCTGGGACTATTGGAACACAACCTCCTACTTGGTATTTCTGCTTAAGATCTGCTTCCTATTCTACATTTTACTGACTGTATCACTAGTCACTGTGAAAACTTTCAGACTCACTTAAGTTTAGACTCTTAGTCCCATAACCCTGTTCTCCATCTCACCTCTCCAGCTCTATGACCGTATATTATGACATTCGATACTTAATGTCAACGGCTCATTCTTTTCCAAATGCCTGCCTCATTTGATCATCATCACTCATTAACTGTATCTCTCATCCCATATATGGGGCTTTAAGAAATAATAATAAATTGAATTGTTGAAATGGGCTTATGTATAGAGATATGATAAAAGCTTTCTCTCAGGTTTTGTCTCCTTCTGAAATTCTACTGCATCTTGTGTGATTGGTGAAGGTCTACGTATTTCTCAAGACCCTACTAAAATATAATCTTGCTGAAGATTGCATTGCCACAAACAATGTAAGCCTCTTACAATGTCACCTGCCTGTTTTATCCAGTTTCTTAAATGAGGAGATTTCATCTTATTTATCCTTGCATCTCAAATACCATATATGAGGCTCTGAGTGATAATAATACATTGAATTGTTGAAATGGATTTATGTATATGATAAGGGATAAATAGATATAAAGGTCATAGAGCATCAAAAAAGGTTGTGACCAACCATTGCCTTATTTTTTAAACATGTTTAAGAATTTGTTAGAATATAATCATCCTTCTGAAAAGAATTTCTAAATTTTCACTGAATCTGTAAAGATAATATTTTAGGATGTTCCCAAGATAGATTCCATTAACCTTTATGCCCAGCCCACATTAACCACCCACATCCACGGCTTGTTCTGGACTTTTGCCACAAATATCCTCCACATCTCTATCATAATATCCAAAATTCAACTTTATTCCCCCTCTTTTTTGACTTTGTTGAGCTTGCCAATCCAGTAACTCTGCCATTTTGTTTCATATCACCAATCCCTCCTTGGATTCACTTTTTTCACAATCTAGTTCTGCCTCCATGAAGACACTTGCTTACCTTTACATGCTTTTAGCCTACCGCCCTGTCTGTATCTCCAGCAGCCACTAAATGGCACCTCCAAGTCATTCAGATCATGATCCCATGCAAGATCAAATCCATATGAAGGCTGATATCTCTGTTGCTTTAGGAGAGCTTTCCTTTCTTCTGACTCCAGCTTGTTTGAGCTCAAGCATTATTTCCTCTGGGAAAACTTTCCTGACGAAATGCACCAACAGCTTACAGACTGGTTAGACAACTTTCTTCTGTGTTCCCATAGGAGCCTGTGCACGCATTTCATTCATTTTTTTCAGGAAATATTCCTTAAGTCTATGTTCAGACTTGCTCAGTATTAAATAGAATCATCTAAACAAGGGGAAGTCAGGATTGAACACTATTTAGAATTATATTTAATTACCTGCTGCAACTACAAAACTTCTAATCACTTCATAAAATAATGCTGCATGTATTTCGTATCAGTCAAAAAATCAAAATAGATCAGCTACTATTATGTGAAAAGGAGGGCATGGATGAGTTGCTCAAACTTACTAAATGTCCTCAGTTTCCTAAACAGTCAAAAGAAGATAACGTTACCCATCTCAGAAGATTCTTATGAAGAGTAAATTCAACAATATTTTAAAGCAACTGACAGGTGTTTGCCCAAAAGTTAGGTAAAAATGTAGTTGTTTTCATTAGTCTCCAAAAAGACAACCTGGGGAGAAAAATCCTTTTTGCACAGCCTTGAAACTCAGACTGAATATCCCCGTGTATGCTGTCCTCCGAATTATTTGACCCAGGTCATATTAACTCTGTTTGAAAAAAAAAAAGTCACGATCTAAGACTCTGTAACTTAGATTAGAACCCAGAGGTTTATTTGTCATGAAAGATTTTAAGCGCATTCATTTTAAGTGTGTTATTTGTTGGTTTGCTTATGGTCCTTGACTCTTCAAGAAATAAGAAACAGATTTGTTTTTATCTAGCATGCAGAAATGTCAAAGTGCACAGAATTGCCATTAATTTTCTCCAAGTGGAATGTCCTTATGCGTCAAGTTCTTTCTTTAAAGGGTCATTTTGAAATTGGGATGCTGATTCAAAATGTCCAGCAACAATTTTTGTAACTGTTCTTTGATTTTTTCCTATATTCTGGCATAGTCTGAAAACATATTACATAGTTAAAAAATATTTTTCTCTTGATATAGTGTCCTTTATTTCTAAACTATAAACCTAGAGGGAAAAATCCTACTTGTAAGAGTAGAGAAGTTCTTCTCTAGGTAAAATCATACCAAGGACATAATGCAATGGAGCTCAATCTTAAAATCTCTGACAAATGAGAATTTATGAAATTCCACCCAATTATATCTTCTAAATAAAAGTTGTTAAAAATTAAATATTTAGAAACAATCCTTTTAAAACTGGAAATGCAAGATAACTAAAATACTTTTTTTTTTTTTAGTAAGCAAAGGACATTTCTAATATAGGTAAATATTACAGGATGGTAAATAATTTCTTTTGATAATTTTTCTTATCCCAAAACAAGTAAATGTGTAGAAAAAAATTTCCTTCAGATGTGTAAAGCTAAATTTCAATAGCCAATTGAAACATATTAATTGTAAATACAAATTATAAGAGATGTCAGAAAGTTGCCTTAGAAACAGAAGGGTTATTCTTTTATTATCTTAAAAACTCTACTGCTAATAATAATTTTAAAGGTTGTATTTACTCTAGAAATAATTATTTACACCTTGTATCAGATGGGTTGCCTGGGTTATGTTAAATGATATATTCAGTTATATATTCCAGACTTAATCAACTATAGCTTAGTTTAACATTTTTGTATAGAATAATCTTCCTTACTTCTCTAAAACTTGGTAAATTTGTAATTGTTTCTATTAGTATCTTAATGCCATGTCTTCTAGTGTATTGTTTACTATTCACATGGGCTTGTGTGACTTCAAATTGATTTTTTTAAAATACACACTCTAATTTCATAAACTTTCCACAGGTTTTCAATTTCTTGTTCACTTGAGGCTATACTAGTAACTTGCTAAAAAGAATAAAAGAGATTGTTACACTTTGGCATTCGCAAGCTAAAATTAGGGAGAAGAGTTCACTTATCATTATAATTGAATGTTATCCTGCCATATAATACTTCACTGTTTTACAAAGCTCATTGTGTACATATGTAAATACAACTTGCTAGAAGTCTATAATGTTAGAAAGAACAATTTGTTATAAATATATTATAATTGGTGTTTTCTGTTACTATGGTATCTATTTTTATGTTTTTATAGTCATTCATATATTTTTAGGAAAATTGATAATATTAATACTGAGCCTATATAATTCCTACCTTAACATTTTGTTTCTTTTACTATTTTTGCTATCACAGATTATTTTTGTGCCGGTAGTTGGGGCATGTGACACACACACACGTGCACGCACGCATGCACACATACCTCTGTAATCACATCACATACTTGGAGAAATTCTCTGGAGCAGATTTTCCACATTAATGTCAATGGAACTTCTGGGATACATGATATATCAGAAATATATCCAGGAAGGTTCTATGACAGATTTCAAATGTTGTGTTCTTTCTTTCACAGATAAGCTAAAAAAGAACTCATTCATCTTTTGTCTTAGCATTTTTATTTATGTATATATTTATTTAAATGTTAATGCTGTAGGGTACAAGTCAGTATTATCTTAGTATTAATCCAGGATTTTATTGTTGACATTTACGTTTGTTGTTACTTTATACCATATTTACTCTCCAAGAGGGTCAAATGAAGTCAAAGAATGATATGAAACAAAGGTTTACATTAGTTCATATTTTTTTAAGTGATCAGATAATAGCGACATTGTATGGGTGCCAATTGTGTAACCATGCTAAATTAAAAAAAAAAAAAACACTGCACAACTGCAGTAAGAGTAATATGCAAATTGTAAATGCACTAACTATAACTACGTATAGAACATACCAGCTGATAACAGTTCTTTAGTGTCATAGTGACTGTGCAGAATAATATAATGACTTTGACAGTGATTCAAAGAACAATACAATATGCTCAAACTTAAGAGACAAAATCAATAGCAACTAACAACTGAAAGATGTCAATATATCTTTATGTCACTAAACCTAGCCTGGTCAGATTAAGTTTAGAAATATGCCACATTAATGTTATCAATTTAAATTTTAGAATTTTCATTTTAAATTTTAACTTATAATTTTTTTGGATTTTTATCTATATAATGAAAAATAAATAATAAATTTATTCCTTATCTTTATACATATTTGTTGCATATATTTGTGCAGGTATGTTTTATTATGAAATTCAAAGTAAACAATGTAATTCACATTTTTATTATTGTATTTACTATTATTATCTGCCTATTAAATGGATTATTTGAAAACTCTTGCATGAGAAAATTTGCTCTAGGCTTAAAACTTTTCAAACACAAACCAGAGTAAATAATAAAAGTAATATATTTACCACAAGCACGCACATACATGTGCACACACACTGAAAATTTCACAATTTTTATTTTTACATTGTAATGTAAACATTATGAAATTCAATCTGATGTATTCTTTTCCATCTCAATTTTAAAATCTGTTCATGGCTTATTAAGTGAATTGAACAGCCTAATAATAGTGAAACCACACAATCTAAACCACCATTTCAGGGACCTGGCCAAAATGTTAAACATTTTTCAGGCAGTATCTTGACATGGAACAAAGGTCTAGAAATGGGCTAAATAGGAAGGGACCAAGGCTTCAGTAGAAGTAAAGAAAATTAATAAAACTCTCTCTAATGTACAAAGTTAATATACAATTCTCAGAAAACGATGAATGAAGCACGGAAGGTAAGTGAGATTTAATATAAGCTGGAAAAAAAAAAAGAAAACAAAACAAAATAAATGTTCTTGAGGTTTACAAAGGTAGATAGTACATAAGGTCAAACCTTAGCTTGAATAAAGAGTGATCTGGTCAGAGTGTGCTGATATGCATCCCTTATCTCTATTAGCTAACTTGGAGGTTGGAGTCCTAGAAGACTTCAACAGAAATGAGACAACAGATTGTAAACAAATAAATAGAGGAATTTAATCCAAGACTATTGTAAAACTGATAAAGACATCAATCCCACTAAGGTTAAAAATAAAACTTATATCGCATGTAGAGGGGCATAATGACTCAGAAAAGGTTTTTAAAATAAAGATGTTAAAAACCTGAGCCCAGTCCATCATATTTAGTCACTCCAGCCCCAGCTGACCTGAAAGTAACCCGGATGTTGACATATATTGCTGTTATACTTATTCTCTCTATACAAGGCAACCAGCTCAATACTGGGATACTATCCTCTATATCTTGAGTGTGGCAGACTTTCTCAGGTGCTTCCACACTGTATATACTATTTTCAGCTTCATTTGGAGAAAATATTTCCAAATCTCTAATGGCAAGCTCAAAAGAAGCATCTGTCCTTTAAATATGTATTATCTGTGTTAAAGATGCTTGAAGTTAAACTGTTATGGAACAAATGGCCTAATTGTTGAAATATAGTTGAAATTTGTGTTATTGGTTCATTCACTGAACTGTGAAATGTATTAAAAATAAATTTTAAGAGGAAAATTCACATGACACAAAGGTAAATATTAAAATTAGGCATTCATTATATTACATATTTTATTCCTCTTTGAATTTGAAAACATGAAATGACATAGTCTGAGAAAGTACAATTCTCTTTGAGTTTACATAGCATAAAAGAATTAAAAGACAATCTACCTGGAAAATTATTAAGTTATCTGGACTGAATACCTTTGCTGATTTAGAATGCCTACTTTTTTATGGGCCTCTGTATATATTTAAAATCTCAAAAGAGATTGTTTTATGAATTATCAAGCAATAATTAGGAATAATTTTTTTCCCTCTGACATTACATTGGTAGAATCCGTAGTTTATTTTTGGCTCTCTGTGGTATATCTTCTAATAATTTAATCTTGAAATAAAACTACTTGATGGCCAAAGTGAAGAGGGCTTTTTGTTCATGCCCAACCTTGTCAGTATGACAGCCTCCTCAGAGATCAACTATTGGCTCACAGAGTTGTTTCAGAATCCTTTCACCTAAAGGAGAGAGCAAAGGTTCAGGGACTGATGTTCATTAGTAGATTGAATAGGTGAATTGAATGAATATAAAATCCACCCTACAATATACTTGGAAAAACTCAAGTCCTAATTCTCTTATCCTTCACCAAAAATATTGAGTAAAAACTATAGCAAAGCATGATCATAATTACCTTTGATTTGTTAAGTAGTTAAAGGTTGAATAGGGAGAAAATATATTTGCTTATAAACAGACTCTCTTACAGAGTTCTACCAGCCTCTGTGGGTTTCATGTTTCATTGCTGATGCTATGATAACGCTCGAAGCCACTCATGTGTGTTTAAAAAAGAAAAAAAAGTGAAACAGTGGCTACTTTGCATTCAATGTAAATTGTTCACCACGTTTGGAACATGAGTAAGCAAAATGATGTAGTTTCTTCTACAGCCTTGGACATTAAAATGAAAAGAAAACAAAAAGGGGAAGAGAAGGATAGAGAGAAGAGAAGAGTGGAGGGGAGGAGGGGGGGAAGAATGAATAAAACACTCTCTAAATCAGATTTTCCCAAGTAAAATATCACAGTTTTCCAGAGTAAAAAGTGACCACACTTTTCTACAAAGACTCTATTTTTGAAAAATAAATTAGGGAAAGGAAGAGTGTGATATAACTATGCAAATTTCAGTTTCAAGTTGGCTGGTCAGTTGCTGCTTGTAAGCTTCTGTAGATGAAGTCTTTGAATAGAAACTTAAATTTGACCAGTTTTCTGCTTTTTTTTTTTTTTTCATATTCACCAGCCTGTTATTTAAAAGGTTTGTTATTAGAAACAAAAACTGTATGGACTCCTCAGGCCACTCTAAGCATGCTGGTGCTGAACCGAGGTTAAGAACCAGAACAGTTTCTGTCTTGCTTGACACACCTGTGTAGTTTAGGTAGGGAAGATAAACGGCAGAATCATTCCTTATAAAAATTAATAGGGTCTCAAACATCGCAGAGTCTTGTTCTTGTCCTGCAGGGACATAGGAAATATAAAATCCCACTAATAAGAAACTGAAAGCTTTACATGATTAAAATTATTCATTAAAAAGATAAGTGTTTTCCTGAGTATGCCTAAGTCCACAATTCCATAGTGTACATAAAGGTAAATTTTAGGATAAATAATTATTAGGCTAAAGAATATCAAATTGGATGTTCAACATTTATATCTTTTAAAAAATGGCAACTTCATATAGTTTTAACTAACACAGTGAAATATAACTATATTTCATGATTTTTATTGTAAATAATGTCCCAGTCAAATCTGGAATTTTAAACATTAGTAATGAATATTAAATGTACATAATTTCACATATACTTAGGAAATTTGGTAACTAATGACCATTTTAAATTTCCTCTTTCAATCTGCAAAAGATTTATATTGCTGTACTTAACCCAACCCACTGTATATTTTTTATATTAAGCTAATGATTCATGGAGTGGATTAGCTAGTGCAAATTTGAAATCTCGAGCTAAATTCTTCAAAACCCTGAGGCCTGAGTAGAAGGAATATGCTTTCCCACCAAGAATTATCTGCAGGGTGTTGACATTATTTCAACCAGAATAATTAGAAAGATAAATTTGTAAAATCATTGTGAAAACCAGTGTATTACTCATAACTTATTGAGAAAGAAGCTGTTTTACTAAATTAAATTCTAAGATTATCCAAATAAGTGGTTAGGCTAAAATTAGGCTATATGTGATGCCAGAAAGACTCATGACATTAGCTGAAAAGTGGAAATATTTACTTTTGAAGACTAATTTTTAACAGCAATGTTAACCTGTTCTGTTGTCTTGAATTTGCTGAACCCTACCTCTTTGTATTAGGATAGAGATTAAAATCTTTCCAAAGTATTTGAATTGCATTTTTATAATGATTCAGCAATGAATAGAGTAGTTCTTTTTTTTTTTTTTTTTTTTTTGAGTTGGAGTCTCATTCTGTTGCCCAGACTGGAGTGCAGTGGCCGCTCCCGGCCACCGCAGCCTCGACCTGCTGGGCTCCAGCGATCCTTCCACCTCAGCCTTCCAAGTAGCCGGAATTACAGGCACGTGCTACCACGCCCAGCTAATTTTTTGATTTATTGTAGAGATGAGGTCTCGCCTGCCCAGGCGGGTCTCGAACCCGCGGGATCAGGCAATCCTCTCACCTCAGCCTCCCAAAGGCGCGGGATTACAGGCTGAGCCACCGAGCCTGGCTTAGAGTAGTTCTTTACTGACTTTTAGAATTTGAAATCTTATTTATATTTCGTACAATTGTATGTGGCTGGTTTTGTTTGTTCAATTTTTTTCTGCGTAATGGGCCTGGTGAATTTTATATATAGAGAGAGAGCAAAATTTTACCTTGATTGAAAAGATAAACAACTAATCCTCGATTTTTTTAAATTCATAAAATGTCTGATACATTCTGGTGTTTTTATATTGCCTGTGATATAGTCTTTTGAAAATTGTAGCCTGTAATCCCACTCCTTTGGGAGGCTGAGGTGAGTGGAATGCCTGAGCGCGCGGGTTCGAGACCCACCTGGGCAGGCGAGACCTCATCTCTACAATAAATCAAAAAATCAGCCGGACGTGGTAGCGCATGCCTGTAATTCTGGCTACTCGGAAGGCTGAGGTGGAAGGATCGCCGGAGCCCAGCAGGCGAGGCTGCGGTGGCCGGGAGCGGCCACTGCATTCCAGTCTGGGCAACTGAGTGAGACTCCAACTCAAAAAAAAAAAAAAAAAAAAGAAAATTGTAAAATCACTAGATGCTTACTATCAAAATTTCAGGAATTACAAAAAAAAGTTTAAAAAGTAAAATGAAAGTCATATTACTCTTAATCCTAGCAAAATTTTATCACAATAGTTTTCTTCCAGATTGTGTGTGTTTCTGTGTGTATGTGTGTGTGTGTTTGTGTGTATGAACATAATTGCATAAGAATGTGCATGCTTTGAAGTTAAGATTATTACTTGTGTGCAATGGTTAGCCTCCTTTTATTCACTTTATACTACATCACAACTATTTGTAAAGATCATTAAAAGGTCTTTGAAAGATAATTTTCATTTCTACAAGTATTATATTTAGGTGTGTAACGTGATTTACTTAATCAGTTCCCTATGATTAAATTTTTAGGTATTTTCCAACTTAGTTCTTATATGTAACATGGATGACAATCTTGGCTCTACCTTGCACATTTTTTTTTTACTCAATGTTTTCTTTTTCTTTCTTCCTTTCTTTCTTTTCTTTTTTTCTTTTTTTCTTTTTTTTTTTTTTTTTGAGTTGAGGGTCTCACTGTAACCACAGCCCTCAAACTCTGGGGCTTAAGAAATCCTCCTGCCTTGACCTCCCAAAGTCCTGGAATTACAAACATGAGCCAGCCGGGCTCGGTGGCTCAGCCTATAATCCTGCGCCTTTGGGAGGCTGAGGTGAGTGGATTGCCTGAGACTGCGGGTTCGAGACCCGCCTGGGCAGTGAGACCTCATCTCTACAATAAATCAAAAAAATCAGCCAGTCGTGGTAGTGCATGCCTGTAATTCCGGCTACTCGGAAGGCTGAGGCGGAAGGATCACCGGAGCCCAGCAGGTCGAGGCTACAGTGGCCGGGAGCGTGCCATTGCACTCCAGTCTGGGCGACAGAGTGAGACTCCAACTCAAAAAAAAAAAACAAAAAACAAGCATGAGCCACAAACACCTGGCCTCAATTTTCTTATGATGGCTGCTGAGAAGTAGAATTGTAGGTTCCAATTATGTGAAAAAAATAAGATATTTAAAATTGGAAAAAAAATATTTAAATATTGCAGATACATATAGAAAAAAATCTTTCACTCCCTCTAATCTTTTATCCCTTAGTTAGTGCTGTTGAAAAAAACAGAGATAGGCCGCGTTCGGTGTGCTAACAGTTTTATATATTTTTTTACATAAATATCCTCCAGATATACAAATTTATTACATGTACATTTTTTATTTGTTTATCTCTCTCTCTCTTTTTTTTTTTTTTTTTGCATTGGAATCTCACTCTAGCCTACACTGAAGTGCAGTGGCACATTCCTGGCCACCGCAGCCTCAACCTGTTGGACTCCAGTGATCCTCCCGCCTCAGTCTTCCAAGTAGCGGGAACCAAAGGCGCATGCTACCAAACCAGGCTAATTTTTTATTTATTGTAGAGACTAAGTCTCGCCAAGTTGCCCGAAGGGTCTTGAACCCGCAGGCTTAGGCAATCCATTCGCCTCGGCCGCCCAAAGTGCTGGGATTACAGGCTGAACCACCGAGGCCGGCCTATCTCTATTTTTTTAACAGTAAAAATGTACTGTAGCATAATTACCTAGCAATTTAATTTTTCCTATTTAATAATATATTTTTTCAAGCTAGTAATTATGAATAAAACATACTCATGTTGATAGCTGCATAAACCACGCAATTTAGATGTATAATAATTCATTTAGTGTTGCTTCTAACAATGCAGCAGTAAGCATAATACATATATCATTATATACCTATGCTTTGTTTTTCTCTATAATAGACTTAACTATGGGATTGGTAGAATCTTAATAGACACTGCTGAATTTAAAAAAGATTTTAGCAACTCACATGACTTCCTCTCCCTATGCCTGAAATTCAAGCTATGTGAGAGATTGCCAGTTTCTTCAATTAAACTAACTTAAGAAATAGTCTAGATCTTATTATTTTAATAAGATGACAATGTCTTTTCAATTGTTTTCTGATTGATTAGTTTAAATATGCTATCATATGTTTATTTCTGATTTTCATTTCTTACTCCATGAATAGCATTTCCATATTTCTTGGCTACGTTTTATTGAACTTTTTTTACATTTTATTATACAAATCTAGGAGCTATTTAACTATTTAGTATTGTTAATATTTTCTCTGTCATAGGTATATACTTCTTTTCTCTCAGTCTGTCATTTGTTGTTTTATTGTTTATTGGGTTTTTGTCATAATAAAGTTTTCTTAATTTGTAGAGTCAAATCTTTACATTTTTTGAGTTATCATTCATGGTTTTGTGTCTTGATTACTAAAGCCTCACATGTAAGGAGGTTATACATATATTCAACTTGAATTTGTATTTTTAATACATTGCAATTTATTTTTTAAAAACCAAAATTTTCTGTAGATAATTGGAAAAAATAGCCTAAATTAATTTACTGCAGAAGAGTAGCTAATTGTGCTAATAACAGGTATCAAAACATTAATTAATTTTCCCTCTCAAGGTTTCCTAAGAGAAGGCATTATATAACTGAGTATCAGTTGTGTATAGTTTATTGAAGGAAAGTGTGATATTTTATTTACTTATTATACTCAGAGCCTGTCATAGCATATGACAATTAACAAATGTTTGCTGAATAAATTGAAGAAGCAACAAAGAGAAAATATGCTCTCATTAGTAATCAGGTAAAGCAGTTTGTTCCAATGATCTATTGCTGTGTAACAAACCAACCCAAACTTTAGTGGCTTTACACAATGACTTGTTATTGCCTCTCGTCATTCTGTAGGCTGGTGGGTCTCAGCTGTGTGGATTTACTTGAGGTCTCCCATGTGGTTGCAGTTAGTTGGTGCCTCGAGTCATTTGAACTGCCCTTTCCACTTGCATGTCTGATGACCCAGTTGGAATGGTTGCAGTAGCCAGGGACTGTTTCCCCCAAGCCAACACGTCTTCCTTCTCCGGTATCACTTTTTTTCTATCTTTTTTTTTTGCCTTGTGACCCAATCAGAAATCAAACACCAGCACTTTAGTTTATGTACAAGCAAAAAGATCATCTCCCATCTACCTACCAGCAGGCCTCCTCCCTTCTCAAGACTTTTTATGTTATTGTATCATGTTTAAGCCAAAAGTTGTGCTGCAATCCTACAAAGTAAACATTTAAAAATTGAGTATTAGTTATTCTTAATTTTAAAAGTCTTTCCACTTTTCTCTTACTTCCCCACCCCCCCACCCCCACCATATCATTTACTATTTCTTTTCTGTCACCTCTCTCTTACACATTTCAAATCTTGAGGTGGTTGGGGAGGAACAAAACTTCCCATTTTTGTATACACTCGAAAGGGAAAAAAAATTTTTTTTAAAACCTTCCCATTTTTGTTTGCACTCTCTCTTGCCCACATTCTAAATTAAGCTCCCATTGAATATTCAAAAATACAACTGAAGCTTTTATACTGCTTATAACAAGAAATTAACTAGGTGTTTAGACACCTCTTCCTTTATCACTGGCATCTACATATGTTCAGTTGATCCTTGGGCAATGTAAGGGTTAAGGGTACTGACCTCTCATGCAGTCAAAAATCCATGTAGAACTTCTGACTCCCCAAAATTTAGTTACTAATAACCTACTGTTGACCGGAAGCCTTAAACACATATCTGGTATGTCATATGTATTATGGACTGTGTTCTTACAGTAAAGTAAGCAAGAGAAAATGTAATTGCTATGTGTTAAGTGAATGTGGGTCATCAAAAACATCTTCATTCTTGACTTCAAAAGCAGGAAGAAGAAGAGGGACTGACCTTGCTGAGTCTCAGAGATGGTGGAGGCCGAAGAGGAGAAGAAAACAAAAGGAGAGACAGGAGAGGCAGGCAAACTTGGTGCAAGTTTCATGAAAATATTTATGGAAATGCATCCTAATTTCTTTCTGACTTTTTGCTTTTTCATTACTATAAAGACGTTTCTATACAGTGCCAGTCTTTCCACCATTTAGTTTAGGGTCCATGCCATAAAATAATCAAAAGCAGTCTTGAATAATCACAACCTTCTTGTGATTGTCTAATGCCAGTTCGTTTTCTGGCACTATTTCCTCTATGTCTTCTTCCTCAATGTCTGCCACTGGTTCAGAAGCTTTCATTTCCATCTTTTGTTAATTCCTGTGGTGTGGAGTTTATTAGCTTTTTAATTTATTCAAGATCCACATCTTGAAATCTTTTACCCCTCACCTTTTTTGCCATATCCACAATCTCTTTCATGATTTCCTAGATTAGCTATGTTGTTATCCACAATCTCTTTCATGATTTCCTAGATTAGCTATGTTGTAAATTCTGTGAAGTCATATGCAACATCTGGAAAGTTTTTTCCAGCAGAAACTTATTGTTTGTGACTTGATGGTTTTCACAGATTTTTCGATAACAATAGTATCTTCAATCGTATAATTCTCTAGACATTCATGATGTTCTTTCTATCAGGGTTCTCTTCCATAGCAATGACAATCCTTTCCATAGAGGACCCTGTGTAAGGAGACATAAAAGTCCTTATGACCTCTTGACCAGAGGGTAAATTAGAGATGCTGCATTTGGGGCAAGTAGACAATTTAGATGCATTTGGTGTTGAACTCATGGTGTTCTGGGTAGCCAGAGGCATTGTCCAATATCAAAAGAACTTCAAAAGGTAGTCTATTACTGGCAAAGTACTTCCTGACTTCAGGAACAAAGCATTAATGGAATCAGTCCAGAAAAAGGGTTCTTGTTGTCCAATCCTTCTTGATGTACAACCAAAAGATTGGCAGCTGGTGTTCATCTTTTCTCTTCAAGGCTTCAGGGTTAATAGCTTTATAGATAAGGGTCACGCTGATCATAAACTGACTGCATTTTTACAAAACAGTATAGTTAACTTTTTCCTTCCTGTCTTAAATATTAGTGCTCACTTATCTTCCTTACTAATAAATGTCGTGTGTGTGTGTGTGTGTGTGTGTGTGTGTGTGTGTGTGTGTGTGTGTGTGTGTGTTTTCCAGACTAGGACACTTTTATCTGCATTAAAAGCCTGTTCAAGCTGGGCTTGGTGGCTCAGCCTGTAATCCCGTGCCTTTGGGAGGCTGAGGTGAGTGGTTGGCCTGAGCCCGCGGGTTCGAGACCTGCCTGGGAAACTTGGTGAGACCTCATCTCTACAATAAATCAAAAAATCAGCCGGATGTGGTAGTGCGCACCTGTAATTCCGGCTACTCGGAAGACTGAGCAGAAGGATCGCCGGAGCCCAGCAGGTCGAGGCTGCGGTGGCCGGGAGTGGCCACTGCACTCCAGTCTGGGCAACAGAGTGAGACTCCAACTCAAAAAAAAAAAAGCCAGTTCAGGCAGGTGTCCTTTCTCCTGACTGGTTCTCTTAATGGTGTTTGGGAACTTTTCTGCTGCATTTTGGTAAGCAAAAGATGTTTCTGTTATCTTGACATTTTTAATCCAAACCTCTTCATAAAATTATCTAACCATCCTTTGCTAACACATTCCCCAGCTTTAGATACTGCATCTTCCTTTTGTTTTGTTATGTGATAACTTTGCTTTTTCTTAAATCATGTCAAAATTTATAGGTATGCCTTTCTTATAGTAGTTCTTATACCATAAAAGGTACATTTTTAATGCAGGAACAAAACGTTTTTGCAAAAAGTGCAAGGTTTTGCACCTGCAGGTGAAGCTGCAGTGATGGCTTCCTGCATCAAGAGAGAATCAGGCAGTCGTACTAAAATTGATATCATCCCTGGGTGGAAAAGTCAAATAACGAGAACATGCCTTAGAAAGGTGACACAGTTAAAGACGTGGAAAGGTTAAAAGAAAAACAATGCCATTTTTTATTTTACAGTGGTCCTTATGCTGAATTTATTTATCTTGAAATGATGGGCAACCACAGCTACACACTAAATCAATGGTACTTGTAATGCCATGACTTTTCTCTGGTTCTTGGTAATGCTTTCAGCATCACTAAGTGGTGCCTCAAATGGGTCCCATAGTGTCAGTCAAGGTACAGGATTACAGTAAACATGATGCAAAATACACAAGAACGATGAGCGATCACTTTTTACTGCCATGTAAAATTTACTGAAAAGAAGAACTGCCTATTCAGAGGCAATTAACATCAAAAGATGTTTAAAGAGGATACTCACAACATTTGAGTTCAGGACAGTAACAACAGGAGGCTGGCCACAAAATTATTGCAGTAGTACAGAATCTACTACAGTTAATTTTATGCAGTCACGATTTAATATGGCATCTTTGCATTTGTTTACATTTCTTTCACTACAAATGGCACCATGTGTGATCTGTATTTGCATGTAGAGGTTCTGATAGATTTTAACTTTTTAATAATAGATTTGTACATATTTTATGGTAGTACATTAAAATATAGGCTAGTATCTATATATATTTTAAGCATTCAAGATATATCTAAATTTTTCTTAGTTTCTTTTTTTATATTTCTAAGTTATGTGGTTCATCTATATGTTTTTTCAAAATGTCACAAATCCCCAAACATGTTTCAAATTTATTTAGTTTGAAACTTCCATGTATAAGTTGACTTGTGCAGTTCAAACACATGTTGTTTAAGGGTCAACTGCATTGATGAGAACTGATGTTATTCTTCTAATTACCCAAGAAACAAGCATAAAAAAATATGACTGACATTCAAACAGAGAAACATTGAAGAGAGTAAAAAGGGAAATTCCAAAGGGATCAGAAAAATAAAGATGTTAGGAAAGGGCTGGAGCTTTGGGAAGTTCATAGACAGGCATGGGAAACAGATCTGAGAAGTCAGAAAAAGGGCAGGTCTTCTAGATCACTGATGGTGCTATGAATGAATATCCATAAGTGGCCTAAGTTTTCCACTTATTTATAAGACTCTTAGTGACACTGGCTCCAAGGATGGGGAGAGGCAATAGATAGCAGGCGGTAAATGGACAATAGCAAGTGTTTTTCTTCCATTTGGAAAGCCAAATGGAACTCCCTCCAATGCCCTTAATTCTTTCAATGTTTCTTATTCTTAATATTATTAATGTCATGGGTGTGTTTAGCTCTGAAGATGTTTCTTCTCAGACATGTAACCTGTAATTCTAAAAGTGCACATTCTCAAGAATGCAAAGATGTAATATATATGTAAATATATATAGTTATTATTAATTTCACATCACACTTTATTCATACTATTCTGGCACAGAGAGAGAGAAAAAGAGAGAGAGAGAGAGAGAAGCCGTTATACTAAAATTGGTACCGTACCCAAGTGGAAAGTCAAGTAACTAGAATATGCCTCAGACGGTGACACAGCAAAATACATAAATAGACATCAAAAGGAAGGAATTCTGAAATATATAATAGGATATAGTCCTCCTACCATTTAGAGAGCTTATATCACAGTGCAGTATGAAATGGCTTGAAATTTCTTATGACATTTTTTTAATTGGCAGTAAAAATCTGAAAAAAAGTCTATTTCTTTGAATTGTGTGTATGTATTACTAGATTATATCTATATTAGTATACATATATGCACATGTGCATATATATGTAAATATAGCAGATAAATATTCAGTTATGATCTAAAAGAGTTCTTCTGGGTCAAGGTAAAAAAAAAAAAAACTTTGACCTTTTTTTAGTTTCAATATAGGTTGCATTCACCTTCTATTCCACCAAAATGACAGCAGCCACCTGGAACAGTTCTGCAGAATAGGAGTATCTGCTAGGAATAGCCTTAGATGCACTTGATCTTCATTGGTTACATCTTAGATCCTTCCCATCTTTATTCAAAAAGGCTCTTGTTAAACAAACCACCAGCAAGAGCCTTGAACTAAGGAACCATACCCAGAGTAATTCTGACTGGATTATTTGATGGAAGTAGATTTGAAAGACAAAATGGGAGAGAAATGAGAATGTGGGCCTCCACTCTCCAATCTGCAATTACAACTTGAGATTTCTGACATGTTGATGGTGATCAATGTGGCTTATAAAAGGAGAGGTTTGAGAAATGGGGCTGTGGGTAAGAATTTTTTTTTTTTTTTAGTGGTCTTCTGATCCTTTCACTTCTTGACTTTGTGCTGAGCAGCTACAGCTTCCATGGCTGTATCCACAGTCCCTTGGTCCCTCAGAAAATGCATGAGTTAGGTGGATTTCAAGTTCTTGTGCAGCTTATAGACAATTGGCATACCAGTGGGTATTTTCAGTTCTATGATGGTTTCTACAGAGAGACACTTCAGGTACATAACAATTTCCCACTTTTGTCATAGTCATTCTCAGTACCCATTTCACCTACTTTATTTGCGAGCTATTTACTCATTCTAAAAAGGCAAGACCAGGACTTCATGCAATTTAACCTTTCACAGAAGGATGGCTGATCTTCAGAGTGGTCTGTGTGGTTAGAACGCCCACCATTGTTGCTGCAAAAAGGATGATCAGAATCCAACACAGGAGACCGGGCTGCATAAAATCACCTAACGTTCTCCTGGACTTCACCATCTTTGGCAGCTGTCCCTGCTTTGTTGAGGTTGGTCAGACCTTCATAAAGTTGCTCACTACTAGAAACGATATTTGGTCAGTGTCATCCAACACTGCCTGGACTGTCTAGATTGCCGCTGCCTTCTGCAACAAAATTAAGCAGATCTCAAACTCTTAGCCAGCATCTCACACTTTTCCTCCTCATGAACTGCCAGGATTACATCAGTTTCATCCTGACAAATAAAGCAGTTCTTCAGGTTCTATGCGTTCTCATGGTGCCAGATTAGTACTATCTGACAGGTTGCATGATTCAGAGACTGTACTAACTGGGGTTTGCATAGACATAGAAGGGAGTTTGGCTGAAGGCTTACTTGGTATTTTTTAGTTACCCTATTCCAATAGGTGTGGACATTATATATATGAGAATTGACCATTAAGTTCACGAACTTGCCACCTTGTGCTTACATTGGCAGCACTGTACAAACAACTCAGTAAGGTTCATAACCTTGGTCTATCAGTGTCTGTCAGCCGTGTTCATGTTGACATGTGGTGGTGTCTTGCTGAATGGCCTTCATTATTGTTGTTGCATGCTTTTGTGTGCCATCATTAGAATGTCAGAACTTCAATGAAAGCAAGAAACAAACATTAAATTTCTTGTTAAACTTGACAAGAATGAAAGTGAAATAGGGGACATGTTAGACCAAGTTTATGGGGATAAAGCCATGAAGAAAACGGCAGTGTACAAAAGGGTTAAATGGTTGACTGAGAAGACAGAAAAATGTCACTGATGAAGAAAGATCAGGGAAACCAGTAATGAGCATAACGGATGAAAACATTGCAAAAAATTCATCAAATTGTGTGTCAAAATCAATCATCGACTGACTATGAGAAGTATAGCAGACCAAATAAGCATTGATAGGGTAACAAGAAAATCTTAACTGAAAATCTTGGCATGAGAAAGGTGTGTGCAAAAGTGGTCCCAAAGGAGCTCTTGCATCATGACAATGCACCAGCTCATGCTGCACTGTCTGTGAGGGAGTTTTGAGCCAGTAAACAAATAGCTGTATTGGAACACCCTCTGGACTCACCTGATCTGGTCCCCAATGACTTTTTTTCCCCGAAGATAAAATAAATATTGAAAGGAAGACTTTTTGATGATATTCAGGACATCAAGGGTAATGCCACGACTGCTCTGATGGTCATTCCAGAAAAAGAGTTCCAAAACTGCTTTGATGAGTAGACTAGGTGCTGGCATCAATGCATAGCTTCCCAAAGGGAGTATGTCAAAGGTGACTGCAGTGATATTCAACAATGAGGTATGTAGTACTTTTTCTAGAATGGGTTTGTGAACTTAATAGTCAGACTTCATATGCATTACAAAACTATCAGAACTAGAAGAGTTCCTCTAATCTTAAAATCAAAGTATTTGTGCACCAATATGAAGGATAAAAATAATATAGTGCCATTTTTGTTGATTTTAGCATATACATTTCTGAAAATTGGACTATTATAAAGTTAATATTTATGTCTAATAGAGTGGTTTCCCAAAGCACTATCCATCTAACTTTTAATGTTGCATCTTATGTTCAGTGGTATCTTAAATATACATATATGTGTGTGGGGGTGTGTGTGTGTATGTATGTATGTATATGTGTATACACATATAATGACTAAATTCCATGCTTTGTATATAGGATAAAACTAATAAAACTGTATGCTACAAATTTTCATGAAGTTCATGATTAAAGTTGTAATCAGTGAAGGAATAGTTAATATTTACATTTTTGCATGAGAAGGTTACATATAGCATGAAAAATTTAGGCAAAACTACAGAAAAACAGATCCAGTTTCTAGAAGACAGTAGAAGGTCTGAATGTTTTTATACCTGCTGCTTTTTGATAACCCTGAATTGTAGGAGAAGGAGGGAAGAACATTTTGTGAATTTTTTTCATCTATTACATACCATTTTTCTTACAATAAAAATGTAATTTAAGAGAAATTTGATTTTTAGGGGTTGTTTGGTCTCTGATGAATTCATAGAAGAGTGACTGATGACTCTGAATAAGAAACTCAGAAAATGCATTTTCTGAGAAATCTCTGTATCACTCTTTGGTAAATTAAAATTTTCTGAATACAGAATAAAAGATATTTGACTAATTGTTATTCAGAATTGCATTGATCAAAATAGCATTCAATCAATCCATAGCTAAATCTAAGTTTCTATAAACACCCACTTTCATTATGTGAATTAGTAATATTCCATCCATGGTAAAACAGGAAAAAAGGATTTTTGACCCAGACCCAATATATTACATTAAAAAGCAAAACAGCTCATTAAGTTCATATAAAACATATAAAAATATCAAATAAAATGTTTTACAAAAAAGAAGATGAAATGATACAGCACAACATCAAATAATTTAAAATACAGCAAAACAGCTAAAATATTAAATTGAGAAAAGTTTATTATTTTAAAGTATGGTTTTCTATTAATGTCAGATATAGATATCAAAAATAGGAAGAGCTATAAATAAATTTGGAAGTTCACTATTCAAACTATGCTGTTTAGTCAGTAGCACACACAAATAATACTATAAAAACTGATATGAAAAGAAAAATATAGTGATTAATAAATAAAACTCAAGGCATACTTTCTGCATTTTAGACAAAAATGGATTTTCATTAGTTCTTGATGAAAGAGTAGTATCATAACCTACTGAAACTCAATAGCATCCTCTGAAGAAGTTTCAGCCCTTCTTTAAATTTATTAGAATCTCAAGGTTGAGGTGATAAGTCGGCTTATTCCAAATTATCTCTTCTCCACAATTCCTGCCTTTGGTAATCTTCCTCAGAACCTTCACAAGTATTGTTGGTCTATATGCCAATAAATATGGGTCAGTTCTATATACTTTCAGTTTCTGTGATTTCTCTGAGGGACCATGATTACTGATTGATTAAAGCCCATGATGAAATCCCCTGAAGGCACTTTCTATAGCTCCTCTCTCTCTCTCTCTCTCTCTCGCTCTCTCTCTCTCTCTCTCTCTCTCTCTCTTCCTCTCTCTCTCTCCTCTTTCTCTCTCTGCTGTTTGAACTGTAGTTAATCCTGAGTGCACACACAAATCTGTACCAAGACTAATATTGAATCAGTTTTCAGAAACTGTGGTTGCCTTTGTTCTCTAAAGGTCTACTGTAAGATTTTTCTACCACCATCATGAGATTGCATCCTAGAACTCTGCTGCCATTGCCCAAAAGATTGACACACAAGACGCATTGCTACCAAGGATGGCACTAAACTCACAGGTAATAGTTTCTGGCATGAGCACAAGTTGATACTGGAATCTTGCTTCAATTATTTCTGCTTCTGCTACTACCTATGACCACTAAACTCAAGTCAGTTTTCAAGCCTCAGTGCTACAGATGGCATTATTTAACTAGTAATAAATTGTATAAACAAAAATTATCAAATTTTCTCTATTTGATAATTAGGAAACTGGCTTATGATATGAATAGCAGGACGCATAGCTTAAGATATAGTACAGGTTTCTATATAAACCCACTTTTATTACATGAATTAGTAATATTCCAGCCATGATAAAAGGAAAAATACTACCTGAACTTCTCTGATGAATGCCTCTTTTTAAGGCATAAAACTCAGCTTTGGGTCTTCTCAAAAACTTGTCAACTTCTAGAGTCTCATAGTCTTGCATTGAAATGAAAGTTTTAATGGCCAGCTGTAGTTTCTCTGGGACATGTAGATGAGAAAGCCCTTAAATTCCCACTCTGTTGCAAGATTACACTCATGAATTCCTCTCACTTCCTGAGCTGTATCTTAAGCTACACAATCTGTCATTCATACCATAACCCAGTTTCCTAATTATCAAATATGCAACTATCTGAATATTTAATAATTTATTTTTGCATACTACTTTATTGCTCACAGAGAAGCTTTCATATGAAAGCTCATTTGTTCTTTAACATGGTTCAATGAATGATCCATTCACTAACAAGTATGTTTCAGATATTCACCAACAAGTATGCTTCAACAAGCATGTTTCCAAATACTGGGTTGTTTTATCTTTTTCTACTTGACAAGCTAAACTTTTAACCCAAGTCAAACACCTGAAAAAGTGACAGAGTGATAAGGAATCAAGATATGGTAACTGTACACCTTGTATCCATTCCACTCAGGACTCCATTTACAAGATGATATGAACACAGTGGCTTGTTACAGCCTATGCTGAAAACCCTGGGACAAACCACACAGTATCCTAAAAGATTTTAACATAAAAAATAAAGGCAGAATGATGATTATTAAAAATAGATATAAAAATTTGAAATATGAAGAAGCTTCACAGACCACATGAATGGCTACAGCTAATATGGAATTTTAACGTTAAAATTATCTTTTATTTTGTCCAGGGTTAACCTTGTTTTCATTCAAAACAAACTAATACAAACAAAATAACAGAGCTAGACCTAGCAAATGGACTGCCCTAAACTTCTGAGTGTAACATTTAGTTTTCTAGCCACTCTTCATTCAGGAGATATAGAACTGTTTTGAACGCAATTTTATAAAAGCATCTTTGAGAGTATTTCGGAATGCAGCAGCCCAGCAGAGATCATGCCTTTGAGTGTTTCTTGCACAGGTGTGCTGGGACTCACTGCATGGAGGAGGGAACCTGAGAAGCCATTCAATGCTTGGCCTGCTGCCTTCGGGTATTTGCCAATTCCTTCTAATACACTGTGCACGCTAAGGCTGCTCCGAGCAGGTGGCTCCTGCAACAGGAAAAGACTTGTGGGAAGATATTCATGAAATGAATATTTATGAACAACCCCAACCTTCATTTTAAGTATAACGGAAAAAATAAATTTTAAGCAGAGAGAACCTTAGGAATTGCTGATCTAAGACACCATCTTTTAAATATTTACAACGTTCCTGTGTTGTGAAATCTTTTAATCTGAAGTACAGTAAATAAAATGAGTGCAAAACTGAATCTGCCAGAGAATTCTGATAAATTCCCTTTTAGCATGAGCAAACCAGTCATTTATGTAAATAGTTTCCTTGTTTCTGTGCAAATTGTTTTTCAAGCCATGTTAAATCATTTTGCTGTTTAACTGAAATCTAGCTTGTGACACCCACTTAAATGATGGTGTTGAAGTCTTTCCTCGTAGTTGTCTGAAAATTGCTAAGGCCATTCTGGCTAGATTAGGTTAGGTATAAGAATTGATGATATTTTCCAATTCAGTTCCAGGCAAACATTATTTGGAATCTCTGATTATGGCTTTGGAATGGAGACAAGTGATCCGATGACAGACAAAACAGTATATTTAAAATAATATTATTTTATGAAATTCAGTATAGGGACTAGAGATGACCACTTCCCATGCACACATTATATGTGTTAATTCAACTCATTCTAGCCTTAGAACATACATTTTAACTTTTTAATAGACCTTTATTTTTAAGAGGAGATTTAGGTTTATGGAAAAATTGAGCAATGGGACGTATTTCCACATACTCTTTCCATGCCACACACAAACACACCGTTTTTCCTGTTTTTGACATCTTGCATTAATGTGGTATGTTTGTCATAACTGATGAGTATTTACATCATTGTTACCTAAAGTCCCACAGTTTACATTAGAATTTACTATTTGTCAGCCGGGCTCGGTGGCTCAGCCTGTAATCCCGCGCCTTTGGGAGGCTGAGGTGAGTGGATTGCCTGAGCCCGCGGGTTCGAGACCCGCCTGGGCAGCGAGACCTCATCTCTACAATAAATCAAAAAAAAAATCAGCCGGGCGTGGTAGTGTATGCCTGTAATTCCAGCTACTCGGAAGGCTGAGGCGGAAGGATCGCCGGAGCCCAGCAGGTCGAGGCTGCGGTGGCCGGGAGCGGCCACTGCACTCCAGTCTGGGCGACAGAGTGAGACTCCAACTCAAAAAAAAAAAAAAAAAAAAGAATTTACTATTTGTCTATGGATTTTTACAAATGTGACATGACATGCATTCACCATTACAGTATCATGCAGACTAGTTTCACGCTTTAATAGCATATGTATTTTAATTGCTTTTTCTGATTGCTCAGTGTCATCTTGGTATTTTTCCTGCCATTCTAGAGGAGATTATATATTTTAAAATTCTGTTGTAAACAGTCATTCCATTTTTCTTCATTAATAGTGGCTTTAATTACTTTTTTATAAACTAATATCTCTAAATGGATTTTATCCAGGACTATGAGGTCAGAAATAATTCTACTTAATGAAATTGTTAGTCATGAGAGGATCCAGTCATTGTGATTCAGAAAGTCTAATCCACAAATAAGAGAAGTTGGGATTTAGAGCTCTGCAATGACTTTCAGTATAATGTCTGCTCATTACTTAGATCAAAATGGAAAAATTCCAACTGGACAGTTGGAAACTACTTATGCAGTTGGTAAAGACGAGGCCAGATCCCTGTCCTATTTCTTAGAAGTAGATTTTCAGAATATCTGCCTTCTTCTTCTACCCAATACCTCTTACAGTATTGCAACACAGGACAACAGATCTAACAACGGAGATAAAATATTACTAGTTATACTGAGTGACCTGGGTGAGATATTTAATATTGTTGAACCTCCAATTCCTTCTTTGAAAATATCAAATATCAATAGCAAGTTGACACTTGCTTTAATATCTGTAATGATCAAACCACTTCGCATATATCCAAATTCTTTATGCTGTACCTGGAATTTGACGGATACTCAATGAATATTTGTCATTGTTGTTATTATCATCATTATATTATTATTTTTTTATTTTACAATGGAGATACAATAAAGAAATTTATCATAGCAACAACTGACTGCAATTCAGGCAAAAATGATCAAGGGACATTACTAGATCTTCCATCCCAGATATGGAGTGCTTTTGCTGTACAAGCAATGTCAATTAACATATTAGTAGTGGGAGCAATATTCAATTCAATTAATATTCTTTGGAATTTCTCTTGGTTTTCCTCTGGGTTAATTTGATATGTGTTTATTTGCTACATAATGGTAAAATAGTTCACAATAAAATTAGTCTTTGAAAACCACATGGTCAGCAGGCAGAAAATAAAACATTTTCAAAAATCACCATTGATGGACACCTATTTTTTCCAGCTTAGAGAACTGAAGAGCTATGGTGATTATTTCTGCTCTGAGGTCAGCCTACACATATTCATCAATTAAGTGAAAGGAAGAGATAAACAACTAATTATTGAAGAAGGCAGACTACATTTTAATAGTGAAGATACTGTCTCTGCTGGATCATGAGGTTGGAGACAACTTATTCAAATAAGCGAAATATAGATCATTTGGGAATAATAATAGTATTTATTGGTGTTCATTGGATCTGGCAAAATTTCAATGCTGAACAAATATTACATCGTTATCCAAACAGTAGCTGAGTATCGTTGTTTTCCTCATTCTACGTTAGAGAAATATGAAAAAAAAAAAAAAGGTCTACTAGTGACTTGACTAAGTAAGTAACTGATGGGAACAGAATTTGAACCCAGGCTATTTACAAAGACTCTATACCCAACTATTCTGTCATAATAAGAAAGAAAAAGCCGGGCTCCGTGGCTCAGCCTGTAATCCCGCGCCTTTGGGAGTCTGAGGTGAGTGAATTGCCTGAGCCCACGGGTTCGAGACCTGCCTGGGCAGGCGAGACCTCATCTCTACAATAAAATCAAAAAATCAGCTGGGCGTGGTAGCGCGCACCTGTAGTTCCAACTACTTGGAAGTCTGAGAGGAAGTATCGCCGGAGCCCAGCAGGTCGAGGCTGTGGTGGCTGGAGCGGCCACTGCACTCCAGTCTGGGCTACAGAGTAAGACTCCAACTCAAAAAAAAAAAAAAAGAAAAATATGCATTAGCTATCTAAATAATTGAATTTAAAAACTCTGGTCTAATACGTAGTGTTTATAGCCATGGAAAACTTGCAATATCCACCCCTCCACACTCCAGTCACTTACATTTTCTTTAAATCAAGATCCTGTAGACCTCACAGAGTTACTCTGAAGATCAAATAAGAGAGATTTGCAATCTTCGAGGGGAAATGTAAGATATTAAAATTATTTTTTTTTAATCAAGGGAGCCCATACAGTGCTAAAGAAGTTTTCTGGGTTTTCTTCTGGGCTAGACTGACATGTTAAAGTATAACAGGCTGGAAAATTATTCTAAGTAGCATCTGGGCACATGTGCATGCTTGTGTATGTGTGTATGTTTGTTTGTGTGTGTGTATGCATGTATACACACTTACCTCTAGGAGTCAATCCTTTTGAACATATAAATACATTAAAAACTTGAAAGTCCCATTTGGCATTCATCATTAAAATATCTTCCTGTGGTACAAAATACAAATTTCACAAATGGCTTACATGGTTATAATATTTAAATTTTTCTAGTATTTTTAATATAAAAGCTTGCATTTTTATTAGCCTATCAGTTTCCCTCATACAAAATAAATTGTGATGCATGAAACAGCAGAGAAACAACACTAAGTCACTTTGGGACTTTTTTCAGGCTGCTGTTTCCCGCTTACGTCCTTATATATGGATACACATTTGCAGAAGAATTAGCAACTGAAGGAAAACTTGCAGGCGAATAAAGAGACACAGGGCACTCTTCTCCTGCTTATATTTTTATTATCACATCCTATTAAGCCATTCAGTTTTACTTCATGTTTATTCATACTAACATAACTATATTTTATAGTGATATTTTGAGACAATATAACTTTTGCCATTCTCTTAGCTTGTGAAAATGTAAATTTTATATTCTAAAATTTTTAAGTATTCACTGAAGCATAAATTCTCAGCTGATAACAGCTTTTATTCTATCTATATCAATCTATCCATCTATCTATATATCTATCTAGTTGGGGTCTCACTCTGTCTCTCAGGCTGGCATGCAGTGGCACAATCATAGCTAAGTGTTGCCTCTGCCTCATGGGCTCAGGTGATCCTCCCCTCAGCTTCCCAGGTAGCTGGGGCTATGGGCACGCACCAACACGCTCAGCTAATTTTTTTGACTTTTTGGAGAGACAAGGTCTCACTATGTTGCCCAAACTGGTCTTAAGCCCCTGGGCTCATGCATTCCTCCCTGTTTGACCTCCAAAGTGCTGGGATTACAGGCATGGTCCACCACGTCAGGTCTAATATCAGCTTTTAAGTGTCCTAACTCACATGCTGTTCAGTTTGATTTGTCTTTTTAAAAAGGTTCTGAAAGATAATACCTGTACACATTTTTTTCTGAAACTTAGATATCTTTTGCATTTTATCGATTAAGGTATAGAGTGCTAGACAATATTCAACAGCATTGCTACAAAAGCAAAAATAACAGAACGAGGTCTTTGAATTCTGAAAAGTACAAAAACGTTCATCTTCATTACTAAAATATAGCAATTAGATACCACATTTTTTTACCCTATTCCATTTTGCCTCACTTGTTGATGCCAAGTTGAGGTTTCATGACAAAATAATTATCATTCATCATCAATTAACTTGTAAAGGCCAACTTCTGAGAAGATAAGATTAAAACAGAACAATTGCAATCTTTCCAGGAAAGATAAATAGCTTTTACAGACACTATTTTTATTTTTTAATTTTTTTATTTTTATTTTTTATCAATATTTTTTATTACGGTTTTGTGGGGTACAGTTAAGGGTTAGGTGTACAATTACGTTTCATTCAGGCACCCTGTTGATAAGAGATGTTTCCCCTTCCCCAGACAGATATTTGCTACTGTTAATCCCATTCCTCTCCCCCCCCAATAGTTTTCCAGTACTGTCAATAATTTTCTTATAGTATTACATTGGATGTTCAAGGTCCATTATATGAGTGAGAACATGTGATACTCGGATCTTTGTTTCTGTGAGAGGTCACTCAGTATTATAGACTCCAGTTCCATCCAGGTTGCTGCGAAATTGATGATTTTGTTCTTTTTTATGGCTGCGTAGTATTCCATTGTGTATATGTACCACATTTTTTTAATCCAGTCCTCTTTTGATGGGCAGCATGGTTGTTTCCAGGTTCTTGCTATTGTGAACAACGCTGCGATAAACATATGTGTGCAGGTATCTTTTTTATAGAGTGATTTGAGGTCTTCAGGGTATATTCCCAGTAGGGGGATTGCGGGGTCATATGGGAGGTTGATATTTAGAGCTTTTAGGATTCGCCACACTGCTTTCCACAGAGGTTGCACTAGTTTACACTCCCACCAACAGTGTAGAAGTGTTCCCTTTTCGCCACACCCTCTCCAGCAGCTGTTATTTTTTGAGTTGTTGATAATTGCCATTCTGACTATAGTTAGGTGGTATCTCAGTGTGGTTTTTATTTTTAAACACAAATTCCCTCTAGGGAGAAGTATACGGACATACACATATAAGGTTAAGTGAACAGCCGGGCTCGGTGGCTCAGCCTGTAATCCCAGCACTTTGGGAGGCTGAGGTGAGTGGACTGCCTGAGCCCGAGGGTTTGAGACCTGTCTGGGCAACTTGGCGAGACCTCATCTCTACAATAAATCAAAAAAATTAGCCAGGCGTGGTAGCGCGTGCCTGTAGTTCCAGCTATTTGGAAGGCTGAGGTGGAAGGATCGCTGGAGCCCAGCAGGTCGAGACTGCGGTGGCCATGAGCATGCCATTGTACTCCAATCTGGTGACAGAGTAAGACTCCAACTCAAAAAAAAAAAAAAAGGTTAAGTGAACATACACATATAAGGTTAAGTGAACTACAGGATAACAAACTTTGTTGAAGAAATTCTCATTTCAGAATCACTCAGAGCTCCATATTTTCGAAAGAATATCATGTGTATAGTATCATCTGACTTTTCCCAAGAGCTACTTCAGTTTGCAGCAAGACCTTGGTAATGTTTTCATTTAGATGTTCCCTTTGTTTCCTTAATCTGCACAGTTTTAGATGACTGGGTCTACCAACCCTCCAAAGGAGATTAAACTAATGAGCAGTTTATACACTTTTAGATGGAATAACCATGTTTCTACTCCATTTCCCTGCAATATGTGACACTGTTGCTGCCTTGACACTCTCTCCTTGACATACAGGACAAATCTCTGCCGTCTTCTTCTTCCAACCTTACCCAGTGTGGCTTCCTTTCTGCATTTATTCAACCTATTTTCTCTGCTTATCTCTAAAGCAATGCTATCTCTCTGTGTTCTGCCTATGATCCTCTTTTTTTTGTTGTTTTTATTTTGTGTTCTTTCCAACGGTGTTCATCTGCTCTCATGATGATCATGATTAAATATGAACCTCCAGCTCCAGTAACTTTCCTGTGGGTCAAATTTCTGCTTATGAAATATCACACTTGGATATCCCACAGTCATTTTATTCACTCTTTGCATGTTCAAAGCTGCACGTGTTACTTTCTGCCCAAACCTATGCCACATCTTGATTTTCCCACTTCTATTAGAAGGTCATCATTATTACTTCTACATATCTCTCAATTCTCTCCTGTTCCATCAGATCCTAAATATCTTTTTAGTATATCATTCTCTTTAACCTTTTTTCAGGTCTTAAAAAACACATTTCCTAAACTTTTACAATGGACTCTCAGCTGGTCATTCTACCAAATTCACTCTCCACTCATCCACTTCGGTTTTCTAAGTAAAACAAAGAACCAAGTAAATCAGGAAATATCACTACCTTGATAAAAACATTCGCTAACTCCCTGTTGCCAATAGTGCTGATTCAGATTTTCTCAGGATGATCTATGAGTCTTTTCACTTATTTTCAACATCTCGTAACACACCTATAACACTTTCCTATGCTTCAAGGACATTGAACTTCTCATCTTCTTCCCAAACATTCTGGAGGGTTTTCTTTCTGAGCTTCTGATATCACCTTTGTAAAACTGCCATCCATTCTTTGAGACCCAGCTTAATTATCATCTCTAATGCATTTCATAAATCTTCAGCGCTAAGTGAGTAGCTGCCTTTGTGATCCCACAGTGATAATTCATTCTGCTATGACAACACTTATCATGTTACGTTATACACATATATTTACCTCACATCCCTGTATGCTATTCAAGTTCTATTATACAGGGAGCTGAAATGTGTACGTTTTAAATAATTTTAATGTAAATTATATTTTGAATGTGTATTCAATACATATTAATAAGTATTTATATACATTCTATTTTTAATCTATTTCAATGTATTATTAAAAAGTCTAACTTTTTGGATACAACTTAGAAAGTTCATAAACCTGCTTTTGTTTGGTATGGTTTGGTTTTTGTTGTGCCTAAGTAACATATCTATGAAGATGCTTTTGTTTAATTAAAACACACTGAAGTTCTCCAGTGTTTTAGGATTTGTGTCTAATTTTGAGTTTGTGTATGTTGAAAGCCTGTCAAGCCATCAGTCCTTACGGCTGATAATTCATCTTTCTGCAAAAGATGTCAACCAAAACCATGCAATTTTTTTACTCAATTACTATAAAGATACCAGAAAACTATCTTTGTTATAATGTATACAGTAAAATTGGATGATGACTTAGGACCTTTCTTATGAAACAAAGTGTTTGAATTTTAATGCTTAGACTCTGTTTCTCTGTTGGGATCTAAAAATAATTTTAAAATATGCACTTTGATATTCTATTTGAGATTTCTAGTTAAGTGACAATAAAACAAGTAATACGGTCTCATAATGTATTCATTTCATGTATCGGGATAATAGCGCTTGCTGATTTCTATTAAATGTTTAGCACTCTTAGTACTTTCTCAAGATTCAAAAGGTGAAAGCCCTTGCCCTGGAGAAGTTTGGTGAGGGTGACACATATAAAAATAAATGATTATGCAACAAAATGATTGCACAGTTACCAGATCTACATAAGTGGTATAAAATCAAGAACCAGTGTTTCTCCACAGGATCATAGGGAAAGAATGTAGTAGATGCTTTCCTAAAGGTACCTGAAAATATTTTTATATTATACATCCTTGCATGCATTCCCACATTTGGGGAAGGAAAGCCCTCCATAAAGGGATCTTTTTAAAGCTTTCTAGATAATTCTGACCTTTTCTACCTATGCAACCACAGGGAACAATTGTGAGAAAGAAAAAATTCCCACTCTCTACAAGTTTGCTTGGGGCTAGGAGTTGGAAAAACCTTCAGAGAGAAAACAAACTTTAAGTTCAATTTTGATGGGTTAGTAGTCTATAAGAAGGCAATACTACCTAAGGGCACAGAGTAATTGGGGCAGACTTGTATTGGTATGTATGAGTAGAATAAGCAGTTGGAAAACTAGGCAAAGATTACACCTGCTCTATGAAAAATGGGTACCTCAAATACTGAAATGTCGAGAAAATGGCGTTGTCTGTGCTTAATTCAAAGAGAGATAATTTTATATTCACATTCTCAGTGATATCAATGGAGAAAAATATGACCCTAGAAGTTATTGCCATGCAATGTAGCTGAAACTCTGTGTCAGGGAATCTCATGAGGGACAAAGGTGAGCATGATGTGGTTGATGAATCATAGAAGACTTTTAAGGCAATAAGCAATATCCCTCCCTGGAGCTGCTGACATCGCAGAGACTTAAAATTTCCAGGTACAAAGAGATAATTTCCAAATTACGTGAGAATGGTGAATTTTTGTTTGTAATTACCAAATAACTTCTCACAATTATCCACTGACTACATCCTTTTTATTGGGAATATTTATCTAATAAATATGATGGAAATGTTAATATTGGCAACAGCTAATATTCTTGAATACTGTATTAGTATATTTCAGACATTACATTAAGCATTTTAGCTTATCAATTATGATAACTCAATGATGCAAATGCTATTATTTGTATCTATTATAAACATAAGGTAATGGAGGCATTTGTAGATTAAATGACTTGTTTAGAGTCAAACAATTGTTAGGTAGCTGAGGCAGAATTCACACCCAGGTCCGGCTGACTCTAGGGTACAAGGTCTTCACCATTGAGTGATGCTGACCTGGTGGGATAAATAATTATGAATAATCATGCTTTAAGAAACAGAGCACTGTCTAACATGCCTCAAACAACTGGGATGGAGAGTGAGCTTCTAGTCTAGGTTGACTTTTTAAACTTTGTGTGTCTGCAAAGGGGGTAGCAATCCTTCAGGAACATTCTCCATGTGAAGAACATTCACAATAAATTAGATAAGAAGGTAACATCTTTGCAATAGTGAAATGACAGTCGATCATTTTTAGGTAGCGATGAGGGTCTTATAGCAAAAATGCTTTAGTCCTAGAGGTCACAAAGAACAAGATGGCTAGTAATGACAACTTCCTGATCTGAGAATTCAGAGGTTCAACTTTTTCAATCACCTTGCTGTGCAACCGAGATCTTGTTTTAGCCTTTCTTGACCTCCAATTGTTCATCCCTTAAATAAGTATAACAATTACAAAAGCCTGTTTGAGGCATAGGCAATAAAACTGTTTTAAGGGCCTGTAAATGAATGTGCTATTTAAATGTCTCACCATAAAACTGTCCCCATTGACCATATGAAAGTGCAGACCAGCCAGTCACCACTGTCCAGGCTACCAATGAGCAGAGTGCTTACGTTTTAAAGAATGGAATTATCCTCTGCCTCCATTCAAATGTAATATTTCTGCTTGTTTTCTCTCAGACACAACATGTACTAAAAATAAATGAATGTTTTAAATCACACACATTTAAAAAAATTGAAATTAAGGAAGGTATATTCCATTACTGAGACATGCTTATTGTTTACTTAAAAAAACACGAAATACTTGAATAAAGGATAAGTTGTCATTACATATTACATTTCCATTATATCTAACTTGTGAAAATTCTTATGCAGAATTGCATATGTACAAACATTAATATAAATATATGGGTTCTTATTTACATAATTTACTAAGCTTATGATAAGTACTATTAAATGTTTTTTAATTTTCTATGTTTTATAGCTATTTTAAAAATTAACTTCAACCAGATTTTAAAATGCATTTTAATAATGCATTCCTAATATATTCTGACATTTAACAAACTACTTATAATTTTATGAAAGCAAGCATTTAAATTAAGGTACTAATCACTGTAAGCTAAAAAAAGATGTGACATTAACTATTTTTAAATTTTTACTGTCTATTGACTTTACACATAAATTACAGTGCTTGAACAGTAATAGTGAAAGTATTTTATTTTGGTAAAATGGAAATAGAATGAATATACTTAAAGCAGTTTTATTTGGTTTAATACCAGCACAAAAATACATTTTAGTTCAAAATGATTCAACTGACTAAGATAAAAAGTAGTAATCTTCTAATTCCAACAGAGCAATTACATTTTAAAGCAGGAATAATTATATCATATTTATTTATATTTTCTAAACAGTGTTTCCTTAAATACATTTGGCTGAAGAAACAACTTTCTGGAAATTAGAGGCATTTTACTTCATCTGGCTATATTTTAAATATACAAATGAATGGTCATTAGTGCTCTACATACTGATATATTCCTTCAGCTGATGAAATATGATTGCTGTTTTCCCTTCTGTATGCATTTGGAAAGGCAAGCAGCTTTGTTGTACATAATGAGAGATCACTGGACATTTTCTTTGAGAAAGATTCTGACCAAATAAACATTCAACCAAATAGCAATTTTGGATGACTTCTAAAGATGTTAATTCAAAAATCTTTGTTTTCTTTTTAAAAGCAAATCTAGTAAATGTTACATAATTTTATGACTATATAATTTCAACCAAGTAGTCTTGAACTTGCCAAATCTAGGTCAATGTGGGCATTACCAGCCTTGGAATAATGGCATCACAGCCCTTGTCTCCCAGCTTTTATTCAGTCTATGCCTTTATGAGGCCGTTGGATATGCTAGGATAAATACTAATGATTTTAGGATAAGAAGTTGCTATCTGGTGCATTGGCACAAAACACTCGTGAATGACCTGCCACCCATCAAAGGAATTAACGTGCCTTTACTTTCTATACCAACATCCTTCCACATGCAGAGCAATGTCACATACTTGCAGAAGCTACTAGAATATAAAATAATAATTTAAAACATTATAAAAGTGGAAGCACAGACCTAGGAGTCTGCAATGTAAATTGAATTTCACTCTCAGCTTGTGCTAATAGATAGATTGCTTTTGCAGATACAAAGATTGAAAAGGCATTGCCTTATTGGAAGGCAAAGTGCCTTTGAAAGTAAGCCCGCAGGATCAAAAATGCCATTATGTCTCCCTTGACAGTCTTCCTAAATCAACTTTATCTTAAGGATTGACCAGGGTTCTTCCAAGGAAGGTCACAGTTGAGAAGTGGAGACAGCTTCAGAGTGCTCAGACCTAGAGCAAGAAAGACCCAATCAACGAGAAACCACTCAGAATGTCCACAATGCAAGTGTCTGAGGGAAACCAAAGTGAACTGCATGTAAGGAGGGGACAGAAATCTCAGCAACTCTGAAAGTCTTAGCCAAGGACCTGGAGCTAAGGAGTTAAGTTAAAGCACAATCACACTGGATAAAACCAAGTAGAATGGACTAGAGGTCACTAAGATGGGGACAGAAACAAGGAGATCCTGAGAAATGGTTTTTATGGGCTAGCCTCTGTGTGGTGTGGGGTGGCTTAAAAGCCATGCACTGGGAAAGTAATATGTGATCTACACAGCCACTAACTTTTCACATTCAGGGAGGCTTGTTAGCACTGATATTGAAGTTAACCATGAATTCTGAGTTAGAAGTGATAGAGCTATTGAGATTCAGAGGACCACAGCCTCACAAAACCCCCTCAACTACATTGTCTTTCAGTGTGGTCTAGTTAGGAAAGCCCCGATCATGCTGCCCATAAAATGCAAAATATACATTCCTGAAGAAAACCTCATGTTTTCCAAAATCATGCATTAGAAATAAAAAGGGTTATGGAAAATGTGTTACGGCAGACCATTTAAACCTATATTATTTTGGTTAGAGAATTAACAACAACAGCATCAATAAACAATAACTGTGTTAGCATACTAGCACAGCTAGAAAACATCTTAGATTTCTAATCAATAAAAAATACTTCTGTAAGTACCATGTAGGATTGTAACTTTCAGAAAAAGTTGACAATCACTTGATGGAAGAAAATGGAAGAATAGATTGAGATACCTGAGTTTCTGAGACCGGACCAAAGTCACAATCAGGGAGTATCACAAGCAAATAGTCAACATACATATCCAAATCAAGTCAGAAAAATAACAGGTGAATTATTCTCATGTAGAGGACTATATAACTTCGCAGCTTGTTGTGTTCAGTTATGATAATACATGTTATTTCTGTTATTTGGGGTATAAAATATTAATTATTTGGAGGAAAAAGTATATGAACCAATGTAAATCCGCATTATACTGACAGCATTTTCCAATTAGTCAACTGCATACTAGCTAGTTCAACATGCTTGAAGCTGTTAGGAAGATCAGGAGAAGGGAGAGTGCTACACTTGAAACCAAAGTTCAAAACCCTGAAGTAGGAGAGCAGAAAGGCCTGGGTGTTCTCTGAGCTGCTCTCCCCACTGAGTCCCAGCCTGCTTCAGAAGCAGCAAGGTAATATTCCAACAAGTATATGTACCACATTTTTTTAATCCAGTCCAGTTTTGATGGGCGGCATGGTTGGTTCCATGTTTTTGCTATCATCGAGTCTATAATACTCGGTGATCTACCACAGAAACAAAGAACTGAGTACTACATGTTCTCACTCATAAGCAGACCCTGAACGTTCACCATAATACTATAAGAAAGGGATTGGCAATTGCAGGAAACTGCCGGGGTTGGGGGAGACGCATCATCAATAAGCGTACCCGATCTCAAGGCAAGCAGTGCGGACCAAAGGGAGACCTAAACTTTATCTGTACGGCAGCCACTTATATACCTAATTCTGAATTGTACCCCATATCTTACAAATTAAAAAAAAAGCAGCAAAGTGCTCAGAGATCCAGTCCGTAAAACAGAAATTCTCTGTATGCTAATAGCTATTTGGGAAGCCTGGCACAGTGAATCTGAAACGGAATTTAAAAGTACAGTGTATCTTAAGTCAATGTGTGTAGTGATGAGAAAATTTTAACCAATTTTTCATGAAGATATATATTATCATAAGTGTAAAGTGACCATGTTCCTTGCAACTGGACTTCACTTTTAGACTGCATTTGCTGGATTGCAATGAAATGTGTTTTTTGAGGGGTTAGTTATAATGACAATTTCTTATGGAAAGAATAATATATTTAAATTGTAATAATCTTCATTAATCCTATAAAGAAAAAATTATTGCCATTTTTATGAATGAATCTTTTTACTTATTTGATCTAGGCTCATCCTATCAACCTGGAGTGTTTCATTCTATTCTGAACATAGCAATATTGAAAAGAAGAGTGTGTCTAGACAAGCAAACCAGGAAAGTGGAGGACCTGAGAGCATTTCATAAGAGAAATGGTCAAAAGAAAATGATCTGGGCTATGTTCTTCCTGGAAACAGAAAAGTTAAAGTAGCTTGATATTTGAAGGGCCATTATGTGACAGAGAAGTAGACCTCTTGGTTGATTCATCAGAAAGCAGAACTAGGCCAGTGAATGGAGCATGGACTTAATCATCACTGGAAATGGCCAATATCAGAGCATCTGGTTAATTGGATTAATTTTGTCAACACGGAAAGAAATGACATTGAAAGATCAATGTATCAGGAGTGCTGCAGGGGGTATTCCAATGTTGTGCGAAAACTGGACGAGATAACCTTTAAGTCATATTCTTTGATGTTCTAAACATTTATTTCTAGCCATTTGGGAATAGCATATATCCTGTGGCGCTTCTCATGCTCATTTGGTTACAAGAGTGTTTCTAAAATTCCAAATTGGGAGCTTTTGAAAAGTAAAAATGCATGTTCTGTTCTAAGACTATTTACTAAATAGCACTTCTGGTGAAGTGGGGGCGGGACATCTACATGATCAAAGGCAACAGGTGATTGTGCTGATCTAGACAACCGTCCAAAACATGGAGCCCTTCTTTCCTGGTTATTTTGGTTTTTTAAATTGTGCTTTTCAGTAAATAAAGATTGGGCATTTTAAACCAGTAGCCCATTTCACTATGGGAGCTTATTTGCTAAAGGATAGCTAAGCAATAAATAATAATAATAATTGCTTATAAGATAGGCACTGTGCTCAGTACTTCTTATACACTGTCTCAATTTTATATTTTGTACAGGCCTCTGAGGTCAACCTCTAAATACTGCTTTTGTTACTTTACCAAAAGATATAACACTGTAATGCTTTGTTCTCTAAAATGATGCACTATTAGAAACTTTGCTGTTTGAAATCAGATCAGTAAAAATGGAACAACTTACTCTTGCCTCGAGGATCTGAGTCACTGACACTGAGAAGCAGCCTCAATTTTCAACCCAGGTGCAAAGCTTCAGATAAGGGTGTTTCAGACAGAAAAACTCAACATCTATCTTAACTTTGTAGTTTCCAAGGAAACAGAATCCAGAGTCCAATTCTCAACTCTGGCCTTATGTTAAACCTTTTTACATAAAACATTGCTCGTTTGTGGTACTATCAAGATTCTGTCTAATTTAACTATTTTCTAAACTTCATCCTTCCTCCATCCTACCAAATATATCCTCACAATCATAAGATAAGAGTTTATTTTTTTGTTCATCATTTTTGCTCAAGATAAAATTTCAACTATAGCTTTTTTTAATTCTTAAAAATTTTAGTGCCCATTTAAAGTGGATTACTTTTTTCTTTATTTTATTTTATTTTAGAGATGCGGAGTAAAAGTGAGGATTAGCTACATAGATAGGCTGCATGTAGGTGAGGTTTGGGTTTCCAACTGGCCCTCACTCCCACTGGTCATGGAACAGGTGCCCGTTGAGTTGCCACATGCCCCCCTCCCTTCTTCCTCTCTTCCTCTCCTAGCCATACTGCCTATCCTACCCTTGTGTTTAAGGCCCACTTATGAGTGAGAACATGTGGTATTCAGTTCTTTGCTTCTGTGATGAATCGCTTAGTATTATGGTCTCTAAATCCATCCAATTTCCTGCAAAGATCATGGTTTTGTTCTTCTTTATGTCTGCATAATACTCCATCATGTATATGTACCACGTTTTCTTTATCCAGTCCACATTTGACAGGCAGTAGGGTTGGTTCCATCTTTTTGGTATCGTGAATAGTGTGGCAATAAATGTGTGTGCAGGTATCTTTTTTGTAGAACAATTTATGTTCCTATGGGTATATTCCCAAAAGAGGGATTTCTGAATCATATGGAAGGTCAATTTTTAGGAATTGCCACACCACTTTCATAGACATTGAATTGAACTAGCTTCACTCCCACCAACAGTGTAGAAGCATTTAAAGTGAATGACTTTAAAATGTCTGTTCTCTGTTAACAGTTATTGCTGGATAATAAGGACTCAGAACTCTTTTCTTGATCAGAAGCCTGTGAGTGTTTGGGCAAGGTTCACTCTCACTTTTCTTGCCGAGCCGGCCTCCCTTCCCCTGTGGCTGTGCCTCCTTCAGGCCTACACACATCTGCACACATCTGCACACAGCCCAACCTTGATTCTGCCCTCTCTGAGTTGGCAACCATGGTTCAGACTGTGATTTTGTTTACCCGCCCCATCTGCATCACCAGACTCTATTCCTAATCTCTGGTCCCCAAATCTAAATTTTTTAAAGGTCCCCAAGTGATTCATATGCACTTGAATGTTTAAGAAAAACTCACTATTCTAGATGATTCTCAAACATGTTTTCTGCAGTACCAGTCAAGGATTCCTAATCTGAAAATCCCACATCTGAAATGCCCCCAAATTGAGAATGTATTGAGACACTCAAAGGAAATAGGCTTTGGAGCACTTTGGATTTCAGATTTTTGGTTTTGGGATGCTCAGCCAGTAAATATCATGTAAATACTCTACAATCTGAAAAAAAGTCTGACATCCAAAACTCTTCTGGGTTTAAGCATTTCAGACACAGGATGCTCAGCCGGTATTGTATTTTGTGGGATTTAGAGGTTGCTCTTGTCTTCCTCTCTCTTGCCTCTGCATCTGATCATGCACAAAGTTCTGTGTAATGTGCCTAGCCCTTGCCTCATCCTTCCCTTTCTCTTAATTCTTACCCTGGCATTGAAATAGTTCCCTAGCCAGGCTCGGTGGCTCAGCCTGTAATCCCGCGCCTTTGGGAGGCTGAAATGAGTGGATTGCCTGAGCCCGTGGGTTCGAGATCTGCCTGGAAAGCGAGACCTCATCTCTACAATAAATCAAAAAATCAGCCGGGCGTGGTAGCGCATGCCTGTAATTCCGGCTACTCGGAAGGCTGAGCTGGAAGGATCGCCGGAGCCCAGCAGGCGAGGCTGTGGTGGCAGGGAGCGGCCACTGCACTCCAGTCTGGGCAACAGAATGAGACTCCAACTCAAGAAAAATAAAAAAGAAATAGTTCCCTAACTAGCTTCCCAGCTGTCATTCTCACTCATTCCCCATCCCCCAATATTTATTGCATGTTTTCCAAATGATTTTTCTCTAAATAATGAGCTAGTCTGGTGTCATCAGTTTCTTCCCGAAACTCTTCAAAGACATAGTCACAGCAATGGCTCATCTTCTCCTCAGATAGCCACATGTTCCTGCTACTTCTGACTCCTGCTACTTCTCCAACCCTATCTCCTCCCTCCCTTGGCCCTATCATGCACTCTTTACTATCCCCACTTTTATCTACCCAGATCTTCTAAATAACATGGAATTTCTCATGCCCCTCTAGTGGGTTCTCACATGGTATTACCAGTGCTGAGTGGCCTTTCCTTCCCGATCTACTTGGGAAACTTTACTGAATCCCACTGTCCCTCTGAAGTCTTCTCTATCTCTCCCAAACAAAATTAACCGCTAACTTGTTTATAACCCATTGCACATTGTGCACATTATGCATCATGTTATATTGAAATTATTTTTACAGGTATATTTCTCCCTTGTTCCCATCAGTACCCACTAGAATGGGAGACCCTGAATGAGAGTGAATTGTATTAATCTCTGATCACTAGCATGTAGTGTCTAGCATAGAGAGGATAATCAACCAATCCTTTTTGAATGCATAAATGATTCACCATAAAGTAAACTTTGTTCCTTAAATAATTTTAAATGTAATTACTGTAGAAAAATATCAACTCACTTATATGTATATTTTGATGGGAATATAAATAAACATATTATTGAAAGGAAAAATATAGAAGAGAGGAAACTCTTTTTAAAAATCACTGACATATTTACTAACCAGTCTTGGAAGAAAATGCTATTAATGAGGTTCACATGAATGGTGTGCCACCACTATGGAACAGCAGGTATAAACAGTTCTCAGTTTTCAATTCAATAACTTTTTGAAAACCTTATGGCTTGCAGTAAGAGATAAATCATAGCATAAGCATGCATGTTTCAATGCTAAGATAAGAAAGGATTTGTTTGTTTTGTTTTAAAACAGTGTTGAAGAAGAGAGTTTAGGCAGAACTTCCAAATACAAAGTGCGGATCATCAGAATTATCTATGCTTACACTGCAGCCATACAGCCTAGACAGTAATAAAACACAGGGAGCAGATCAGAACCACCTAGAGAGCTCTCGAAAACCCTACTCAAATGCAGGACACCTAAAAAGGATTCTGTCAAGTTTGGTGGAAGAGAAGAGAGAAAAGAAGGAAAAAAAATACATGGAGATGGAGATGAAGGAAAGAAGGGAGAGAGAGAAGGGGTCAAAAGAGGGAAAGAAGGTGGTGGGGGGATGTTTTGCAAAGTCAGTTCGCTTTTAATAATGAAAAATATCTCAACGCTCTTCATGTTATAAAGTGTCTATGTACCTTTCTGGAGAGATCTGATAAGAAGCCGCTTTAAAAGAATTAAAGCGTTAGCACTGACTTTATGACTCATAATGTGTAAATATTAGAATTCCAACTACTTCTTGTTGACATTTCCATGAAATTTTAAAACTATTTTCTTGATAATGCAAGGCTTTCAGGAGCTCAGATATTTCTGTCTGCCCTACTTCTCAAGGAAAATACTGTTTTTATAACAATGATCACTTCCTCTCTACAATCTCTTTAGACTCGGGGACCCGACATTATGCTCTAGGTAAATATCACAATTTTTTGTATTAATGAAAAGACAGATCAAAATGAAAAATACTAGGGCAAAAGATGTATATTGACAAGAGGACAGGCTAACAAATATAAATCTCTACTATTTGGAGCATAGGACAACACTCCTTACGACTTACATTTTATCTTATTTTAAGACTGATGGCAAATTTTAATCTCAGTTTCCCTGAGTTAATTAAAAATTAAGAATTGAATGTTTAAAACTAGCTGAAACATTGTATTTTCTGTTGAGATGGACTAACCTGACCATCGCACCACATGGCTGTAACTCCCCCTTCTCACTTCTCTACTGTATTGCTTTAGGAATCTACAAGTTTGGAACGATTTGGCTTTAATACACACCATCACTGTATTTGGTTGCATTTCCAGATTGGTAAATCACCAAAAAGAAGAGGCTATATCGAATTAATATTGTAATTTTTAGCATAGCACAGTTTCTGGCTCAAAGAATGCACTTAATAAATATTTCATAGATCAGTGCCTTTAAAGGTCAGTGAGAGAGTAATAACATACTTCTGCTTATGTTTTTCTGAAAACAAAAATTACTCCACAATTAAGGTGGAAAATGTGGCGAGAAAGAAAAAATATTAGGAAGCAGGAAAACCCAACTGTTTAATTTCAATAACAAGAGACGAGATGTCAACTCAACACCTTTTCCTTTACTTATCTATTGCTAAGTTCTGACTTTTATATGTCATTGACCTCTTTTAGATGAGTATTCACAAAGGGAATTGTTTTTAAGGCAAGTTATTTATGTCCTTTTAGAAAGGTTCTTATAAGGTTAATATTTCTAAATCACATTAAAACAAAAGGGCAACTTAATGAGGTAAAGAATTTGTACAGCTTCACCTATATAATGGTTATTTTAATGAACCAGCCTTAACTGTTTCTGTGAACCTCTCTTATAAAACAGTATAACTCTCAAGACACTTTCAATGACAAAGTGTGCCTTATTTATTTCAAGTCTAGATCATTAGAAGTTTACATTGAACTATGTTTTTCTCCCAAGAGCTTTCAAATCACCAAACAACCTTGACTACACATATTGATGAGAGGACAGTGATGACAGACCATATAGCTAATGCTATTATATAAAAGCCAACTCTGTAGTCTTCTGGTATTGATGTGAATTTGTTTAAAGAACAGGATACTCATGTAATCTTCTTTCATACTTTGATATTTAGAGTTGTTTACTACTACCAGGTTTTGGGTACCTGCTAAACATACATTTCAAATTCTATGAGGGAGATAAGCTTTATGAAACAGCTTATAACAACTTTTCAGAAAATTGCACATTTGAAGATCCAATTTTGTTCTTTCACGCTACCACTGAAACAGTCTCCTTTTTGATCGCCAGGCAATTTCCCAACCTCTTTGAGATTTCTCTTCCTAAACAATTTCTTCCAGGAAAGCTTTTGGCAATAATTTAACACTTCAGTCTGCCCCAGTGAGTTGGGTGAATTAGAAAAATCTGAAAATAGATTCCAATGAAAATGAAGCAGAGACCAAACACTTACCTGAGCATCAGTGTTTCCCTGGTGAGGGTTTTGCTCTGTCACGTTAAAAGATAAACTCAGTAAGAGAAGACATGGAATGTTTAATTTTTTATGCTCAGCTTTAAGCATTTATCTACTGTGAGCGGGCACATTACTAAACTGTAATACTTCACCCAAATAATTGAACAAAATTATAGCCTTTGCAGCAACTTGGATGCAGTTGGAGATCATCATACTAAGTGAAATATCACAGAAACAAACAACTGACTACATGCTCTCACCCATATGTGGGCCTTGAACACTAGTCACATTAGCACAAGGGTGGGATCGGCAGTTACTGGGCACTGTTAGGAGTCAGAGGGAGGGAAGAGGATTGGGAGCAATTGACAACAAAGGGTACCTGGTCCACTACCAGGGGAGTGGGGGTCAGCTAGAGACCCACACTTCACCTGTGTGCAGCCTACTTATGTTGCAAACCCCACTGCTCTAACATGAAATTAAATAGGATAAAATTTAAAATCCATATTGGTTGCAATATTGTGGTTGTGTGTTAAGGGGAGTATGAGTTTGAGTGTGTGTATGAAAGACAGAGATAGCATAGAAACTGAGAACGCCATTTCTAGAATGAAATATATTCTAGATTTCATATCTAGGCCTTACCATTTGTTAGCTTTGAGACCTTAGCGAAGGTTCTTAACCTCTCAGTGCCTCAGGCCCTTAACTCTAAACTGGTTACAATAGCAATACCTACCTTCCTACCTCATCTGGGTTGTGTGAGGATTAAATGACATTACACATGTCAATTCTTAAAATAGCACCTGGCAGATAGACTTAAACGGGAAGCTTCTCAAGGCGGGCCTGTGGGATGAGCATGTTTTATAAACTTTTTAGTATACTGCTGGAAGTTAATCCCTATGAGCAAATCACATTAGAAAGTTGAATATTTTGCACTTTTAAAACTCTAAAGATAAGCCCTGATCTGGCACAGTAGCTCACACCTGTAATATCAGCACTTTGGTTGGCCAATGCCAAGTTTTGTTTGAGCCCAGGAGTTCAAGATTAACACAGAGAGACCTTGTCTCTACCACAAAAACAACAATAATTTTAAAAATAGCCAAGCATGGTGGCAAGTACCTGTAGTCCCAGCTACTCAGGAGGCTGAGGTGGAAGGATCGCCTGAGCCTAGGAAGTCTAGGCTGTGGTGAGACATGATTATGCCACTGCATTCCAGCTTGGACAACAGTGTCTCCTACTAAAAAAGAAAGAGAGAAAGAGATAGGGAGAGAGGGAGGGAGGGAGGAAGGGAGGGAAGAAAGAGAGAGAGAGAAAGAAAGAAAGAAGGAAAGAAAGGAGGGAAGGAAGGAAAGAGGAAGGGAAGGAAACGAAAGAAAGAAAGAGAGAGAGAGAAAGAGAGAGAGAGAGAGAAAGAGAGAGAGAGAAGGGGGGAAGCCATTATATTGGGAATCTACTAAAACTTCGATAACCTTCACTTCTTTATCACTGAGAATATTTGTCATTATTCTTTCTTCCATGAAGATGCACGACCATTTTTTTTTGCCCTGGAATAACAGCTGCAGGTATTAACTGAGAGCTGATCATATGTGAGTTTATAGATATTTCTTTATATGTAGCAGTTCATTTCATCCTCACAAATACCCCCAAATAATTAGATTGCCTTATTATCCCCAACTCACACGTGAGAACACCTCTGGGAGATCATACAGCGAGTCATCTACAGCAGCCAGAACAGAGACTGATGAGCTAGCTGAGTGGGAGACTGCAGGGTCACAGATGGAGCACTTGAGAGCATCACTTTATTATGGAAGGGACTGCATGGGAAACTCAGCTTCTTATCTTTATTTCCCAGTTGAAGACCCCAAGACCCAGAGCAGGGTGGTCAATGAGCTGAGGGTCTCTCATTCACACCACCCTCTACCCCTCTTTCCTCTAGCCTAATCTGGATTTATATTTTCCCACTTCTTCAATTTGCAGTGGAAAGTCAGGGGAAAAAAAAAACATGTTTGCTCTGAATATATCCCTCTCCCACACATGCATTTTTTTCTCCTTTGAAGTAGCAATAACAGCTGCCAGCGAGGATCCCCCGGGCTTAGAGAGCATCAGTCAGTTTCACAGATGAAGGCAAAGATGAGAGGACAGAAATCCTTCCTTTAAAGAAAGTGGGGAATGTTTTTCATTCTAAATTCATTCCTTCATTAGGGAGCACTTTTAAGACAATGCTGAAGCTCAAGGCAAAAATGGCAGAACACTGAATTCTAGTAGTAAAGTGGTCTCTAACTGATTGCCAAGGGTCAAATTGAAGGATAGTTTGGTGAATGGACACTCATATCTTTATCTTCTCTAATCGGGTTTTGAAAAGTCTGTCTTAACTTTTTAAAAAATTATATATATTTAAGGTATACAGCATGATGTTTGATATACAGACAGATAGTGAAATGTTACTAGTAAAAGATACATTCCTTCCATCGCCTATGGTCTGTTCCCCCTCCCGTATGCTATTTGAGAAGAGTTTGATAAGCGAAAGGCAAGAGAAAGAAAAAGTTGTTTCCATATTTATTTAAGGGTCCAGTGACCCTTTAGCTTATCAAGAGAAGACAGAATCAAAGTTGGAGCCAGTACTTCTTGACTTAGCCCAAAAGTGCTTGCATTCTACATCTGAAAATTGGAAGAAAAAAATCATTTGTAACTATAAACATAATGCTTCATCACCCACATGTGCATCTATTATGCACACATAAAAATACATGTGCAAAATGCAGTGCTTCAATATACTAGTTTGTTTTCTAAGAATAAACTTTATTGTAAATTTACACTAATATGGTCTTCTTTCTAAATTGAGAGCAGCCTGGAAACTAAATTGTAAGATACTCATTCATTTAATAATATGTGTTGTGAAACGACTATGTACTAGACACTCTTCTAGGCTTTGAGAATACCCCAGTGAACAAAACAGAAGACATTCCTTCCTCGTGGAACTTCCAGTAAATAAAACAAACAATAAACAAGATGAATAAATAAGATATATAGCATGCTAACTAGTTCTAAGGAGAAACAAAATAAAGAAGAAAACGATAATATGAGGCAACCAGATGAGAAAAATAGAAATTTTAGGTGGTATGGTCAGTAAAGGCCTTATGAGAAGATCACATTGGGAAAAAAAGGGGGGGAGGGAGTGACAATGTATTTGGGTGATTGAAATTCCACCAGAGAAGAGCCAGTGCAAAGACTCTGGGGTGGAAGATCATCCTGCATCTCTGAGAAACAACCAGGAGGGCAGAGTGGCTCCAGCAGCATGAACAAAAGGTAGAATTGATAAAAATATGATTAGAGAAAAAAAATTAAAACAAAGGAGGCCAGGTAACTCAGAATTTTACAGAGCAAGCTAGTGGGGAATGTTTTTCATTCTAAATTCAGTCCTTCATTAGGGAGCATTTTTAAGACAATGCTGAAGCCTCGAGGCAAAAATGGCAGAGCACTGAATTCCAGGAATAAAGTGGTCCCTAGCCTATTTTGACTTTTGCCATGGGTAAAATGGGAATCTAGGCTCTGGATAACATAATCTGATCTGTATTTTAACAGCATCATCTGGCTGAAGGGGGGCATTAAACATGAACTGAAGTGATACAAGGTCAATCACTGGTATCTTTAGTAATAATCCAGATAGAAGATGAGGATGCCTTGAAATAGTATGGTAACAATGCAGTTGGTGCAAAATAGTTGAATACTAGATATATTTTGAAAGTAGAGACAAGAAAACTTGCTGATGGAATTGATAAGAGATGTGAGGCGAATAAAAGTTAAAACTGAAACTTAACTTTTTTGGCTTGAGCACCTTAACCATGGAGCTCTCAATTAAGTGAAATGAGGAAGATGGCGGGAATGGCTATATGTGCATGCTTTTTGTTTCTTTGGGTTTGGTTTGGTTTGGTTTGATTTGGTTTGCTGAGGGCAGGTAGTCATCACAGGAGCTCATTTTTTAACATGTTCAATTTAGGATGTCTATTAAACATCGAAGTGGAGATGTCAAGTAGATAATTGGATATGCACGTCTGAATTGATAGGAGAGGTCTGCCAGGAAGAAATGAATTTGGGAGTAATTAGCATATAGATGAGGAAGAATCAGCAAAAGAGACAAAGAGAGGTCAGAAAGCTGGAGAAAAACTAGGTGAGTGTATTGTCCTGGAAGCCAAGCAAAGATATTATTTCACAAAGGAGAAAGTAAAAAACTCTGACGAATGTCACTCGTGTCAAGAAAGTTGAGGACTGAGAGTTAACTGTGAGATGTAGCAATGTGGGGGTCATTGGAGCCTCACTGAAGAGTCGTGTAGGTGGAGTAAAGAAGTGTAGACAAACACCTGAGTAGGAAGGGAAATTGAAGATGGTGTATGTAAATGACTCTTTCAAGAAGATATGTCCTAAAAGGAAGGTGAAACATGCAGGAATAACTGGAGGGAAAGTGGGATGGAGAAAGTAGTGTTTGTTTCTACCTAAACTAGGAAATATTAGGTGGTGTTTATATGCTGCTGGGAATGAACAGTTAAAGGGTGAAAATTTATTGGTGCTAGAAAAAGAAGAAATAATCAAGAGAGGCAAGAAAGATAAGACCTCGGGCAGTCTACTCCAAGGGTGGGCCAAGAATGGTGGCATCAGCATCGCCTGGGAGCTTGCCAGAAACACAAATTACTTTGCCCTCTGCTAGAGCTAACAGACTCCAGTGGAACTTTGGAATCTGGGTCTTCACAAGCTTATAGGTAATTCCTATCCACGATAGTCTGAAAGGTACTGATCTAGTACACAGAGGAGAGATCAACCTTACCCAGGGACACAGTCAATGTGACTGTGGCAATCAGAGAGAAAGTCGAGTATGTGGACACGTGAGGAAGTAGGGGGATATGATAATGGGATCTTGTGGGCTTTATCTTGCAGTTGCTTCGACTTCATGTTGAAGGAGGAAGCAAGAACATCCATCAGTCCCTTTTCTCTATTTTGAGTTGGACTCTGAGCCCCAGAACCAGAGTGACAGTATCATGCAGCAAACTTGTATTATTCTCTTCACCCACAGTGAGTGAATTACAAGACAGCACAGCACATACTCCAAGCTTCACTCAGCTACCCCCTTGCCGAGCTATAAAATGTTTCACCTTTTCTAGGCCTAATTGTTCCTGCAGCTGATCTACTCTTTTTGGTCTGCCCCACATATAGTATTTCTTACCATAAATAGGGCTGCCATTTTTGGAGCATATGACATGCCATAGGCATTTTCAAATATACATGGACCAACAATTAAGTTTGCAAACTCACCCTAGAAAAAGTGTTACATACCTCATTGCTAAGTACCACTATAATCACCTTTAAAGAACTCCCCTTGGGAAGCTATGCATCGACACCAGCACCTAGTCCATCCATCAAAGCAATTTTGGAACTCTTTTTCTGAAATAGCCAACAGAGCCATCATTGTATTACCTTTGATGTCCTGAATGTCATCATATGTACACCTATCAATATTTCCTTTAGCTTCACATAAAGTAAAAAATCATTGGGGCCAGATCAGCTGTGTAGGGAAAGTGTTCCAACAGTTATTTGTATATGCTGCCAACATAAGTGTGCAGAGGCAAGTTCTTGGACTTAATTGTCGGACCTCAACAAATAACGTCGACAACTCTGATGGCCATTCCAGAAAAAGAGTTCTGGAATTGTTTTAACAGGTGGACTAGGCACTGGCATTGGTGCATAGCTTCCCAAGAGGAGTGTTTTGAAGGTGACTGTAGTGATATTCAACAATGAGGTATGGAGCAAGTTTTCTAGGCTGGCTAGTGAACCTAATTGTCGGACCCTTCATATTATCTCATTCAATCTTTCAAGTTACCATTCCACATAGGTCTTTTATCCCTATGTTACAGGTGATACAATGGAGGCTGAGAGACACTAATTTAGTCAATGATACCTTGCTAGTAAGCGGAAAAAGCTGGAAAACCACCCCTCTCTAAATTGTCTTTAAGGTGCCACCACAGGTGGAGAGCTGTTTATATACCTGGTTATTCTCACACCATACCTTCTTCTAGGGCATCCAGCATCCCCAAAGTTGATGTAACACAAGCTGTGTCTCTCACCTTCTTATATTTTTTGAGACTTTTCCTATCTTTCATATTTAACTTGCTAACAAGAGTCCACTACTTTTTTTTCTTGAGGTCACTCTAGTTTAGTATCCTATTAATCAGTCAGTACAGTTCATCTTTTGGCATGCTACCCAATTGTTATCCTTCTTCTCTTTTCCTTTTTTCTTCTCCTTTTCCTCTGTCTCCTCCTCTTCCTTTGATAATTTCTTCAACCCTATACTTGGATCTTTATAACTCTGTCTAATAAGCTACTGTCCTCTCTGCCTGAAGTCATCCACAATTTTAACTTTTGTTTTAAATTGTAAAAATAAAGTACATATAGACTATTTCTTATTAAATTTTCTATTGTTCAGCAAGCAATCTTAGTCTTTCTTCTTCTTTTGTCTAAAGTCAAACTTTTAGGCCACAGCTACCTCATCAACTGGTTACTTTCTACCATATTGTATGCGACCATCAGGTTTTCGTGTATTTGACTTTTCATATCTAACTGGGCCATGTTCCTCAGAAACTCCCAGATACCTTCCACACAAATAAACCCAAACTAGGAAGTATATATGGGGTATTAAAGAGAAATTTAACTTTTGTGCCAACTATAAATGAAAATAAATAAAATACGAATGACAGAACATGCAAATATTACATAAGATTACCTTTAAGTATTTTTTGCTCAATGTTTATTTGTTTATTAATTATGTATTTTGTAAGTCTATCATAAATAGTCTCTGAGTAATAAAAAAGATAAGCTACCATAAAAAATCAAATGAATAAACAGATTAATTAAAAGCTTTCAGCAGTCCATGAGCAATAATGCACAATTGTAGGTAGTTATTGATTCACCATAAAATTCTAAAAAGAAAATAAATCTATAGTCAAGTCACCTTTTCTCTGAGCTTACTGGATTTTGTAATATATTCACTATTTTTTTACTAGTAATAGAAGGATTTGTTTTGTTATTTCTAAGGAAGACCTATGTAACTGAACCAAGAGATTATCTTGAATTAAAGTCTAAATAAAAATCATTGCAGTTTTAAGACTATATTCCTAAGCTAACCATTTTTGTCATAAATGTAGGACACATTCTGTTTCTTTAGCCTAGGGAAATTAATTCTTTTCTGAACTCCAGGTTTGGGTCCATTATCATCCAGTCACTCTGTGGACCCCAGGTAACTCACAATGGGTATGTAACAATCAACTTTACCTTCTCCCTGAAGTGACACTCCTACCTGTATTTCTTATCCTGATAAGTGACACTCACTGCCCAAACACCAAACCTGGAGGTTCCCTAGAAAATCTTCCCACCTCACCTCTCACATCTGTTCAATCACTAAGGACTGTCATTTCTCCTGTAATCCTGTATCCTCTAGAACCCCACTGACAGTTTTAATTTTAGGCTCTCATACCCCCTACCTGTCTATTCTGCTTCATAAAAGCACCTAAGGAGTGATTCAGGACATCAGACTGATGACCTCACTGCTTTGCTTTTAGCCCTTGAATTACTTACAAGATTAAGTCCAACTACCTGGGAGTGACCCTGAAACCCCTGCTGTATTTCCAGCCTCACCACATTGCCAATGGTGACTCCATTCCCATTCACATTGTGATGGCCGAACTCCTGCTATCACCGTAGTTCTTTCCCTGAACGGTGTCTGCTACTTCTACCCAAAAGATTCCCTTCCTCCATTTGCAAATTAAGACTTAACTTTTAGGATGGAAATCACTTCGGTAGATGATGGGAGTACTGCATACTATTTAGCTCTTTGCAAATTGTAGTTATTTTTATTTCCCACAACTATAATCATTATAATTTGAGCTTTTCTACTTCAATGCATGCCATTTAAACCTGTTCTATAAACAACACATTTTCGCTTTTATGTTGTTCATAAACATCACCGAATCATAAACTTTCACTATTGTTCTCCTTCAGTTCTTTAGTGTAGTAATTTGTATCTCCAGGAAATTGCAAGAGCATTCCATTTGTATTGTTTATTTCTTTATTTCTTCCTTTCTTTATAATTTGCAAATAAGAACATTGTTTTCCCCTGACATTTAATCTTATATTCTTCTAAAGATGTTATTATTTTGCTAACTGATAGTTCATTAATAAGTATAATTGCCATCTGCCACCTTATTTTTTAAATTATCCAGTAATTGCATGTATATTAATTTTCAATTTCGGAAATTACACTCTTGGAAAGACCCTCACTTTTTATTAAAGTGAGGAGAGTTCCAGATGCATTTTTTAAAATCAGATTTATAAATCTACTTTGTTCTCTGTCATTACCACCTTGTAATACTAATGTAAAATTTCACGGTCCTTCCTATGAATTCCTTCTGTTACTGCTAAGTTTGATGCATAAACTGTTGTGCTTTTATCCGTATTGATTTCTCAATACCATGATTTCTGAAAGAAGAAAAAAGTAATAATATTTAGTTTTCTGGGCACTGTGGTTAAAAAAATAAAGGTCAACTGAATTAATTTGGATGTATTTGAAGGAAAAAAAGGTAACCTGTATTAGATGCAAGGAAGATTTCAGGAGTCTCTTCACATTCACCCCAGTCTAAAGCTGTTTTTAAGAATAAAACATGCACACATACTATAAATATGTATCTCTGCCAGTTTTATTAAAGACTTTTTCTTTATTTCTCCTGCCAAAACTATTTAAGAAAAATATACATCTTTGACTGAAAATTCCAGATGCAGACAAATTTAGAAGTCTCCAAAGGAATCAAAACAATATTTTCCCTTTTTGTGACTGACTTTTCATTTAATTTTCATTCAGCCCCATTTCCTCTTGCAGCTTCTCTCTACATTCTTATTTTAAAATACATATAGTGTACAAGACTATGACCTCTGATTATTTTCATTTGGGACCGGAGATTTGGATGTAGGAAATTTGTAGTATTTTCAAAAAGAATATAATAAAGTTACATGAATTCTATATACTACATTTGCCAACAGAACTCCAACAAACAGATCATGGAATCTGAGGCTGGAAGGAGCCTAGGAGAGCACGACATCCAACACCCATATATTGTAAAAAAAAAAAAAAAAAAAGTGAAGGCAAAGAGTGTTAAGTCACACAGCTAACTAGAGGAGAACAGAGATCAGACCCTCAGACTTCCTAAGTCCTGCGTGCTTTTAAATAAATCACAGGTTCACTCAAGATACAGACTTTCAATATCAGTCTGTCATTCCTCAAAAAGTGAAAATAGACTTTACTGAGTTTCCCGTGTGACTGAACACCTACCAAGCCAAGCCTTCACTCTCAAAAGCAAAACGGGAAACATAAAATGTCTATATAGGAAGTTTTTCCTCCAGCACTGCCTTTTCTGTCCTGCTGTAAGGGCTAATGTACCTAGGGCTAATGTTTGCCACAGGCCATAGCTATTCATCTTTGACTATATGTTTTTAAATAAAAGATGTTAATTTTAGGTTACTGCTTAAAAATTTTGATCTTCTGCTCTCAATATCTGATCATGTTGGAAATAATTTGCAGACTGACTTTGTTTTCATGCTTTTCCTAAAAGCACTCTGTCCTTGCCCAGGGAAATCTGTAGATATTAAGTTTGGTAACTGAAATGTGCACTTTGGCAGACCTCCATTTAAAGGTGTATCTTTTTTTTTTTAAATGAAGGATAAAGAGCAGCTGATTATACTTACACAAAGCCCAGAGGAAATGGAGTCTGTTGATGGTAACTGGCTAAAGTGTAGCTGGGAAAGCTCGCGTTTCCCCCTCCTCCCAACCTCCGCTCTGGTAATTACCAACCAAGCTCCATCAAGAATATTTTGTTTGATGATCCTGCAAATTGTCTGGTAAGGGAGGAAAAGGAAGGGCAAGGCACTTCCCACAGAGTGAGGGAAGGAGGTTCTGCGAGCTCTCCCGGGTGATTAGAGCTGGAAAAGTTGATCTCTTTTCATGCTGGGGATGTGGCGCTGCAGTCACGCCTCCCGCTGCCTGCCGGGCCCCGGATCCTAATCAGCCACTATGAAAACTCATTAGCTCTCCAGCAATGAGTCCGCCACTGCTGAAGCTTGGCGCTGTGCTCAGTACCATGGCAATGATCTCAAACTGGATGTCCCAAACTCTTCCATCCTTGGCGGGACTGAACACCACGAGGCTGTCGACGCCAGAGACCTTAGTAAGTGACTCCGGTGGGTTTAGCCATCTTTGCGAAGTGAGTGCATTATACCAATGGGCTTTGTTTTGTAAATTGCAAAGGCTGAGATGTTGCTTTGCACTTTGCAGGTGGGCTTCAGGGATGTGGTATATGGGGTGACTTTAGTCATGGATATTTATTAATGAACATTTTGAAGCTACGCCCTCCTCCCTCCAAAATGGACTGCTGGAGAAATGAGCTATGAAAGAGAATTCTAGACTGATTAAATTCTTAAGGATGGCAAGTATTATTTTAACTATCTTGATTTGAAGTGTGGAAGAATTCTTAAATATGTTTTTTTTCTTATGACTTCTTTTAATGTCTATAAATCCCTATAATTTTACCTACAGAGTACGCTGCAGAGTATATTCCATCTCATCCAGTTTTGCTACAGCAGTTTTTTTCTTGAAATGTGATGCCTGTGATTGTTTGCAATGGATTTAGAAAAACCAACATCTTTTAAACATAAATGAATAAAAAACCCTCAACAACTTAAAGTCTGCCAAAAAGACCTTTATGAAAGCTGAGAAACATGAACAGTAAAAAACTTACTTGATTAGAAACATCTTCATGCATTGTTTAATATTTTATAAAGACTTCCTATCCCAAGTCTATCTTGTATAGTCTCATTCCTCTAAAATGAATGGTTTTTTAATCCTCCTCACATTCTAAAAGTCTTTTCTGATAGTTTGAAGCAAGGTTCAGTTAGTGATATGCAGGACATTGCAAAAAAAAAAAAAGGAAAACTATCAACTTTTCAAAAAAAAAATTATAAATTACAGTAAAGGATATCTCCTGGAAAAAAAACTCCCCAAATTATTATCAAATAAAAGTACAGAGACTAATTAATCAGACGCTTTTACTTTTACAGGAATTACTCCAAAGGGTCAGAAAAAATCAGATATGAAAAGTAACATTTTTTTCCCAGAGTTGTTTGCAGTTACAAATAATAATCAGTCAATGTGTGATTAACTGAGTGTAGTCTAACCAAGTTAATTTCATAATTTGCCAGATTCTCCTAGTGCTTGAGGAATCAGTAGAGCACATGTTAGGCATACATTGACAAGTTTTTACGTTTTGATGTCTCTTGGGTCACATAAGATACCTCAGCGCCTGCGTTATTGAGAAGATTCTCTTCCCTGCCTGCACGATGTGGCCTTGCAGGAGGCATGTAAAAGAGATTTGTTGTTGTAAAAAAATCAAGACATGACATCAATAAACAATTACAAGTTTATATTATTTAGTGTCTACTGAATCAAGTTTTTTTGCAATATCCAAATCCTGATTGTTTTCAAGAACAACTGAATTCAACAATTTTTCTTTCAGAAAAATGAATGGAAACTAAGAAACAAATGAATGAGTTATATTTCAAATTTGGCACCTTGTTTCTAATGTGTACTTTTTTGTGTGTATATAGACATTGGTCTGGTTATTTTCCATTGTTGTTGACTGAGGAGAATCATATTTCCAAAACTATATATGATTCTTTTGGAACTTCTAGTTATCTTGTAAGTTTGAAATAAATTAATTCTCTTTACTTTATGATTGACAATTTGTTAGTTGAAAAGTATAACACATTGTTATATGTCTGCATATGTTTGACAGTTCTTACTTTGGATGTCTCCCCTTTGTAAACACACACAGAGAAAATTCTGGAAAGTTTTCATTATGGCTAGTGACAATAAATCAGTAAATGGTAGTCACTGGAATGGAGAAATCAGGTTGCAAAAGCTTATTTTTTTAAAGAATGTTTTACAGAAGAATATGTCTGCGACATTTCCCTAATTATTCAAGATGTTTGCTCATACCTTAGGGTGCCCGTGCTGAAGAATGAATGAATCTGTGTTTCTTAGATCAGGATTATAAAATGTTAATGCTGGAAAGGTGAAAAAGATCTGAGAATCCATCCAGCCAGCTAACTTCAGACTATTTTTAGCAGTAGAGCCCCCTTTTGTTTGACAAATTGAATCTTATATCAGGTGTGCTGAATAAATATTTTTGAATGACATGTAAAGTGGAAATACTATGTCAAACAAGTCATGGGTCAAATGGTGGAGGGAAGGCATTTACAGAGCCTCTGCTCTCTCTCCATTCACAATCAGCCCCTTGTTTCAGTCAAGATATTTTCACAGAAACCTTAGAGCTTTCAACAATTTCGTTGGAAATTTGACTGGCCAAACCCAATCTCCTCATCCTGTAAGTGGGGAGACTGACCGGAAATGTGTAAGTCACTAATCAGATTTCCACAGCTGGTTAATGGCAGAGCCCAGTGTAGGCAGAACCAAGTCCCGTGACTACAATCCTACGGAGGAAATCATCCCATACAGGTTTCCACTGCCAGTCCTTGACCCTCATTGCCCGTGGTACCCCACTAGGCTCTCACTGTCTTGCTCACATTGTTTCCTGCCTCTGGGTGCTTCTCCCTTTTTCTTTCCTACACACCAACATCCCCATCAGTCAAAGTAGCTTTCCTCCTCCCCCTGGCCTCACAGAGTCAGACAAAAGCCACACATTCAACCATGTCAGGGAAATACTATAAACTCAACTATCACCAAGGTTTTTGCATATAAAGAAAACAGTCCTTCTTTGCTGGCATTTCAGGCACTGTGGCAAAAGCAATAGAAGTGGCTTTTCTGGCCAGGGGATTCTTCTGCTGCCTCTAAAACAACTAAGGGACCCTGACTGCTTCTTCCATGTAAAGGGCTGACAAGGCTCTTTGCTCAGATGGAAGGGTTAACAGCTCCCTGGCCCAGTAGGTTGTAGAGTAGTAAGCCAGCTTGTCTCAACTTTCTCACTCTATGTTCTCACTTTAAACAGTGTGAATGGGAAAAGCCTGCAATTGTGTATATACTACACACACACACACACACACACACACACACACACACACACACACGAGTCTTAAAATTTGTTTTATGAATGTTCATGGAATGTACAGATGGTTTAAAAAATGCAGATTTACACAAATATGGACACAGTCTTCCTTTAGAAGAACAGTTTCAAATGACTTGAAAAAATAAAAACAAAAGACAGACAAGGCTTAAATCATTAGATGGCAGTAAAATCTGTTTATGGCGGGTATCTCTGAAATAAGCAGCACACATTTGATTGTCTCAAAACCTGAAAGAATTTTTTAAATTTCCAGGATGTTTTTATCAGTAAGTAGCTAAATATAGCTCCTGATTAGGGGAATAAGCTCCCTCTTGTTTTTCTTAGACTCCTAAGACATTTCCCTTTCTTTCTTGTTGCCCCTGTTTTCTTTCTGTTCTCCCCCTTCTGTTCTGTCCACTGGGTCCATCAGCCTTTGGGGGAGCTGGTGTCTGAAGAGAAACTTCAGCTCTCAGAAGGCTAGGCTCCCTTTGGCACTTCTCTTGAATGCAGAGTAACCTCCCCTGGAGGCTGAGCTTCTGAGAATCCCCCACGCTGTGGGCTTCACACCAGGAAGGACCTGGAAAAGAGCAATTAAAAACGCAGAGGACATTCAGCAGAAGCCAGCTGTTCTCAAATAGTCAGCTCTACTGCTGTGAAGGAAAAAGGCTCCGAGGGACCTGCGGGCATCAGCCATTTGTTTTGTCGCATTTTCAAACATATAGCTGGCTTCTCTTCATAAATAAATACTTTGATGAGTTAGTTCATTTAAAGTTCAGTAAAATGAGTAGAGTGACCTGAAATGGACTATCAGGACTCTCTAAGTTTCTTATCTTCAACTAACCAATGTGATTTCATACTGGATGAAGATAGCTGACTTCCCTGATTTGTGTCTCACTGCTTTTCTTCCTCAAATCCTTGGGCAGCGTTCATTTTATGATAGGGCAACTGAACAAATTCAGGTGGAAAGACAGGTGAGAGAACAAAATGGCAAATCTTGAACATGACACAGGATGTGATCATTGCCTTTCATAGAAGAATCTTCACAAGGATAAGAGAGTAGATTTGGCCTTGTTTAAGTGCCTGAAGCGTAAGTAGGGTCAATGGAGGGGAAATTACAAAGAAGTTCAGATCATTTTTCATCCATGAGAGGGACTGCTTATAAAGCAGGGAGATATCTTTTATACAGAGGTCAAATAAAAACACAAGGAGAATATGTAGAAGTTTAACTGAATGGAAAAACATGAGTCAAATATGCCTTCAAAGGTCCTTTCCAATCTTAAGTCATTGTGATCTCTAAAGCGTATGAGCAGATGTGACCCATCTACAGTTGATAATGTCTTTGACTTTGGGGTGTTTTTGTTTTCAGAGTTGTTTTTTACTAACAGCCCGGAGATTTCTTTGTGGGAAGAGTATGCATTTCTTATTTCAGTCCCATAGATTCTTATAAGTAATAGCAAGAAAATGGCTCTGCGGTGACATCTTTATTAACATGTCCTCCAGAACACAGCTTCTTTTAGCATAGTCTGTCAACATCTCTCTAATTCCTGTCTTCACATTTCTTTTCTCTGCACAAACTGAAGCCATTAGCATGCTAAACCACTTTTCACTCTCTGAGACCAAACCTATCCTCAGACAGAAAATTTACAAGGGTTTTCATCACTCAGGTATTTCCACTCTAAATCAAGTAGGCTTTAATACCCAGATTTCTTTGCGCTTTATTTTCCCTGAGGTCGAGTGGGGTGTGGCTCAAAACCCATGGATTCTTCAGAACAGCCAGCAAAGTTTTCAAACAAAGTTCATTAGAGAGAAAAAGGAAGAAGGAAGACTCATACCAGAAAGACGCTTCATGGGCAAGTTTTTCACATAAGAAAACCACTCTTTTGCTCTCAACTCCAAACTAGGTCTAGCTACCTAGTTGTTGATATGCTAATAGATGGAGTCCAGTTAATGGTGGCTCCAGAGAGACTGACATCTCTCGGCTCCTAATGGGTGGAGGAGACACGGGGAGGGGTCTTTTCCTGACCACATTGTCTTTTGTAGGAGATTTGGCAGACATTTCCAATTCACAAGTTGCTTAGCTAAAAAGTGGTCTTACTGTCATTTCCATGGCTTTGGTCAGTTAAGGGGTTTTCTTTGGCCATCCTTTTCTACAGAGAACCTGAAAGTTTCTCCGTGATTTTTATGCTAAACCATGAATTGAAAGGTTGGGCTGTCCTAGTCTTGCACCCCATGGAAGTTTTCTTTTGATTTGCCAAGGGAGTGGAGTAGGCTGCCAGGTTGGCCTGCAGAAAAATGTAATTTTAAAAACTCTTTCTGAGTTTTTAAACTGAACTCTTCCTAAAACCTGCCTGTGGGAAATTTGTCTATCTATGTCTAACTTGTGCTAGTTACCCTATCTCATTCTTCACCTGCAACCACTTTCATGAGCTAAATTTCTTTTGCTTCAGTCTGTACTTTTATGAAATACCAGGAAATCTACATAACACATAAAATCTAGCAATCTTAAATCAGTCAGTTTTCTTCTGTTCTAAGATCAGCATCTTCTTCCCTTGCCATTCTCTCCATCTGGGTCCTGATGTAAACAATGGCAACGCCTTCCAAGGCTGCATTTCACTAAGCCTTTACTGCTAATTGTACCTCTGAGGTGCCAGTGGCTGCTTGTTTCCATAATGTATCCATAATATGTGGATAATGCTCTCTTCCTCCCTGGGTACATCTCTTGTCAACTGCAGAGAGGTCTGTCTCCTCTAAAGCACTGTTCATGACCACTCAGGAACAGTCATTGATGATCTGTCTACATTTATCAAAAGGAGGAACATGAAGATTGTTGGGCTAAAAGTTGGGGAAAACTGGCATAAGATCCATATATAGCATTAACTAAATAGGAGACTTGGGGGGGAAATGCTTAAATTATTTGAGTTTTAGTTTCTTCATAAGTAAAATTGGATATTGTCGGGTTTTTTTGTTTGTTTGTTTGTTTGTTTGTTTTAGCCGGAGTCTCACTCTGCTGCCCAGACTGGAGTGCAGTGGCATACTCACAGCCACCACAACCTCAACCTGCTGGGCTCAGGCAATCCTTAAGCCTCAGCCTTCCAAGTAGCTAGAACCACTGGCATGTGCCACCACTACCAGCTAATTTTTTGATTTGTTATAGAGACAAGATCTCACCAAGTTTCCCAGGCTGATCTTGAACCCCTGGGCTCAGGCAGTCCTCTCAGCTAGGCATCCCGAAGTGCTGGGATTACAGGCTTGAACCACCTTGCCTCGTGATATTGTCTATTTCTATGGGAAGCTGAATCAATAAAAGTGAGACTGATACAAAAGAAGGGATTTTATTTCATTTTATTTATTTATTTGACAGACTGGAATGCAGTGGCACGCTCCCAGCCACTGCAGCCTCGACCCGCTGGGCTCCCGCAATCCTTCCACCTCAGCTTTCCTAGTAGCCGGAATTACAGGCACACGCTACCACACCCGGCTGATTTTTTTTTGATTTATTGTAGAGATGAGGTCTCGCCAAGTTGTCCGCACGGGTCTCGAACCGGTGGGTTCAGGCAATCCACTCACATCAGCCTCCCAAAGTGCTGGGGCTACAGGCTGAGCCATTGAGCCAGGTCCAGAAGGGATTTTGTAAACAGCAAACCTATTGACATGCAAGGCAGTTTGATTAATTCTTACTTTTACTTATTGGACTTCAGGATTCTCCTTTTCTGTTACAAAGTCCCTAAAGTTTTAGCAGAACTCTCCAACAATAGTTTCATGCTTATAAAGCACAGCTTTGTAATTAAATTATAAGCAAAGAATCCAGACTCAAAATACAATTGTTGAAATTATCATTTTAATTCTCCTATTTAGAGCATTCTTAAATATTTCATGAGTTTTGTAATATTAAAAACTGCTAAATACTTCATTTAGTTCTTCTAATTAACACCAAAGGTTCAAAGAGAACCGCATCAGTAATCACTGTGATTAGTAATGCTTTGGTGAATTATAAACTCTATGTACCCTCTAGGCCTGATACTGGACTTTATAGTAGTTCAGAAAATGTTACTGGGGTTGTCATCATCGTGGGTGAAGGAGGATTAAAATAATTGGTGGGGTGGGTGGTGGTTAAACTTTAGTCTCTGAAAAATAGACTGTATGAGTATAAATTCCAGGTGTGATTAACAGGCAAATCTATACAAATCTCCCTACTCCTTGATACTCCCTGTGGGACTTTTAACAACTTCCTTCCTATCGCTGTCTCAGTTTCCTGAATAACAGAATAGCATCACCTACTCCATCCAGGTAGTATGACACTCAAAGGCAATTGCCAATAAGACCTGCGAGTAATGGGTAGAACTCCATAAACGACGGCTATTTCCATTACATGAGGTTCATTGACACCTGAATAATTGCTCTTATAAGTTAAAATTGGAGCAGGTCTTTTCTCATGGGTGTCCCAAAACCATCTAAATATGTCCTTCCACCCGAGATCTTAGATGGCTTTATTTTGATCCTCTGTTTAATACCAGCATGGGAGCCTTAAAAGACAGCACTAGAAACGCTCATAAAGCCTCCTGTATTTATCGCTGACCCCAACACAAAGGTCTCCGTGAAAACCCACGGGACTGTAAGGCACTCATCTTTTATATTAGATTTGTTCTCTTTTGAGTTACCTTTTTTTTGTCAAAAAAGGTGACTTTTTATAGTTTAGATCACTCAAACTAACTGTGTAGTAGAGAAGGTCATGGCTCTTTTCAATGATTCTTACAAGAAGACATTTGGAAGTCCAAACAAGCCTGGATTCCTTCCTTTTATTAAGTTGGCACTTCAGGGGGAATGCTAAATGAACATTCAACCCTCTTCACCTTTTCCACTTCCCTCATTCCAGAGAGTGACTGACACTGAGCCTTGTCTGATAAGCTCCACACTAGTTAGCCAAACACTTGGCAAGTGTGCATCCATATTAATGCTGCCAGGTTGAATAATCACTGTTTGGACTGTTGTTAAAATATTTTAATATTATAATTGAGTGGCCCCTGCCCCTTTATCCAAAAACTAAATTTATCCTAGTCACAAGCCTTAATTTTCTGATGTATTTGAGATTTGTATCCAATGTTAGGAGAAACCCAGCTGAAACTACAGGGCTTGTGTCCAGATATATTAACTGCATCCTGTTACTCAGCTTGAACCTTTAATTATATCATTGAAACTACTCTGCTGAACTGTTTCAATCTCCATTCTGTAGGTAGTCTTTGCATTTTGTTCTTCTATAATACCAAAAAGATAACCTAATAATTTTTAATATCTTATCTGGTTTTAATGATTCATAATTCTAAGTATGCCTTTCCATCCCAACCGGATATTCAGACATGAAAGCTAGGAAGAAAGGACATGGGAAATGTTGATGAGTCTGAACCCCCAGAAATAAAAGACAACATAGGAGATGTCTATGAACTACCTAAAAATTGAGTCAGAAGAGACTTGAAAGATAGGTCTGGCACCATTTGCTTTACATAATAGATCAAGGTCAACGATTATGATCTCTTTATGAGTTTCTTGAATTTATAATATTCAACTTCCCCAATATGTGGTCATGGTTGTTGTTGGAATGCCTATCAGCACCCTGAGGCTTTATCATAAAAGCCTCAAAATAAGAAGAACTGTGTGTTGGTTTATGGTATGTAATGGGCTGAGACCTGAGACAGAATAAACAGGAGATGTTGTCTGTTCTCTGTGAATTCTGGAGACAGAAAACCCCACAGACTATGGCAGATTGGCAGAGAGGAAAGTTGGTTTGGTTCAGTCTTGTTAGGAATTTGCTCCCAATCCAGAAAAACAGTCCAATCTATAGGTAAACAGATCAGTCCATAACACTGAGCATTTTTCAGTAGTTGTTATCTGCTGACCTCCATTCACCAACCCATTCCTAGTCCCTTCTCTCATCCGTCCTTTTCCTAGCCTCTCCAGCCTAGTTCACAAAATGCGGGTTGAACATCCTAATCTGAAAATTTGAGCACCAATATGATGCAACAAGTGGAAAATTCCACACTTGACTTCATGCAATGGGTCACAATGAAAACACAGTCTCAACTTTATTTCTTACACAAAATCATTGAAAGTATTCTATAAAATTACTTTCAGGCTGCATGTATAAGGTATACATGAAACAAATAAATATCATGTTTAGACTTGGGTCCCCTTCCCAAGATTTCTCATTGTGTATATGCAAATATTCCAAACTCTGAAAAAAAATTCCAAATCCCAAACATTTCTGGTTCCAAGTATTTTGGATAAGGGATACTCAATCTGTACCTTATTTTCTTTTTTTGTTGTTGTTGAGTTGGAGTCTCACTTGGTCACCCAGACTGGAGTCCAGTGGCCACTCCCGGCCACCGCAGCCTCGCCTGCTGGGCTCCGGCGATCCTTCCGCCTCAGCCTTCCAAGTAGCCAGAATTACAGGCATGTGCTACCATGCCCGGCTGATTTTTTGATTTATTGTAGAGATGCGGTCTCGCTGCCCAGGTGGGTCTCGAACCCGTGGGCTCAGGAAATCCACTCTCCTCAGCCTCCCAAAGGCGCGGGATTATAGGCTGAGCCACCGAGCCCAGTTTGTACCTTATTTTCTAGACCCTGAATGCGTCCCCCATTTCTCCTGATCATATGAGAAGCACTCCCTATCTGACAAATCCCTGGAAACCGTAGAAGGAAACATAGAGGAAGGCTGAAGGATTCAGATCCTGGCTGTATAAGTAAACGCAGAGCTGAGCCGGAATGAGGCCCATCGATTTATCTCATGTCTCCACAGGAAAAACACATCCACGTGAAAAATGAATGGTTTATCTGTGTAACATCTGATACGTAGTTTTTTCTATATCCTTATGATTAATCTTTAGGAACAATTATCTGGATATTTAGAGTCATTTTGGTATGGTTGTAGCGTAGGAATTAAAAACCTGACTCTATAGCTGTATTGTCCAAAAGGGAGGCTACATGTGGCTGTTGAGGACTTGAGAGGTGGTGGGTCCAAACTGAGAGGTGTCATACGTATCAAATGCACACTCAATTTCAAGGGCTTAGTGTCAAGAAAAACCCCAGAATGTCAAGTATCTCATGAGTAATTTTTCTATTGATTGCATGTTGAAATGGTAACATTTTTGATAAATTCCACTAAATAATTTATTTTATGAAAAATAATTTCACTTGTTTATTTTCACTTTTTAAAATTTGGTTGCTAGAAAATTTAAAATGGCACATGTTGGCACTCGTATTTCTGTTGGATGGTGCTTCTTGGTTCCACCTGGCTTCACAGTGTAGCACCCGTACCTACTAGTTTTATGTTCTCAAGCAGCTAATTATTTCTTCTGTGAAATGGGAATGATAATAATTCCTGCTTCTTAAGGGACTTCTTTGCGCCCTTGTAAGTCAGCAGAAGGGAGCTATCCCCTGAAATGGGGCCTGACCTTGAGCAAGATAGCCGAGGGAATCCCCAAAGGAGGTCAACTATACTCCCAACAGCTGAAGGAGTGAGTGCCCTGAGGGTGCTCCACGTCATCCACAGCTACTTCTGTTTGTACAGTGGAAGGAACTTTCGATGGAAAGCGAAAATAATATAGCATAATGAAACCACCAAGTTTAATACAGATACTTCTAGTATATGCAGTTTGACATCTAACTGCATATAACTTGGTAACTTGCTTCCAATGCTGCATAATGAAAATTAAGTGTCTTCTGTGTACATTATTTAGAAGTTTATTGATGTTCTTTCCGAAAAATAATTAGACAAAAAATAAGGATGCTTATCCTCGTACTTGATAAGGCAGGTAGGAAATATCCATATTTCTAATTGCTGAATAGAAGCTAACTGTTGAAACAAGACATCTGAAAAGCAGATAACAACACTAGATAATATACATTCAATGCCTAATGAATAGCATAGACAGTTTTTTTCAGAACAGATAGAAATCACAAGGGCTAAATAAACTGATTGTTTATAAAAGAAGCCTTTCAAGCAGGAGAAACAAAATGAGCAACACACAAAGATATGAACAAAAATGGCCTGCTTGTACAACATACAGACCAGTTTATCTGATGTGAAGGTTTCTGATGGACAACACAGGAGAAACACCTAGAAGCATAAATCGTCATAGAACTGGAATGTCACCACCTCAAACTTGGGTTCTAGGACGGTTGAGTGATAAGTACCCAGTAGTCATTTAGGAAGATCAGTGTGGCACACTCTGCCAAAAAAGCTCTAACTGCATCCTTTGCAAAACAGTACTGATTGAACTGTTTTAACCCCATATCACCAATGACATTTTTCCCACTCTATTAATAATGGAATCTTCAATACATGGGACCCTCAATGGGAAAAGGCTTTGTCGTAGAAAAGAATATACTACTAATTGCCATGTACCATTGAGAAGGATGAGTTCTAATATAGGAAGTCACGTGATTTATTCGATGCTTCTAAAGTCGCGTTAAAATGTCAAAATATGACAAAAAAGCATGAGGAAATGGTGTGAGATCAAGAAACAGGAAATAATATGGTATCTTAAGAAGAGAAAAGATCTCCTTTTGGACACTAATAAGAAAAGTGTAACTGGATGGGACTGTGCTGCCTATGTCAATTGTTTAATCTCTCTGTGCCAAACTGGGCACGGTGACTCACGTCTGTAATCCCAGCACTTTGAGAGGTCGAGGCAAAAGGATTGCCTGAGTCCAGGAGTTCGAGACCAGCCTGGGCAACTTGGCAAGACCTCATCTCTACAAGAAATAAAAAAATTACCCGGGTGTGGGGGTGTACACCTACGGTTCCAGCTACTTGGAAGACTGAGGCAGGAGGATTGCCTGAACCCAGCAGGTTGAGGCGGCAGTGGTGGTGAGCACACCACTGCACTCCAACTTGGGTGACAGAATGAGACTCCAACTCAAAACAAAACAAAAAAACTTCTCATCTAATTCTAAGGCTTGAACATGTAAACTTTATCAAAAAGAATGTTTTGCTTGAAACGTACAACCCCATACGTTCTCTTTCTCCTGTAACGTGCTCTGTGTTCTGTGTTTGCCATTGGTTTTCTCAGACTCAGATTAGCCCCAAGGAAGGGTGGCAAGTGTACAGCTCGGCACAGGACCCTGATGGCAGATGCATTTGCACCGTGGTTGCTCCGGAACAAAACCTGTGTTCCCGGGATGCCAAAAGCAGGCAGCTTCGCCAGCTCCTGGAAAAGGTAGGTGTCCTGTGTCCCCTATGTATTATTTACAGAAATTGACCATTCTTTGAAAAGGAAATAGAGTAGAGTAGGTCATGGGGAGGGGAGTCCCTTCTGATTTGTGTCTTCCTTCTCAAATAAGCTTTCTCCTGCTCCTTGAAAGGGCTGCCTCAAACCTCCTGCTATGTTGTCCCATTTCTATGTCTTACTTTTCTCCAATTTCTTTTTTTTTTTTTTTAGATAGATCCTCACTTGCTCAGGCTCCAGTGCAGTGGCACAATCATGGCTCACCTCAGCCTAGATCTCCTGGGCTCAGGCAATCCTCCTGCCTGGGCTTCCTGTGTAGCTGGGACTACAGACACATACCATCGTGTTCGACTAATTTTTTTTTTTTTTAATTCAGAAAAAAACTTCTGCTATATTCAGAAACCAGCATAGGGTAGTCTGAAAGAGGATAACTGAAAGAACCATTCACTGGTACCCTCTGCCCAACGACACATAAATAACCTTTCATGAGCTGACTTTTATCTGTAAAAGGAATAAATCAAGGGCATTCTGCATTTGATTGTTATGAATTCCAGCTTAAGTAAATTATGGAGAGACTGGTACTGAATGAAATTGAAGAGCTTAATGTTCAAAGGAATGACGTGGAGAATGATGATAAATACTTGGAATTATTCATTATCTGTCTGGATAGCTTGCATATTGCATTGCATGTCATTATTTTAACTTTCCTGCAAGGTTGTTAATGAGATCCCAAATTATGAGCTCAAGGAGCCTAGTGTGTGATCCTGAGAGTTGAGGCTGAATTTCTGGCATCAGAATAAGGCTTACTGTTTCTTTTCTTCTTCTTAAGGAGACACTGACTAGATATTAAGATATATGGTAAAGAACTTGTCTTAAGAAGGCAAGGTTGGCCGGGCTCAGTGGCTCAGTTTGTAATCCCATGCCTTTGGGAGGCTGAGGTGAGTGGATTGCCTGAGCCCACGCGTTCGAGACCCACCTGGGCAGGCGAGACCTCATCTCTACAATAAATCAAAAAATTAGTCTGGCGTGGTAGTGCGCGCCTATAGTTCCAGCTATGTGGAAGGCTGAGGCAGAAGGATCGCCGGAGCCCAGCAGGTCAAGGCTGTGGTGGCCGGGAGCGGCCACTGCACTCCAATCTGGCGACAGAGTGAGACTCCAACTCAAAAAAAAAAAAAAAAAAAGAAGGCAAGGTTGGGTTGGGCATGGTGGCTAATTCCTATAATCTCAGCACTTTGGGAGACTGAGGCAGGTAGATTATGGGAGGCTGAGACAGGGGGGCTGCTTGAGCCCAGGAGTTCAAGAAAAACCTGGGCAACGTAGTGAGATCTCGTCTCTACAAAAATAAAAAAAAGTAGCCAGGCATCATGGTGTATGCCTGTAGTCCCAGCTACTTAGGAGGCTGGGGTAGAAGAGTCGCTTGAACCCAGGAGGTTGAGGCTGCAATGAAACATGATCATGCCACTGCACTCCTGCCTTGACAACAGAGCGAGATCCCAACTCAAAAAAAAAAAAAAAGTAATGACACATCAATTATGATTATTCTTGGGTATGATTTTCCAATCTTGATTTTCTTTATTTCTATTTTAAAAATTTCAAATATATAGTTTGGTCCTGTTTAGTAAAAAGATTCAATATTTTACATCCAACTTTGCTTTCCTATTAAATTGTGATATTCCCTCAGATTATTGACATTCTGCACCAATCTCCTTTTCTACACAGAAATAGCTTTTTGCTCCATCAACTATGGTGAGAAATTTCTTAGACACCACACTTCATCTTGTGTTACTATTTTTTAGTATAGTGTCGCATACACACACCCACACACAGATTCAAACACGTCTTCAAAAGTCAGGTGAAAAAATTCAAATAAAATATCGATGTTAGAAAGTGAATAAGTCCTTCTACAGGTTCAAAGTAAAATGTATTTCAGAGCTGTGATAAAACTAGAAATTCATGAACTTAATAAAGCAAAAAAGCATGAACAGGAGGTTGGCTGAAAGCAATCATGGGAATTAATATGACCACTACATTGCATCCAATACGTAATTTTTCTGAATGTTTTAAAGAAATTCTAGAAAGTCACATTTTTAAAAACTCAGGAAAACCTAAATGATAAAAGCAAATAAAATATATTAACACAATTGTTACCACAAGTTAGATTTATTAAATTGATCATACAGCCATGTTAGGCCAACAGAGGAATTGTAAATTGTGTGCAGTCTTACGGTGACCTGAGGGAGTTGGGTAGCCCTGCTGCAGTGACGTGAAGTACACACATCTGGCATGAGCATTCTATTTCAGACTGAGCCAGTTCCCTCCCTGACTTCTCCGTAGTTTCTTATAGAATTAAGGTACCAGAGGACAAGCAAAGGAATGACTTTTGAGCAGCCTATTCATTGTTGGCCAAAAGGATTGATTTAGTCATATAGAAGGGAATATTATTAATAAGAATAATATGAATAACAGTAATTTCCATTATTATTATATTTTCATACTATATTTTTTCCACTCTATTCACTTCTTACAGAAGAGATAGCTTTACATTTTACAAAAAGACTAGTTTTTTTAATATTAAAAACCTCCCAATGTCACTCAACCAGTAAGTTGTGGGCTGTAACATCAGTTTGCATCTTTTCAATACCATAACAGAGTCATGCAAAATGCTGTTGCTGTGTCAACCTTATCTAAGTGATGTTCCATCAAATATTTTTGACAAGCACTCATATCACGGCATATTAGAAAAAAATATCATTGGTTTTACAATATTTCAGGTCTTAGTATGCCGAAACTAAAATTGTTCATCTAAAAAGATATTTTTGTTTGTTCGCGAGGTGGGTTCTCTGTACAGTTTAAGATGGTCTGCTGTGTCTAGGTCAATATTTCCTCAAGCATGATTTTTTGAATAGGATATTGGTAACATCCTCACCAATAAAATAAATTTAAGAAATACTGTATATGCTACTTGACTCTTGAAGATTTCCAAAAAGCAGTTTAATACTAAAGGTTCTGTGAAGTCCCACAGCCAAGAAATCTCTGTTTATATTTGTCAAACCCAAGGCTATTCAAACACATTGAACCATAGAACTTTTTTTCTTCAAGTAATGTCCACATTAATTATGAATGACAATGAAAATCTTATGTTAATGTGTGTTTAAGTTCAGACATTTTACTTATACAAAGAACCAGGATAAATAAAACGTTCACAAGAATGATCAGTGAAGAGAGTCAAAGAGGTTGTCAAACTACTGGTGCGTAGAGAGGATATAAGCACCAGGACTTGTATAGAAAGCCAAATTGCAGAATGTCAGAGACAAGAAGGAAACAGCAGACAAGACGCCTTCCTACAAGTGT